>JZKD02S1731421.1:250574-311400 GCA_000966675.3 Picea glauca
TGTTTGCCTAACCCCTTGGTGATGTAAAGATGTAAAAGCTTGGGAAAAACCCATGATATGCTCTTATCCTAAGTTTTTTAGGGCGCATATGCTTTCGTGCCCACATTTATGCACCCCTCATGTATCAACGACCCCAATGATCGCGCCTAGATCTCCGGTGGCCAAATCTTTCTGGGCCCCCCCCTGACCGTTCTACCTTTAACGGGGGGGGGGGGGGGGGGATCTAGAATTGCTGATAATGCATGCGTGCATCTAGACAGCCCAAGTTTCGGTGCTTACATCTACGGTTTGTATTGTATTCCGGACCCCCCCCATCCATTTTGCCTTTAATGGAGGGGGGGGTCTGGAATGTGTGTTAAAGAGTGCACACAGATCTGCGGTCCAAAGGAAGGCACACATATCGATGGCCCAAGGTATTTTTTGGACCCCCCCGACTGATCTACCTTTAATGGTGGGGGGGGGTCTAGAATGGAATCTTACTCTAGCGGCCCCCCTACCTATACGTGGCAAGAATCTACTAGTCCTGAATCCCACCGCCTCCTACTGTCTGACATACCTCGTCACCTCGTGAGGTCATCATCCACCTTTCCATAAGAGTCACATCCCATAACTCTGTCATTCCTTCTCCCTCATTCACTCATGGCAAGTCCCCTCACCATGATTTTTTCCCCCAATTGATAAATGCCACATCACCCATCCATATCCCTCAGTCGTTGTCACTTTCCATCTCATGTTCTAAATGACCCGTTCACCATTTATTACTGGATAACTTATTCGTTAACCAGCTGACCTGTCTCCCACGCCCAACGAATACCCGTTTACTCAAAACTACCCTCACCACTTCATTATTTCACCATCTACCCACTCATCATACCAGAGAATTTACCCCATTTTCCTCTTCATTACAATCATTCAGCCCCATCTACAGTCATCCCCGCTAATGTTGTTTTATTTGCAGGTATTGTTACAGTAATGGCACCAAAGTCAAAACAAACAGAAGGAGAGGAGAATCCGTTTCTGCCACCTCCTTTCGAACTCGACAGGATTCCACTGGCTGACAAATATTACTTAATCACAGACACTAAGTGTGATTTCAACTTCGCAGATCTTCAATCATGGCTTAAAGAAGTTTTCCTGGACCAGAGTGATGAAATTAGACTCTGGGAATCCAACCTACGCCTGTATCTCTTCCCCTAGATCCACCATTTCCCAGAGTTCACCCTCAAGTGCCAAGTCCACTATATTCCCAAGCAAAGAGCCATCGTATCCTTGTCTGGGGAATTTCTCTTCCTCATCATGCCAGAAACCATCGACCAAATGATGCAAATATCCCGAGCCGACTCTGCATCACCTTTTAACCTTGAAATCCTTACAGAGTTATACCAGAAGATGAATTTTCCTCAAAGAGATCAAATATTTGAGATTTTTCTTCCACAATCCGCTCATATCCCCGCTACAAATCCCCTTTATCCTTCCTCCATGTTCTCAACCAAAGGAAACCAGGTTATCATGTCCCTATGCGCCTTGTTGGGTTATTATTCAGATCAATGGCTAGATGAACCCATTCTGGGATTTTTGTCTATTTTCTCTACTGATGAGAAGCCTACTACACAGTTCGACTTCAGCATGTTCCTGGTGAACAATATTCACGAGCAATTTGTCAATTTTTCCACATAAGGCATGTTCCGGTATTCTTCAATACTGGCATACCTGTTCGTTTTCTTCCAAGCGGACAAATTTGATTTTTCCATGCAGAAGATGGACGGAGATGGCAAACTCCAGGCAGTAACCGCATGGACTTCCCTGCTCATACATAACTCCACGAAATTCAATTTCAAGAAGTTCATCGATCAATTCTACCACCCAGTGGTGAGTATACTCAACGGCAAACCCGAACCCAGGATTAATGACGAAGTTCAGAGGATCCTACATCTCTCGGATCATACAAAGACTGGCGATTGGTACCTGTACCAAAATCACATTGAGATCAGAGTCTATGGGTGCGAGTTGGCCCTATATAAACTGCCCAAATACTTACTTGTTAGAATTTTTTCTCTGGAATACATAAGGTAGATGATAAACTCGGATGATATTCATTTTGTGTCTTTAAAGAAGAAGCAACAGCTCAGAATCAAAGGGAAAATTGGGTCTTTCATATGCAACAATCGAGGCGCTGGGGAGGAAGCAGACAGGCTGCTGAAGGAAATGAAATTATTTGTGATTTTCACATGGCACTATGATCCATGAGGGATTATTTCAGAGATGAGGATAAAAAACAAGAATATCCTGTATGTCCACGTATCTAGGCCTGAGGTAGAAAAATTTGTCAACCAAACGGAATGGGAGCCAAATGTTTTTGTTGAGATAGAACAACAGGACCTCTCAGTCACTGTATCACAGACAACCACCCCATAGGCTCCAAAGGAGAAAAGGCCTAGGTAGGATCTGTCACCTCCTGTCACTGAAGTTTCATTAGAAGAATTTCGACTGCATACCAAGAGACCAAAAACCAGTCCATCTTTTGACCTGGCTGGAGAAAAGGAAATTCCATCCACTACAGTGACAGAGGTTGATCGGTCGCTCCTCAACACAAGCAACAAGCAGATTATAACCACTTTTTTACCAAAGAAGACTACAGATACTCCACCAATCAACCATCCAGGAAAGATAGGACCAAAGCTGAGCATCTTTGAGAAATATGACTTGATCAAGAAAAAAAATCAAACTCTGTCAAACAACACATACGCCCAATTCTGGAAGCAGACGTCGACTACACAACATAGGCTTCTATCAACGTTCGACATGGAGAAGGGTAGAATGCACATGGTATTTCTCCAAGCATAGGTGCCAGACCCAAAGGTAATCACCGACTATAAAAGGGCAACCTTTGAATTCCAGACCAAAGACGTGCATCCTGCCGATCAAATGGATCTGCACAGGCAAACTGGAGAAATGGTTTTCTCCACGTTGGCACATGCTTCCACTACTGCCTCTAGGTTACAAGTGTCTCTGAACAATGTCCAGACACAGTTGAAGTTGGAGAAGATATCGTCATTTGCCAAGGACAACAGGATCAAGACATTGGAGGAACTGGTCCTCAAGATCGAGTACGATCCCTTGAATGTGAAAGCAGTCGAGGAGATGATCAAGAAGAAAAACATAGACATAGCATCTTTGAAGAAACAATGGAAGCTGCCACCAATAGTGGACTTGCAGGTAAAGGAAATAGAAAAGACAGAAGGAGAAAAAGATGAGATGCTTAAGCTAATCTTGGAATAGAATGCACAACTGAAGGAGATGGAAGCTAAGATGGAGAAGCTAGTGAAAGAGAAAGAGCAGTTGAAACCCATGGAAGTCATTTCATTGAGTGTAGTTCCGCTCTCAGGAGTGAGCACATCATCACTAGTAGAAGTCCCATTGGTGAATCCACTGACGTCTCTGGAAAAGACGGTTGAATTGGCCAAATCTATGGAAGAGATGAATCTGCAAGAGATAGAGATTAGCAGGCTCAAAAAGGAGATTGAGAACCTTCAGGAACTCAAATATTCTTATCAAATCAACTTCTCTAAGGAAAAATAGGTGTCAGACCAGCTCAAACAAGAGTTACAACAGCTCTGGAAGAAAACAGTGGCAAGTAAAACACTGTTCGAAGTCAAAGAAAGTGTCTAGATAGACATCACCAAGTCTATGAATGAAATATGGCCAATGATACAGATTATGTTTGAGAAAAATGAATTTGTGCAGAGAATTAAACAAGCCATCGAGAAGATCAGATCAGAACTGGGAGAGATGCCCACACAGGCTAATGAAATCATCAAATTATTGAATTCTAAAACCAGAGAGGAGCTGGAAGAGCTAAGAGTTGAGGACATAACAGAGACCATCCTTGAGGTCAAAAGAGTCTCAACCAAGAGAGGACTGATGCTACAGCTAGAAGAAAAGGTTCAGGCCATGGACCTAGGGGTACAAAGGTTTTTCAACAAGATTGAGGCCCTACAGAAGAAAGGTCTCCTTGGTTTGAAGGTGATAAATGACAAATTGATGATGCTCCTAGATTACAAAAAGAGACTAGCCGATGTGGCTAAGGATAGTTCAAAATTTTCAGGGATTCAAGGCAACATCACTGGCAAAGCATTCCTAGATGCACTTCAGTTGGACATTAGCATTCAGTGTGAGATTCATTATATCTTCATCACCAAGCCTACTTTTTCCAAGTACACTGAGATGGATGAAGTCTATCGAAGGTTACTCAAGGTCAGCGTTCCCAGTCATCTTCGATGGGAAGAACTTTGCGACCTAATCGAGTAATCAATGAGTTTTCCTAGCCGAGTTAGTTGTCCAGTCAGACGAGGTCATGCAGAGGCCTCACCAATGGTCCACCCAGAAAACAACATGCAGTTGCGACACATCATCAAACAGTTTCCTAGATTTCTATAATTTGTTAAGCTAGTTAGGCTAAAAATAGATTTACCACCTCCTGATTTTTAATGACAGGATCGTTTGTAATTTTGGGTTATAAATACTTCACTTTTTGAAGTATTGATCTTTACGCCCTGCGAGCTATCAGACTGTAATATTTTTCAAGAGATCTTCCATTAATACAAAGAGTCATTTTCACGGGATTCTTGTGTGTATTCACTGGTGATGTTTTCCTTTCTAAGTTAAATGTTATTATCGCTTAGTTATCACACTGTTTGCTAAAAATAATCTTTGAAAGTAACAAAACGTTACAGGATTTATCTTTGTATACCCTGTTTCTGACTTTAAAATATTTTAGTGTTTCATCTTCTGATTTTACGATAAAGAAATTCTTAATTTCTTCTTTATTGTAATTGACATTCTCACCTTTTTTCTGCTATTTCTCATTTATGCTACTAAAAGAATCTAGCGATTACATTATCTCGCCCTGTGAAAAGTTTCTTTGCTTTTTGGTTTAGATTTTATTTCATGATACAGACCCCATAGCCCAATGGATGTGTAAACTCTCTTAGCCAACCCAATTTAAACTACAACAAACAAAACCAACATATTTTATTTACCTAGCCTAATATTTTAAATTTGAAACATATCTAAATCATACAGAGAGATCCCTCTCTGAAGCTGGTAGGGCTAGATCCCAGCTTTGAAGTGGTTGGATAAAGTTACCTCCCATAAATTTCTTCTTTTCTAACAACCTCTAGGAAATTTACAAAGCGATAACAGATCACATAATTGATCTCATGCTCATTTAATTTCCTAGACGCATAGAAAATTACACGTCCCTCTTGCATAAGGAATCCTCTGAGTCCTTCCTTGCAAGCATCTATACACACAAGAAAATCATTATCCGGATCTGTAATCTTTAGCATGGGTGCATGGGTTAGGAGGTAATTTAGTTCCTGAAATCTTTCTTCACATTTTGATGTCCAAATGAATTTAATCCCCTTTTTCTGAAGGGTCGTGATTGGACAACCAATCCTGGAAAACCCTTTTATGAACCTTCTATAGTATCCTGCTAAGCCCATGAAGGACCTAATATCGGATACATCCTTCAGGGTAGGCCATTCCATAATAGATCTGATCTTGTCGGGGTCTACTACCACCCCTTCCTTAGATATGACATGGCCTAAGTAATGGACTTGCTTCTGAAAGAAATCGTACTTGCTAAACTTAACATAGAGTTGATGCTCTCTTAGTACTTGAAGTACGAGTCTAAGATGTTCTTCATGCTCCTCCTTGTTCTTGGATTATATTATGGTATCATCAATGAAAACCAATACAAATTTATCCAGGAATTTTTTGAGTACATTATTCATAAAGCACATAAAAGTGGCGAGGGCATTGGTTAACCCAAATGGCACCACCATGAATTCATAGTGACCATACCTCGTCCTGAAGGTTGTTTTGTGTATGTCTTCATCCTTAATCTGGGCTTGGTGGTATCCATACCTTAATTCGATCTTCAAGAAGATGGAATCACCTCCCAATTGGTCGAACAGGTCATCGATTCTTGGTAAGGGGTACTTGTTCTTTATGGTTTTCTTATTGAGTTGTCTATAATCTATGCATAGTCGAAGTGTGACATATTTATTTTTCACAAACAAGAGGAGCGCTCCCCACAAACATACACTAGGTCATATGTATCCTTTGTCTATAATATCCTTTAGTTGTAGCTTGAGCTCAACCAGATCTGGCATGCTCATTCTATATGGTGTTCTAGATGTTGGTACATCTCCTGGTGTAAGTTCTATCAAGAAGTCGATATCCCTTCTCGTAGGTAGAATTGGTACCTCTTCTAGGAACATGTCCTTGTATTCTATTAATATGGGGTGGTCCCCTAGGTTTGGTTTTTCATTTTCAACAGATTCCAGTACCTATATGGCATATAAAGAACACCCCTTTCTGCAATACTTTTTCATTTGAAGGGTTGATATTTGTCTCACCGAGACAGGATTTTGAATCCCTTGGAGGGTTGTTTTTCTCCCTTCTTCATTGACACATTCTAAAGTTTTATGATAACAGTCCAATTTAGTTTTATAAGAAGCCAACCAATCCATACCAATCAACAAGTCATAAGATCCCAGGGGAAGTATGTTAAGGGTCGCTCGAGTGGGAAATCCACCCATGATGAATTGACATGCTGGTATGACCTCTGCCACCTTTCTTTTGGTCCCAGCTAATCGCACCAACCATGGTTTAACATGTCTAGTTGGTTGTAGTTTACACTTATCAATAGTCTGAGGGGCCACATAACTCAAATTCGAAATTGGGTCAATTAAAATAGAAACTAGATGGTTGGTGATCATACCTTCCAGCTCCACTACTCAAGCTTGGTGGTCGGCTTTATTATTGTCCAAGGCTGCATAGACTTGTGGCATGCTCCTAGCCACATCATTAATGGTGGTAGATTCTTGTATATTGTATACTCTCTTACTGTTCCATTGTCTGTGTGGGCAATCCCTCAATCGATGTTTTTCTCCACAACCCCAACATTTTAAGGGTTCCTTCTTTAGGTTATTGGTCTTTTCTGAGACTTTCTTAAAAGGTTTATTTCGACTTTGAGAGGGGAAATTTTGATGATATACACTTCTAGTAGGAAGGATCCTTCTAGAATATTTTCCATAGTTCTTAAATATTGAGGATTTAAACCCCTTCTTCTGGAATCCTGAACTACTCCTCTTCTTCCAGTCCACGTGAGGTATTGCCTTACTCCCAAACTGTTCATAACAATACCTCGCCTTCCAGATAGTTTCTTCTAAGGTATTTGTTTCATCGAACTCAATCTTATCCTGGTAGGTCTGAGGTAACCCACTAATGAACCATTGCATTTTTACTTTTTCATATTTTATGTAGGGTACATACCTCAGTTGTTCAAGGAATTTATTGAAAAATTCATCTATGGTGAGCTGCCCCAGTCTGAGTTCATAGAATTCCTTAGTCTTCCCATCCATGTATTTCTCTGAGAGATACTTCTTCCTGAAGTATTTCTCAAACTTTTTCCATGAAAATTCCTTCTCATGTAATCCTTTCACATTCCTAAGGTCTTCCCACCAAATGGAAGCCTTTCCATTTAGGCTAAAGATGGTTATTCGAGCCTTCAATTTTTCATAGTATTCATGGTCTCTGAAGTACTTCTTTAAACCAAGCATCCAAACTTCAACCTCTTCTCCCTTCCTAATCTCTCCATCTAAAAAGGGTGGTTTGGCTTTCTTGAATTCTTTAGGATCATGATTTTTGGAATGCTTCCACTTCTTTCCTTTCCTTTTAGAATGTGAGCTTGCTCTGCTACTAGAAGATCCTTCGGATTTTCCAACTTCCTTTCTAGAGGAATCTACCGATGAGTGTCCCATGCCTCCAGGCTGGGCCTTCTTGGAGGTTCCTCTCCCAATCTGGTCACTTATGGAGTCATGTTTTCGGATCTCAGGTGTACTTTGACTTCTCTTCTTATGTCATCGGTCCACATGACTGGTTGCGGGTTCATGTTGTAGTTGCCTCTATATGTCTTACAAGATCTATAGAAAGACTGCGTTAATTTCTATTTGTTTTTCTTTCTCCTTTATCAATCTCTCGTTGTCAGCCTTGAAACTCTGTAATTCGGCCCTGAGGCTCCTTACAGTTTCAGCCAGATTTGGAGGGGTTTCCACTGCCCTCCTTTCATCAGATTCTTCATTTCTATTGTGAGATCCCTCCCCCACTTCATGACACGTCACCATCGCTTAGTATTTGAAGTTTTCTTGTGATTTACTAACTGATCGAGTGTTGACCAAAAACACTTATTGTTAACTAAAAATATATTAGTTCATAAACAATACATGGTTCAATTTCTTGAATTCACACACATAGTAGAAATTTTCATTCTTTTCTTTAATAACATTTTTAACCAGACTTTTTAGGAATGAGGTAAGGTAGAGTGTCACTCTTTTAAAAGTACTCCAAATAGATTTTTTAAGAAACTCATCCATGAGCCCAAGCAAGCCAAGTGTTGTAACCATGCTCTGATACCAATTTGTAACACACCCACGATGGGGCGAAAATTAAAAAAAAATGTTGTCCTCCTTACATGAACAGATCCTTTTCCTCTACGATTCCTAATTTGGGAAGTCCGGGACTCAACCCGACCCTTCGATCAAGTTTCTCTGATTCTCTAATTAAAACAAGACTTAGAGACCTTGATAGTCTCACCTCTTAATCAAACATAGGCCCTTTTGGCATATGGTGCAAGTCTTATGATACCAGCAACCTTCTCCTTCGCACTTCAATGAAGTCTCGGAGTTGGCGTTAGCCTCTTTTCTCTTAGCCCCTCCTCAGATGTGACCTTGGGTGATGACCTCAAGTAAACACACAATTGCGAGAACGACCAAAGGTAGTTTGAAACCAAACTAATTTTCAGCCCGCAATTCTCCTCGAGCCTCCACCCATCCTTTCTCCAAAACCGGGGTTTGGATTGCAGCCTGCCCTCAAATTTTTATTTTTCATGCAACTCCAATCCCCACAATGCTATGGGACCATCGATCTCCCGATCTTGATGGTACTGTCTGAACTCACGATTCATATCTTCCCTTTTCAAATCCACTGACCAGATCTTCCCTTCCTAAATCAATGGATGTGATCTCTTTCATGATTCTAGACTTCGAACTTTTCAAATCTCAAACCCTGATTTTCTCCGTACATCAATATTCCGAAGTTAATGATCTACAGACACCTATCCTCCTAAATCAATGGCCCTACTTCTACTTAGGGTGTTTGACCTTTCAACTAGATCAATGGTCCTATGGCCCTCTTCTCAATCAACAATCAAGATCTCCTTCAGGTCTTTAGATTTATGAGATCTCAAATCTCAAACTTCACCCTTTTTCCCAATGGCTTTTATCCGAAAGCTATAATCCACTGATGTATGTCCACTTGATCTGACGATTAAGGATTACTTTGGGTATTTACCCATAGTCCATCGATTTGTGCCACCTGTCCTTTGGATTTGACGATCAAATATTGCTTCAGGTCTTTACTTGAAGTTTACAGATTTACGCCACGTCTCCTATAGATCTGAAGACAATGAATTACTTTGTGACTTTACCAGGAGTCCACAGATTCATGCCACGTCCCTTGTTAATCTGACGGCTATGAATTACTTCAGGACTTTATCTGGAGTCCACATATTCACGCCACGTCCCTTATTAATCTGACGGCTATGAATTACTTCGAGACTTTATCCGGAGTCCACAGATTCACACCACATCCCTTCTGGATCAGACGATCCAGATTCAATTCAGATGATCCAACACTGGAGATTTAATTTGGACAATATGACGACTGAGATTTGCTTCGGTTCTCTGGCTCTTTACGCTTTGGGAGTCTCAAATATCAACTGAAAACTCTAGAATAGATTTCATGAAGCTGCTAATATGCTAACACGTATCTCCTAGCGATTAATGGTTAGGATGCTACTTTGGGTGATCTGACGATTGATATTTACTTCATCTCTCCAACTCTCTGGACTTCAAGAGTCTCAGATCTCAACTGAAAAATCTCGTACAGATTTCCCCAGAGTCCACGATCTATCACCACGTGTCCCTTTGGATCTACCGATCTAAATTCACTTCAGGTATTTGGGGTTTGGGAATATCAACTTTCAACTGAAAACCCTCAAACATATTCCTCTAGAGTCCATGATCTATCACCACATATCCCTCTGGATCTGGTGGTCCAGATTCACCTCCTGGTGATGGATGGCCTCAAACTACTTCGGGACTTCAGAACTTTGGTAATTTCCCCTCTCCTGTGTGTGCCAAGTTCTAAGGTTCATGCGCCTTTCTTAGATCAAACAGTTGTTGATCCTTGGAATTGTGATCCAATGGCCACTGTCTCTCCTCCTCCTGAGCTTCTGACTTACTCCAACTTAGAATATTTTCTACGTGCTCAAAGGATTTTCCCTTGCTCCCCCTATGGGCCCATCTCCTAGATTTCGTCTGCACTCCTAAAAATTATATCTCTTTTGAGCTTGATCTCCTTGAATATTTCACCATCCCACGTTCTCCTTGCATCTCAAGGATTGCGTCAAACTCAGTTCGAAGGTCAACAATGATCGACAGTTCACAAAAATTGCGGGGCCCCAATCTGGAAAGTGCTCGCTCGATTCTAGTCTAACTGGGATCATTAAACTTAGTTCAAAGGTCAACAACGATCGAAAGTTTACAAAAATTGCAGGGCCCCAATCTGGAAAGTGCTCGCTCAATTCTATTCTAACTAGGATCGTTGATCTTCCAACCTGTCAAGATCAATGGCAAGGGTTAATTCTAGGCCGCAAACTAGTGCATCCTCTATTTTCACCTTCATGCTCTGCAGAGATTACCCAGCCTTGATATACATTCATAGATCGATGATTCATATAAATTGTGGGGTTCAACTTGACTATTGTGCAATTTGACATATCGGAGCCTCAATCTCCAAGGTTCCTAGACCCAAGTCACATGGATCTTCATATAACTCCTGGGCTATAATCCCCTCTCTTCGTCAAGTTTTTGGTTAAGGGAATAGGCGCAAGTTCAGAGTCTCCTAGACTATTGTTCTGAAGCGAACATCTTCCCAACTCGTAGAGATTTAATCTCTGAATCAAGGAAAACTAACTTGTGACGTTACCAAAATGGTAGCTATGCCCAGAGGCTTGCATTGACTTTGGAACGGTGATGTAAATTCTCAGGGAAAGCGCCTTCGAGTGATTAAAATGGGATGTATGGAAATTCAAGCAGAAATATAGGTTCTCAAGGTAATGAATGCATACTCATAACTTAATCATTTAATATAGAGAAATAACTCTTTATAGACATGTAAATACTAGCATGCATCCATTATTTACAATTCAAAGCATAAGGAAAGAAAACACTTATCATAACCATAGAGTGTGATGCGACTGCTGAAATGGGTGTTCGTTTCCACCCAACCATAGGCTCAGTCACTCCCAATGGATTTATCACTGGCCACGCCCAAGCTTAAGCCATGATGATTTGAAATTTAATCTCTTACTTCCAGCTCAACGGAAGTTAGGGACGAAGGTTACTCTCCTTCTCCCAATACAGAAATAGATAAGGATGAAGGTTACTCTCCTTCTCCTAGCTCAATCTCTATTTTTTGTGATCAGAACTCATTGTTCCTCTTCCAGTCCTTCCTCAGACCCGAGAGTTTCTGCTCTTGTCTGTGCATTTTTTTCCCACTATTCTTCCTCTTCCCACCACACTTCCTTTATTTCCTTCCCTAGCAAGGTTGCGTGTGGCTCAAATTCCCATTCCGTGGTCAGGTCTGGAATAATTACAGATGGGAGGTCTACCCCATCCCCTCATTAACTCTTTAGGAGGTCTCCCACCTACAATCCCGACTATAATTCATCCTTGGGTCAAAGGGTTGTTCTAATCTGAGAAATTAATTCCAACACGGTACTAGTTCGGTGGAGGTTAACGCAACCATTCTGGGTCCCCTCCACCACCTTTCATAGAATTCGTAGTTTTCTCTTAACACATCCCCTCTTTCAACAGTCATGCAACAGGTAACCATTTTCTATTAAAATAAGAAAATTTACATTCGTCGGCCTTTTGTACAAAGTTCCATTAAATCAAACATTCACACTTTTAGGTTTTCTATAGTTCCTTGGCCAATATAGTTATATTTAGGAAACAAGGTGTTACATTTGCAGTGTCTAGGGTGAAGCTTTGGATGAAGTCGCCAACACTTTTCTTCCCAGTGACCACTCTAATTACAGTGGTGGAAAAAGTTATTGTTTCTACTCCAAGGACTTCTTAATATACTCATCTCCATGTGTCTCTACGTATGTTGTTGAATAGGAGAATTTGTCTTTTCATTCGATTTTTGAAAACAATCATGCCTGCAAAACATGGCTTGATTCTTCCCTAATTGTAGCTTACTTTAGGTTGGAGCCTAAGAATCAGGGGGTTGTAGCCTCCTCCTGGTTGGAGCCATAGAATTCAGGGAGTTGGAGCTTCCTTCAGGTTGGAGCCTGCGAATCAGGGGGTTGTATCCTCCTTCTAGTTGGAGCCAGGGAATTGAGGGAGTTTTATCTTCCTTCAAGTTGGAGCCTATAAATAGGGGGTCATAGCCTCCTTCCAGTTGCATTTGGATAATTTGGAAGATGGTGCTTCCAATTAATGTATTCTTGATAATATATAAGAAATAATTGTGTGCTTTTCTCCCATTTGGGCTTCCATGTAAATTTTGGTGTACTGTGTATTTGATGTGATATTGTTTATTTGATGTTGATTATCTGTAAATGCTCATGATATATTGAATGCAATCATAGATGATACATTAATTATACAATGCTGATAAAGTTGAATATTATATATTCTAGTTAAAAGTGGTAAAATTGCTCATATTGATTCACCCCCCCCATCAGTATTCACACATGGCTTGTATTTCTTCTCATCACTTAGTTTTCAAGCCCATGTTCATGAAGGTATATGAATCGACCAAGAGACAACCCAATCAACCAGAGAAAAATCCAATTCGACTAGTAAGTGAAGTTGGCTAAATAAATAAGGGGGAAATCAGCCCGATGGAATGAACTAACCAATAACGAATAAAAATACTCAATGGTCGATTTAGTTCGACTACAAGAGGAGAGAAATGATTAGAGGGAGAATTGGGTAACCATCAGTGAATAAAATTGTCTGAAGGGTGAATTGGGAAAACCCACAACATAAAAAATGTCTAAGCAACATCTAAGCACGTTCGTTGACATCTAAATTCACCCAATAAATTCTAAAGACGCCCAAGCATGCATGAATCCACTCAGACACATCCAAAAACGTTCAAGAAAGTAGAATTCCGCTCGGGAACTTTTAAACATGCCCCACAACCTATATAATTTCCCAACAACTTAAAAAAATATACCCAACAAAATATGAACGTCGAGCAACCTCTAAAAAATGCCCAGTAAAAACATAGCTCTCCCAAGCAAAAGAAGTTCAACCTCTCCCAAGAAAAAGAAGGTCAACCAGACTACGTACATTCGACTGAAAATGAATATAATCCAACCCATTGGATTTTAGGTCGAATGGGTAATGATTTGGTCGAAAATTTAAGTCAACCAACAATCCAATTCAAATTCAAGAAACTAAGTCAACCATGGAAGTAAACGTTCAACTCAACAAAATAAATCTGACTAATAACAAGAATTATGTCATCCCTATCAAATAAAATAGACTACCTTACTCTATTCAACTTGGAGAAGGATACAATCGACTAAGGTAATGTGTTGTCGACCAGGAATAGGATAAAATTCCCTTGGGGTGATGTAAACTCACCCAGGAATGTCAATGAAAAATATCATGGGTGTCTGAATTTTTCTCCACAAAATTAGAATCAACTTGGAATTTAATTTGGATGCCCCAGCACCAAATAATTCAATCCAATGGTATTCAAGTCGACCAGAGGGAGCTAACTCGATGACAAACAAAGAATTGACTAAGGAAAATTAATCATCCCATTAAAAATTCAACTACCCAAGGAGAGAGAAATATAGTCCTTGTAGATAAAAACACCTTAGAAATAAATTTATATTCCTAGGCATTGTAAACTCATCCAATAAACTAATTTTGATACCTATTTTTCTTCAAATTTGATAGGAAATGGACGATGGGAAGTCAAGAGCGGTCGTGGTTCTTCATTTCTGTTAAAACCCAATTATAGGCAACAATTAAACACATGGGAATCCATATCTCATCTCATAAATGAAACAAATGGAAAAATAATGCTCAACATAAATAAATCAAACATGACCAATCACTAATGAAATCATAAGTTTTACACTAGAAACCCAAACGGGAAAAACCATCTTTGAAAGGGGCTCAGTCTCTTCATTATGGAAATATTTAGTTACATTGCATTCACGTCTTCGATGCCTCTTAATCTCTCGGAAAAAATTACCCTTTTCAAATGAGAGAGAGGGGATAAATAGGGAGTATTTTTGGGTAGGGGGGAGGCTAACATCCATGTCTCTTCACTTTCCATTCCTTGGCCTTCTCTCCTATCCTATTTTTTTAATTACATTTAATTTTCCTCTCACATTCTCATTTTTGTCTTATTAGAATTTCGAATTTACATTGCATTACAAAGTTTATTGACCTTTATTAATTATCAATTTAATATTATAAGTATCGATTCTTACACTCATTCATCGGTCCAGATCCATTTTGGATCAACACCCCCCATGAAAACTACTATGGTGTAAATAAAGAAAAGGTCTCGTCTACAAGGCCATGTTAGGTACCTGTTTTATAATGCATATAAATGAATGAACATTGAAAAAGTGAGGAAAGAAGGAAAAACTCATGGGAAACACTCCCCCCCCCCCACTCAAAGTAAAATGCATCAAAAAAAAATAAGGACAATGAATAAAAAAGAAAAGCATATATCCCATAACATGTCCTTCACTCCACGACTACCTCGCAACTATGCAAGTTTATGCTCGGTGAATATTTTGTTGAACATGTAGATATATATATCAATATAATGAAGTATATTCACTAGTGAGATGTCTGCATATATCCACTTTCTATTATTGGAAAGAAGAAGATCCAAATTCCCTTCATTCATGGCAATTTTTCAATATTAATTCCCTTTATCCTTTGCATAGGCCTAAGGGTTAAATGCAAGAACTATGTAGCAATGAATGCACATTATTGGTTCTATGGTTGTGAGCACATGTATATCTCCCTCAAATTGGAATATCATCCCTCTATGATCAACAAGATCATCTGTAAGATAATCAGTTGTCGGTAACTGGATGGACTATGCCCATTTGGGTCTTTGATTTGCATGATCAATATCCTCTAAATCTGATTTGAAAAATAGATCTGAAATAGATTAGACATCATCTCGAATGAATGGAACAAAAGGATGTGCAGATACTTGTATGGAAGTCTTTACATGTGGCTCCTAAGATGCAGAAGTCTCTTCAAACTAAGAGGCTTGTTCTTATGGTGACTTTTTTGTTAGTGTTGTCTTGTCAATATCCTATATGCATTTGTCACAATGTTCCTTTATCCCAAATAGGACCTCCAATATGGTCCATAGTTCATATATATTTGAGAGTGATAAGTCCTTTACATGATATTGTAGTTTAGGAGAAACAAACATGCAGATAAGTACGAGAGACATATCTTGTCTATTGAGAAAATCATTTTTCTCTTCTATAGAATCAGGATTTGTTTATGTTGCCATGGTTATTTGATATAATATTCTTCTTTTGAGATAAAGAAGAATCTTTGGCTTCCATTAAAAATAATTGTGTGTCATAAGAAGTGTTGATGATGGTAATTCCATTCTTTATAACTACTACAATATTGTGTACCTGCAAATAAGTGTCTGTGTTCCTTGATCCTAGAAACCTGTGGACTCTTATACCATGTGAAATTCATAGACAACATAGCTATATAAATTCACACAAATCTTACAAAAAGAATGAGAGAGAAAGAAGTAAGAATGAGAGAAATAATTGAGAATGAATGTGCAAATTGTATTATATGAGTAAGTAACAAGTAATAAATACATGAATAATCCCTAATATTAGGTCAATGCACCATAGATAGTTCCATGTCCAAGATAATTCTCCTTAGTAGTGATCTAGAGTGAAGTAGACACTCACTGACAGAAACTAGATTTTGACTACCACCTAGTATGAGTCAACTATCAAAGTAATCAACAATTAACTAAGTCCACACGTGTGGAGGAGAGACAAGAGAATACATGCATGAGATATGCTCCCTCCTTATCTTATGCATAAAAAAGTAACTGATGCATGAGAGAAAAATAAGTGTTGCATGCATGGGTTGTCCTCCACTAATTTAACTCAACTCTCCACTTGTTTAATTGAAGTCAAACTGAAGAGGGAGGCAGCCTTATTTTTTAGGAGGTGTCATATTTTTAGGAAATATGCTATGGAGAGAACATTCCATCTTTATATAGTTCCCTCAACCTTAGACTATCAAACTTAGGAAAATTAATCATTAGGTGAGTGTGTAATTACTCCAACATATTTTATATGGCTTCATGTATGATGGATGTTATCTGTGATAGTAATATTTTCCTAGGATTAAATTTGAGTTGCAATATATCAAAATCCCCTATGCATGTTTATTTTCAAATGATGTAGGATAATGAGTACAAGAAAAACTATTCTTAGTTGTGTGAATTTTTGTTTGGACCCTTATATAGACTAATATTTTACAATGAATGCCCCATGTTGAGAAAGGAATCCATGAGGTTGATTAAGAGTATTGGAATTTGGTACTTACAAGAATATTATACATACCTAAGAATCTATCAGGTAAATGTTCATCCCCGTCTCCTACCAACATATGTCTCAAATAGGTTAATCCTAGGGGAGATTATCTAGAAACAATTCTACAAGGATTTTATGCATCATTGGATAAGGATGAAAGAAATAAGACCTTTATACCATAAAATATACCTTGTTCATTATGGCCTACTAAATTCCAATTAAGGTAGGAAGCTAATGCTATTTTGGAATAATATTCCCATAATGTCAATTCAGGAGGCATGACCCCCTAGGCTTGGTTGAAAAACACATTGTAATGATTTCCATCAGTTGGCCATTATAAATGTTGATTGGGATTAGGTAATAATAAGGATTAAATCTAAATATTTTTCTACTTTCCATAGCATGTCCTTTGATGATCAAATGGAAAGAATAAACAAACAATTATCTAAAGTAAAAATAATGATAAAAAGGGATGAGGAGGAGAATAACAAAGATGAGGAAGATATGATTAGATAGGAAGAAGAACATAGAATGAAATGTAAATAAGAATAAGAAAAGAGAAATAAAGAGGAATAATAAATACTAATGGTTGAAGATGAGAGGATTAACAATGAATAAGAAGAGAAGAGAAAAGAATAAGCTAAAATACAAGAGGAGGGGCTTGAAGTAGAGGAGAAGACCAAAAATGAAGATGAGTCTAAGAAAATGGCATAACAAGAGAGGCTTGATTAGGAAAGGGAAGATTTAGAGAAATGTCAAGGAGATCCTACAGGAAATACAAATAATACACGAGAGAAACAACCCCTTTATCAAACTCAAGAACAATCAACTCAAACAACACAACAATAAACCACACCTCCTCCCAGTAGTTACATTGATTTAGCAATGGAAGACTTAGTAATCCAAAAACAAAGTACAAATAATGGCAAGGCGTTTGCAATGGGGTAGGTCATCACACCCAACAACATGGAAAACATATCACACATAACAACATGGAAAACATATCATCATGTGACCAACACACTCCAAACCCATTAGAGGAAGTGGTTGATCTTGAACTAATTTTCTATAATAAAAGAAGACGAGCCATTGTAAAGAAAATATAAACAAGAAAAAATATTGATTTAGATAAATCCATTTTGTGTACTACATAAGAATAGGTTATTGACACCAAAATTGCTAGGATAATTGATCTATGTCTAGTGTATTGGATATTTTTGATGCAACCATGGATAAATCCATATCAGAGGCAGCAAGCATTCAAAATATAGAGAAGAATATTTCCTTGTTGGAGAATCAAGTTAAATATTATAAAATAACACAGGGACTAGTGGCGAGTTTTGTAGAAGAGGTCCTATAAGAGGATCAAATAAACATTTATATTAAAAATGTTTCTTCCTAGATGATTTCAAACTCCAAGAACTGAGTATGCACTTTTCCATTCTATATAAAGAAAACCTAATATATAAGGAACAGTGAGGTAAGTTTCTAAACCAATTGAACTTTATTAAACAAATACAAAAGGTAGGGGTAGTAAGGATCATAACATCGGGTTCTTGAATAAGTATGAGTTATAAGAGATAGAGAAAGACACAAGTTATTGGGGTAGAATAGCCCATGAATCACATAAGAAAATTGAAGATGATAGCTTGCATCAAAATCTAAAATTTCATAGAGGATTTCAACACACAATATAAATTACCATCATTGGGCCCTCCACAAAATTTCAGTGCAACTCGTCAGGTATTGAATAAATTTGAAAATGAAATTTTGCAGCATGAGTAGGAAATCAAAGGCATAGCAACTATAGAAAGAGAAAATCTCCGAAAATATCTTACAAATGAAGTTAGAAAATCCACTCAGTTGAAGTGTCCACTCCCCAAAATAGAAAAGTACATCAAAAGGTTCATCAGAGAAATTCCAATTTTGAAAGAACAAAAAATACAACATATTTTTCCACACACCGAGATATGTAATGAACTTTTTATTAAATGGAAAAATGTGACCAAGAAGTAGTTACAGATTTAACCCCTAGTTCACTTGTGGTTTTCATAACCAATTTTAAATGTGTATAAATATTAGAATTCAAGGAATTGTATAGGATTTTTGGTTCTAGAGGTACATTTTGTAAAAGATTGTATTAGATTTAGTTCTCTTACTATCATTAATTCAAAATCCATTCTTTGGCCAAGGAAAATTTTTCCAAAGGAGATCAGTGGTGCAATTAGATATTGTGGATTACTCTACTATTTTATTTTTTACATAGATATATCGTAAGAACTTTCTATTATTTTCTCAAGTTATCTTGATGCAATATTGAAGTTATTGCAAGTTATTTCTTTTAGTGAATCTTTAATGTAATTTTTTGTTTAAGTTTAATTTATTTTTGTTAATTTCTATTATGGATTGTATGTTGTACAATCTCATAATTTTTTGTAGAAATATTTTTGAGGAATTAGAGAACTAACAAGTTCGCTTTCCATTATTATTTTAGTAAAAACTATTAATTACTATGTTAATTAGATTTATTATTTTCTAGAAAGAATCACTACTAAAAACAAAATCCTATAGCAATGCTTATTGGGAATTAGATGAGTATAGTTACCTTTCCATTGTTGTAAAGAGAGTTAACTCTTAGGATAGTTTTCCACTTCTCTTTCAATAAACAATAGTTTCACTTTTTCATTGTTATTCATTTACAAAAATAAAATCAAGCCTTTCACTAAATCTCATCGAAAGATTGTTGTTTGTTGGTGATAATCTAGATTGATGGATATCTAGATAATCCCTAAATAACCCAGATACAAGACAGAGCCCGAAGGGGGGAGAAGCGAGGATGGATAATTCTAACCAGAGAACATTTTCCTGAATATCCCCAGTGCCACAAATGAAGAACTAGACCCACATGAAAAAGGATTGTCCCACAAACAAATTTCCATAATTTATTAATATTAAACCATGAAAAATGTAACTACAATGCTAATAGTGTAACTAGGGGTACCTGAATACCAAAAATCCTTCGCCCCAATGTATGAGTGTAGAAGAGGGGAAGCATGATATTGTTCAAAGTTCCTATCCATTTCTCATGTCTCAATCGCCTGATTCAGATATGGACGAACCCATTGCTACCTCCCTTAAAATTTTGATGCCATTCACAATACAATGCAGTGAAAATTTACTCCTCAAATGATTGAAGTGTGTAAGTAGCAACTCCAATACATTAGAAAAATGTTGTCTATATAATCCATTAATTACAATCATCATGGGATTAATGTATGGTTTGAAACCTTAAGTTCCCATTTAACACCATGTTGACTTTTCCTATTCATGATCCAACCTTGGCAAGTTTATCCACTTCACCATTTAGCTCTCTTTTGACATGATAAAGAGTGATTGTTTTGAAATTCTTGAGTACATCAAGAGAGCGAGACATGGCACATGAATATACATTCCCCCCTATGATATTATTTTTAATTATTCATCTTATAACCGTCATTGAATATATTAATATGATGAGGTTTTGAATTCTATTGGAATGAGCCATTTAGATACCTATGTAGAGATCATAGACCTCTACTTTGTTGTTTGTCCTTGGCCCTAGTCCCATGCAAAAATGATAAAATGATAATTGATTGACCTCTTAACTTACATATTATCCTCCTTACACACATTTCCCATTAAAACATGTAATATTCTAATTGGGCCTCTTCCTTGGGTTTAATCCCTAATGTTGAGTTTTGGGAATCTAGCCTCATCAACACAGACATGCATATTTAGACACTTGTATAGAGCATTCATGATTTACTGGATGCACATGAATTTCATGTGAGGGGCATAAAACAAGGTGCCCCCCTTTTACTCTCACTTTTCCTTTACTTAATTTCACCCTTGTATTAGCAAGATGGTTGTATTCACCATTTTGAGCTCTCAACACCTTAAAAAGGGAGATAAATTCAAGGGATTTGGATAAATCCAAGATTCTTTGTAGCAATCAATTAATTCCAATGTTTTTACAAGATACAATACTAAAAAACAAGGTTATAGCATTGATCTATAAACTATCATGGATATTCCACTTAAACATTTCATCAAAATAGATCTGATAAACAAAACAAATCTACACTATGAAGGTTAAATTCCTTTAGATTCTAGGATATTTAGTTACTGATTTTCTGGTTATGCATGAAATAGATAAAATGTGAAAAATAAATAAAAATAAAATACAATTACACACCATCCACAAAATAACACAAATATTTTCTCTAGGAAACCCTTACGAGAGAAGACTCATCTAAAAGGTGAGGGTTCTCTACTCTATTTTATCTGGTATGGAAATAATGCAAGTACAAAGGAGAAGGCATTCTCTATAGAGTTACCTAAGACTTTTGGCATGTTAGGATACTACAAAAAATTAACCATGTAACAGACCTGACTCCCTAAATACCTTTTTAAGGGATGGTGTATTAAATTTTTGCTTCTCTTAACAACCCTAAATCTTCTCTATCACAGTTCCATCCTCTTTTTTTCATCAAGAGATTTACAAGGTTAGTAATTTCACTCATAACTGAGCTCTGGAATGAAATCCATGACCTCCCAAAGTTCTTGGGTTTACATAGAAAACATCTCTCTTAATGTCATGTGGCATCCACGTGATGTTTCATTGTTTGTTCCCACTAACGTGGAAACACTCGAGTCCTGATGTGGCACTAGCCTAGCTTGCCACAATGGAACCCCACTCAAATTGTCATCCTGCTAGTAATGGATATATATTTTCCTAATGGCGTCCTAACCACCTTGCAGGAAATCCACGTCATTCATCATACACTTTTCATTTCTGTGGCCCATGTATTCTAACATACTTAGTCACCTTACTGTATTCATTGTAGATTTTTAATGACTAAAATCAGCAAACTGAAATTCTGTCAAACACTTAGCAACATAGAGATAATTGTCTTCATAAACATCATAAATGCATAACCTCACATTCAGAAATTTCCATAAGCAGAAATACACATTGCTAAGAAAAATATGAAGTGGAAAAACACAGTGGACAACAACCCAATAACACTCAGAAATTTAGGCAAATTTCAGGGAAAACCCCAATATGGGGAAACCCAACGAGAGAGAGAGAGATCTTATTATTATGCTTCAGGAAAGTTCAAATGAACAACAAATCAACATTTCCAGCCAAGGAAAATACCTCACAACACCAAATCTATCCCACATAAATCTTCCTTGTTTTCCATGCCAAAACTGTATCGTTGTCTAGCCTCTTCCATACCTCGTTTTCTATGCCCACAGTCAGTTGTACGAACTGTTCCGTACGGCCCAAAAACAACGAACAGAAAACATAAATTTGCCTTGAAATCCATGCCTAAAATTTCTCAATTTTCGTGCCAAATTTGTATGACTATATGGACTGTACGAATCCATACAGTATGGTCTCCCATAGAAGAAAAAATATTTCGGCCAAAAATACACAGAAATTTTTTCTCAATAATCGTGCCCACTTTCCTCGAAAAATGTGCCCTCTTTGCTGCTCACTTTCCTCTCTCAAGCATGCTCAGAAAATCTCTCTAAATCTCCTCCTGATGTGCTCTCAACATCCTCTCGATGTCTCACAACATGTCTTACACACTACCCAATGCATTCTTTTATAATCTGAAAATGGCACTTCCCCCCAAAAGTGTCCTTTCACCTTCCCAACCCTAGATCCAAAGGCCAAGATTAGATCTTGCCTTTTTCAAGATCAAGGGTCATGATCCATTCCCTCCAAAATGTCTCATTTAAAATTAAAGTGAATTTCACTTTATTACATAAGTGCTTTATGAAAATAAAGTCACTTTAAAAATAGAAGGTACACTTTATTAAAAAAATGTCATTTTACTAAAAGAACCACTTAAAACAACTTTATAAAAACTATTACAAAGTCAAGTGCTTGGTAGTGCAAATATTAAGGTAACATCCGCATACAAGACAAAACATGCGGAGTATTTCCTGAGCTAAAAAATCTAACATTCATGGACTCACGGGTGACATTCTTGTGGACTCATGGTCTATATTCATACTTTTCATGAACCCGCCACCCACACTTAGCTTATTTTTCATTCATGAACTCACGGAAGCATAATTTTGTACCTCCCCTTCATAACTTCATCCAAGAAGTATCAATACTTAACCATTTTCCACCTACCCAGACTCACGAACTCATAGGCGTACAATTATGTACCTCCCCTTCATAATTTCATCTGAGAAGTCTAAAAAATAAACCATTTTTCCATCTACACGGACTCATGGACCATTTCATCTCACCTTCCTATCTACGTGAATTCGTCATGATTCTAAGTCAACTTCCTACACTTTACACCTGCCATTCCTTCTCTGTGTCCTACAAACTTACTCCCCTTATTAAAGAACTTATCAAGGGTTGAACTCCATGAGGGACCATACTGTTGAAAATACTAAGAGGGGGGTGAATCATTATTTAGATCAATTAGTATTTTTGAACTTGTACTTCAATCAAATAATTTATTCAATTTATATCCAATCAACAATGAATACTATCAAATTAACAATGAAGAATAGTATAAGAAATACACCAATACACCATGCACAGTATATAAGAAGTTATCATGTATTATTGTTCAAAGGAAGTAATGACTTCCAAAGGTAGATATAGCTTCCAAATATAAAGGGAGGGATAAACCTCCAAAAGGAAGATACAATCCTCCAATATCAAGAGAGGGTTGACCTCTCCATCCTTTCCCCTTCCTTCCACCCAAGAANTATTTACCTAGCCTAATATTTTAAATTTGAAACATATCTAAATCATACAGAGAGATCCCTCTCTGAAGCTGGTAGGGCTAGATCCCAGCTTTGAAGTGGTTGGATAAAGTTACCTCCCATAAATTTCTTCTTTTCTAACAACCTCTAGGAAATTTACAAAGCGATAACAGATCACATAATTGATCTCATGCTCATTTAATTTCCTAGACGCATAGAAAATTACACGTCCCTCTTGCATAAGGAATCCTCTGAGTCCTTCCTTGCAAGCATCTATACACACAAGAAAATCATTATCCGGATCTGTAATCTTTAGCATGGGTGCATGGGTTAGGAGGTAATTTAGTTCCTGAAATCTTTCTTCACATTTTGATGTCCAAATGAATTTAATCCCCTTTTTCTGAAGGGTCGTGATTGGACAACCAATCCTGGAAAACCCTTTTATGAACCTTCTATAGTATCCTGCTAAGCCCATGAAGGACCTAATATCGGATACATCCTTCAGGGTAGGCCATTCCATAATAGATCTGATCTTGTCGGGGTCTACTACCACCCCTTCCTTAGATATGACATGGCCTAAGTAATGGACTTGCTTCTGAAAGAAATCGTACTTGCTAAACTTAACATAGAGTTGATGCTCTCTTAGTACTTGAAGTACGAGTCTAAGATGTTCTTCATGCTCCTCCTTGTTCTTGGATTATATTATGGTATCATCAATGAAAACCAATACAAATTTATCCAGGAATTTTTTGAGTACATTATTCATAAAGCACATAAAAGTGGCGAGGGCATTGGTTAACCCAAATGGCACCACCATGAATTCATAGTGACCATACCTCGTCCTGAAGGTTGTTTTGTGTATGTCTTCATCCTTAATCTGGGCTTGGTGGTATCCATACCTTAATTCGATCTTCAAGAAGATGGAATCACCTCCCAATTGGTCGAACAGGTCATCGATTCTTGGTAAGGGGTACTTGTTCTTTATGGTTTTCTTATTGAGTTGTCTATAATCTATGCATAGTCGAAGTGTGACATATTTATTTTTCACAAACAAGAGGAGCGCTCCCCACAAACATACACTAGGTCATATGTATCCTTTGTCTATAATATCCTTTAGTTGTAGCTTGAGCTCAACCAGATCTGGCATGCTCATTCTATATGGTGTTCTAGATGTTGGTACATCTCCTGGTGTAAGTTCTATCAAGAAGTCGATATCCCTTCTCGTAGGTAGAATTGGTACCTCTTCTAGGAACATGTCCTTGTATTCTATTAATATGGGGTGGTCCCCTAGGTTTGGTTTTTCATTTTCAACAGATTCCAGTACCTATATGGCATATAAAGAACACCCCTTTCTGCAATACTTTTTCATTTGAAGGGTTGATATTTGTCTCACCGAGACAGGATTTTGAATCCCTTGGAGGGTTGTTTTTCTCCCTTCTTCATTGACACATTCTAAAGTTTTATGATAACAGTCCAATTTAGTTTTATAAGAAGCCAACCAATCCATACCAATCAACAAGTCATAAGATCCCAGGGGAAGTATGTTAAGGGTCGCTCGAGTGGGAAATCCACCCATGATGAATTGACATGCTGGTATGACCTCTGCCACCTTTCTTTTGGTCCCAGCTAATCGCACCAACCATGGTTTAACATGTCTAGTTGGTTGTAGTTTACACTTATCAATAGTCTGAGGGGCCACATAACTCAAATTCGAAATTGGGTCAATTAAAATAGAAACTAGATGGTTGGTGATCATACCTTCCAGCTCCACTACTCAAGCTTGGTGGTCGGCTTTATTATTGTCCAAGGCTGCATAGACTTGTGGCATGCTCCTAGCCACATCATTAATGGTGGTAGATTCTTGTATATTGTATACTCTCTTACTGTTCCATTGTCTGTGTGGGCAATCCCTCAATCGATGTTTTTCTCCACAACCCCAACATTTTAAGGGTTCCTTCTTTAGGTTATTGGTCTTTTCTGAGACTTTCTTAAAAGGTTTATTTCGACTTTGAGAGGGGAAATTTTGATGATATACACTTCTAGTAGGAAGGATCCTTCTAGAATATTTTCCATAGTTCTTAAATATTGAGGATTTAAACCCCTTCTTCTGGAATCCTGAACTACTCCTCTTCTTCCAGTCCACGTGAGGTATTGCCTTACTCCCAAACTGTTCATAACAATACCTCGCCTTCCAGATAGTTTCTTCTAAGGTATTTGTTTCATCGAACTCAATCTTATCCTGGTAGGTCTGAGGTAACCCACTAATGAACCATTGCATTTTTACTTTTTCATATTTTATGTAGGGTACATACCTCAGTTGTTCAAGGAATTTATTGAAAAATTCATCTATGGTGAGCTGCCCCAGTCTGAGTTCATAGAATTCCTTAGTCTTCCCATCCATGTATTTCTCTGAGAGATACTTCTTCCTGAAGTATTTCTCAAACTTTTTCCATGAAAATTCCTTCTCATGTAATCCTTTCACATTCCTAAGGTCTTCCCACCAAATGGAAGCCTTTCCATTTAGGCTAAAGATGGTTATTCGAGCCTTCAATTTTTCATAGTATTCATGGTCTCTGAAGTACTTCTTTAAACCAAGCATCCAAACTTCAACCTCTTCTCCCTTCCTAATCTCTCCATCTAAAAAGGGTGGTTTGGCTTTCTTGAATTCTTTAGGATCATGATTTTTGGAATGCTTCCACTTCTTTCCTTTCCTTTTAGAATGTGAGCTTGCTCTGCTACTAGAAGATCCTTCGGATTTTCCAACTTCCTTTCTAGAGGAATCTACCGATGAGTGTCCCATGCCTCCAGGCTGGGCCTTCTTGGAGGTTCCTCTCCCAATCTGGTCACTTATGGAGTCATGTTTTCGGATCTCAGGTGTACTTTGACTTCTCTTCTTATGTCATCGGTCCACATGACTGGTTGCGGGTTCATGTTGTAGTTGCCTCTATATGTCTTACAAGATCTATAGAAAGACTGCGTTAATTTCTATTTGTTTTTCTTTCTCCTTTATCAATCTCTCGTTGTCAGCCTTGAAACTCTGTAATTCGGCCCTGAGGCTCCTTACAGTTTCAGCCAGATTTGGAGGGGTTTCCACTGCCCTCCTTTCATCAGATTCTTCATTTCTATTGTGAGATCCCTCCCCCACTTCATGACACGTCACCATCGCTTAGTATTTGAAGTTTTCTTGTGATTTACTAACTGATCGAGTGTTGACCAAAAACACTTATTGTTAACTAAAAATATATTAGTTCATAAACAATACATGGTTCAATTTCTTGAATTCACACACATAGTAGAAATTTTCATTCTTTTCTTTAATAACATTTTTAACCAGACTTTTTAGGAATGAGGTAAGGTAGAGTGTCACTCTTTTAAAAGTACTCCAAATAGATTTTTTAAGAAACTCATCCATGAGCCCAAGCAAGCCAAGTGTTGTAACCATGCTCTGATACCAATTTGTAACACACCCACGATGGGGCGAAAATTAAAAAAAAATGTTGTCCTCCTTACATGAACAGATCCTTTTCCTCTACGATTCCTAATTTGGGAAGTCCGGGACTCAACCCGACCCTTCGATCAAGTTTCTCTGATTCTCTAATTAAAACAAGACTTAGAGACCTTGATAGTCTCACCTCTTAATCAAACATAGGCCCTTTTGGCATATGGTGCAAGTCTTATGATACCAGCAACCTTCTCCTTCGCACTTCAATGAAGTCTCGGAGTTGGCGTTAGCCTCTTTTCTCTTAGCCCCTCCTCAGATGTGACCTTGGGTGATGACCTCAAGTAAACACACAATTGCGAGAACGACCAAAGGTAGTTTGAAACCAAACTAATTTTCAGCCCGCAATTCTCCTCGAGCCTCCACCCATCCTTTCTCCAAAACCGGGGTTTGGATTGCAGCCTGCCCTCAAATTTTTATTTTTCATGCAACTCCAATCCCCACAATGCTATGGGACCATCGATCTCCCGATCTTGATGGTACTGTCTGAACTCACGATTCATATCTTCCCTTTTCAAATCCACTGACCAGATCTTCCCTTCCTAAATCAATGGATGTGATCTCTTTCATGATTCTAGACTTCGAACTTTTCAAATCTCAAACCCTGATTTTCTCCGTACATCAATATTCCGAAGTTAATGATCTACAGACACCTATCCTCCTAAATCAATGGCCCTACTTCTACTTAGGGTGTTTGACCTTTCAACTAGATCAATGGTCCTATGGCCCTCTTCTCAATCAACAATCAAGATCTCCTTCAGGTCTTTAGATTTATGAGATCTCAAATCTCAAACTTCACCCTTTTTCCCAATGGCTTTTATCCGAAAGCTATAATCCACTGATGTATGTCCACTTGATCTGACGATTAAGGATTACTTTGGGTATTTACCCATAGTCCATCGATTTGTGCCACCTGTCCTTTGGATTTGACGATCAAATATTGCTTCAGGTCTTTACTTGAAGTTTACAGATTTACGCCACGTCTCCTATAGATCTGAAGACAATGAATTACTTTGTGACTTTACCAGGAGTCCACAGATTCATGCCACGTCCCTTGTTAATCTGACGGCTATGAATTACTTCAGGACTTTATCTGGAGTCCACATATTCACGCCACGTCCCTTATTAATCTGACGGCTATGAATTACTTCGAGACTTTATCCGGAGTCCACAGATTCACACCACATCCCTTCTGGATCAGACGATCCAGATTCAATTCAGATGATCCAACACTGGAGATTTAATTTGGACAATATGACGACTGAGATTTGCTTCGGTTCTCTGGCTCTTTACGCTTTGGGAGTCTCAAATATCAACTGAAAACTCTAGAATAGATTTCATGAAGCTGCTAATATGCTAACACGTATCTCCTAGCGATTAATGGTTAGGATGCTACTTTGGGTGATCTGACGATTGATATTTACTTCATCTCTCCAACTCTCTGGACTTCAAGAGTCTCAGATCTCAACTGAAAAATCTCGTACAGATTTCCCCAGAGTCCACGATCTATCACCACGTGTCCCTTTGGATCTACCGATCTAAATTCACTTCAGGTATTTGGGGTTTGGGAATATCAACTTTCAACTGAAAACCCTCAAACATATTCCTCTAGAGTCCATGATCTATCACCACATATCCCTCTGGATCTGGTGGTCCAGATTCACCTCCTGGTGATGGATGGCCTCAAACTACTTCGGGACTTCAGAACTTTGGTAATTTCCCCTCTCCTGTGTGTGCCAAGTTCTAAGGTTCATGCGCCTTTCTTAGATCAAACAGTTGTTGATCCTTGGAATTGTGATCCAATGGCCACTGTCTCTCCTCCTCCTGAGCTTCTGACTTACTCCAACTTAGAATATTTTCTACGTGCTCAAAGGATTTTCCCTTGCTCCCCCTATGGGCCCATCTCCTAGATTTCGTCTGCACTCCTAAAAATTATATCTCTTTTGAGCTTGATCTCCTTGAATATTTCACCATCCCACGTTCTCCTTGCATCTCAAGGATTGCGTCAAACTCAGTTCGAAGGTCAACAATGATCGACAGTTCACAAAAATTGCGGGGCCCCAATCTGGAAAGTGCTCGCTCGATTCTAGTCTAACTGGGATCATTAAACTTAGTTCAAAGGTCAACAACGATCGAAAGTTTACAAAAATTGCAGGGCCCCAATCTGGAAAGTGCTCGCTCAATTCTATTCTAACTAGGATCGTTGATCTTCCAACCTGTCAAGATCAATGGCAAGGGTTAATTCTAGGCCGCAAACTAGTGCATCCTCTATTTTCACCTTCATGCTCTGCAGAGATTACCCAGCCTTGATATACATTCATAGATCGATGATTCATATAAATTGTGGGGTTCAACTTGACTATTGTGCAATTTGACATATCGGAGCCTCAATCTCCAAGGTTCCTAGACCCAAGTCACATGGATCTTCATATAACTCCTGGGCTATAATCCCCTCTCTTCGTCAAGTTTTTGGTTAAGGGAATAGGCGCAAGTTCAGAGTCTCCTAGACTATTGTTCTGAAGCGAACATCTTCCCAACTCGTAGAGATTTAATCTCTGAATCAAGGAAAACTAACTTGTGACGTTACCAAAATGGTAGCTATGCCCAGAGGCTTGCATTGACTTTGGAACGGTGATGTAAATTCTCAGGGAAAGCGCCTTCGAGTGATTAAAATGGGATGTATGGAAATTCAAGCAGAAATATAGGTTCTCAAGGTAATGAATGCATACTCATAACTTAATCATTTAATATAGAGAAATAACTCTTTATAGACATGTAAATACTAGCATGCATCCATTATTTACAATTCAAAGCATAAGGAAAGAAAACACTTATCATAACCATAGAGTGTGATGCGACTGCTGAAATGGGTGTTCGTTTCCACCCAACCATAGGCTCAGTCACTCCCAATGGATTTATCACTGGCCACGCCCAAGCTTAAGCCATGATGATTTGAAATTTAATCTCTTACTTCCAGCTCAACGGAAGTTAGGGACGAAGGTTACTCTCCTTCTCCCAATACAGAAATAGATAAGGATGAAGGTTACTCTCCTTCTCCTAGCTCAATCTCTATTTTTTGTGATCAGAACTCATTGTTCCTCTTCCAGTCCTTCCTCAGACCCGAGAGTTTCTGCTCTTGTCTGTGCATTTTTTTCCCACTATTCTTCCTCTTCCCACCACACTTCCTTTATTTCCTTCCCTAGCAAGGTTGCGTGTGGCTCAAATTCCCATTCCGTGGTCAGGTCTGGAATAATTACAGATGGGAGGTCTACCCCATCCCCTCATTAACTCTTTAGGAGGTCTCCCACCTACAATCCCGACTATAATTCATCCTTGGGTCAAAGGGTTGTTCTAATCTGAGAAATTAATTCCAACACGGTACTAGTTCGGTGGAGGTTAACGCAACCATTCTGGGTCCCCTCCACCACCTTTCATAGAATTCGTAGTTTTCTCTTAACACATCCCCTCTTTCAACAGTCATGCAACAGGTAACCATTTTCTATTAAAATAAGAAAATTTACATTCGTCGGCCTTTTGTACAAAGTTCCATTAAATCAAACATTCACACTTTTAGGTTTTCTATAGTTCCTTGGCCAATATAGTTATATTTAGGAAACAAGGTGTTACATTTGCAGTGTCTAGGGTGAAGCTTTGGATGAAGTCGCCAACACTTTTCTTCCCAGTGACCACTCTAATTACAGTGGTGGAAAAAGTTATTGTTTCTACTCCAAGGACTTCTTAATATACTCATCTCCATGTGTCTCTACGTATGTTGTTGAATAGGAGAATTTGTCTTTTCATTCGATTTTTGAAAACAATCATGCCTGCAAAACATGGCTTGATTCTTCCCTAATTGTAGCTTACTTTAGGTTGGAGCCTAAGAATCAGGGGGTTGTAGCCTCCTCCTGGTTGGAGCCATAGAATTCAGGGAGTTGGAGCTTCCTTCAGGTTGGAGCCTGCGAATCAGGGGGTTGTATCCTCCTTCTAGTTGGAGCCAGGGAATTGAGGGAGTTTTATCTTCCTTCAAGTTGGAGCCTATAAATAGGGGGTCATAGCCTCCTTCCAGTTGCATTTGGATAATTTGGAAGATGGTGCTTCCAATTAATGTATTCTTGATAATATATAAGAAATAATTGTGTGCTTTTCTCCCATTTGGGCTTCCATGTAAATTTTGGTGTACTGTGTATTTGATGTGATATTGTTTATTTGATGTTGATTATCTGTAAATGCTCATGATATATTGAATGCAATCATAGATGATACATTAATTATACAATGCTGATAAAGTTGAATATTATATATTCTAGTTAAAAGTGGTAAAATTGCTCATATTGATTCACCCCCCCCATCAGTATTCACACATGGCTTGTATTTCTTCTCATCACTTAGTTTTCAAGCCCATGTTCATGAAGGTATATGAATCGACCAAGAGACAACCCAATCAACCAGAGAAAAATCCAATTCGACTAGTAAGTGAAGTTGGCTAAATAAATAAGGGGGAAATCAGCCCGATGGAATGAACTAACCAATAACGAATAAAAATACTCAATGGTCGATTTAGTTCGACTACAAGAGGAGAGAAATGATTAGAGGGAGAATTGGGTAACCATCAGTGAATAAAATTGTCTGAAGGGTGAATTGGGAAAACCCACAACATAAAAAATGTCTAAGCAACATCTAAGCACGTTCGTTGACATCTAAATTCACCCAATAAATTCTAAAGACGCCCAAGCATGCATGAATCCACTCAGACACATCCAAAAACGTTCAAGAAAGTAGAATTCCGCTCGGGAACTTTTAAACATGCCCCACAACCTATATAATTTCCCAACAACTTAAAAAAATATACCCAACAAAATATGAACGTCGAGCAACCTCTAAAAAATGCCCAGTAAAAACATAGCTCTCCCAAGCAAAAGAAGTTCAACCTCTCCCAAGAAAAAGAAGGTCAACCAGACTACGTACATTCGACTGAAAATGAATATAATCCAACCCATTGGATTTTAGGTCGAATGGGTAATGATTTGGTCGAAAATTTAAGTCAACCAACAATCCAATTCAAATTCAAGAAACTAAGTCAACCATGGAAGTAAACGTTCAACTCAACAAAATAAATCTGACTAATAACAAGAATTATGTCATCCCTATCAAATAAAATAGACTACCTTACTCTATTCAACTTGGAGAAGGATACAATCGACTAAGGTAATGTGTTGTCGACCAGGAATAGGATAAAATTCCCTTGGGGTGATGTAAACTCACCCAGGAATGTCAATGAAAAATATCATGGGTGTCTGAATTTTTCTCCACAAAATTAGAATCAACTTGGAATTTAATTTGGATGCCCCAGCACCAAATAATTCAATCCAATGGTATTCAAGTCGACCAGAGGGAGCTAACTCGATGACAAACAAAGAATTGACTAAGGAAAATTAATCATCCCATTAAAAATTCAACTACCCAAGGAGAGAGAAATATAGTCCTTGTAGATAAAAACACCTTAGAAATAAATTTATATTCCTAGGCATTGTAAACTCATCCAATAAACTAATTTTGATACCTATTTTTCTTCAAATTTGATAGGAAATGGACGATGGGAAGTCAAGAGCGGTCGTGGTTCTTCATTTCTGTTAAAACCCAATTATAGGCAACAATTAAACACATGGGAATCCATATCTCATCTCATAAATGAAACAAATGGAAAAATAATGCTCAACATAAATAAATCAAACATGACCAATCACTAATGAAATCATAAGTTTTACACTAGAAACCCAAACGGGAAAAACCATCTTTGAAAGGGGCTCAGTCTCTTCATTATGGAAATATTTAGTTACATTGCATTCACGTCTTCGATGCCTCTTAATCTCTCGGAAAAAATTACCCTTTTCAAATGAGAGAGAGGGGATAAATAGGGAGTATTTTTGGGTAGGGGGGAGGCTAACATCCATGTCTCTTCACTTTCCATTCCTTGGCCTTCTCTCCTATCCTATTTTTTTAATTACATTTAATTTTCCTCTCACATTCTCATTTTTGTCTTATTAGAATTTCGAATTTACATTGCATTACAAAGTTTATTGACCTTTATTAATTATCAATTTAATATTATAAGTATCGATTCTTACACTCATTCATCGGTCCAGATCCATTTTGGATCAACACCCCCCATGAAAACTACTATGGTGTAAATAAAGAAAAGGTCTCGTCTACAAGGCCATGTTAGGTACCTGTTTTATAATGCATATAAATGAATGAACATTGAAAAAGTGAGGAAAGAAGGAAAAACTCATGGGAAACACTCCCCCCCCCCCACTCAAAGTAAAATGCATCAAAAAAAAATAAGGACAATGAATAAAAAAGAAAAGCATATATCCCATAACATGTCCTTCACTCCACGACTACCTCGCAACTATGCAAGTTTATGCTCGGTGAATATTTTGTTGAACATGTAGATATATATATCAATATAATGAAGTATATTCACTAGTGAGATGTCTGCATATATCCACTTTCTATTATTGGAAAGAAGAAGATCCAAATTCCCTTCATTCATGGCAATTTTTCAATATTAATTCCCTTTATCCTTTGCATAGGCCTAAGGGTTAAATGCAAGAACTATGTAGCAATGAATGCACATTATTGGTTCTATGGTTGTGAGCACATGTATATCTCCCTCAAATTGGAATATCATCCCTCTATGATCAACAAGATCATCTGTAAGATAATCAGTTGTCGGTAACTGGATGGACTATGCCCATTTGGGTCTTTGATTTGCATGATCAATATCCTCTAAATCTGATTTGAAAAATAGATCTGAAATAGATTAGACATCATCTCGAATGAATGGAACAAAAGGATGTGCAGATACTTGTATGGAAGTCTTTACATGTGGCTCCTAAGATGCAGAAGTCTCTTCAAACTAAGAGGCTTGTTCTTATGGTGACTTTTTTGTTAGTGTTGTCTTGTCAATATCCTATATGCATTTGTCACAATGTTCCTTTATCCCAAATAGGACCTCCAATATGGTCCATAGTTCATATATATTTGAGAGTGATAAGTCCTTTACATGATATTGTAGTTTAGGAGAAACAAACATGCAGATAAGTACGAGAGACATATCTTGTCTATTGAGAAAATCATTTTTCTCTTCTATAGAATCAGGATTTGTTTATGTTGCCATGGTTATTTGATATAATATTCTTCTTTTGAGATAAAGAAGAATCTTTGGCTTCCATTAAAAATAATTGTGTGTCATAAGAAGTGTTGATGATGGTAATTCCATTCTTTATAACTACTACAATATTGTGTACCTGCAAATAAGTGTCTGTGTTCCTTGATCCTAGAAACCTGTGGACTCTTATACCATGTGAAATTCATAGACAACATAGCTATATAAATTCACACAAATCTTACAAAAAGAATGAGAGAGAAAGAAGTAAGAATGAGAGAAATAATTGAGAATGAATGTGCAAATTGTATTATATGAGTAAGTAACAAGTAATAAATACATGAATAATCCCTAATATTAGGTCAATGCACCATAGATAGTTCCATGTCCAAGATAATTCTCCTTAGTAGTGATCTAGAGTGAAGTAGACACTCACTGACAGAAACTAGATTTTGACTACCACCTAGTATGAGTCAACTATCAAAGTAATCAACAATTAACTAAGTCCACACGTGTGGAGGAGAGACAAGAGAATACATGCATGAGATATGCTCCCTCCTTATCTTATGCATAAAAAAGTAACTGATGCATGAGAGAAAAATAAGTGTTGCATGCATGGGTTGTCCTCCACTAATTTAACTCAACTCTCCACTTGTTTAATTGAAGTCAAACTGAAGAGGGAGGCAGCCTTATTTTTTAGGAGGTGTCATATTTTTAGGAAATATGCTATGGAGAGAACATTCCATCTTTATATAGTTCCCTCAACCTTAGACTATCAAACTTAGGAAAATTAATCATTAGGTGAGTGTGTAATTACTCCAACATATTTTATATGGCTTCATGTATGATGGATGTTATCTGTGATAGTAATATTTTCCTAGGATTAAATTTGAGTTGCAATATATCAAAATCCCCTATGCATGTTTATTTTCAAATGATGTAGGATAATGAGTACAAGAAAAACTATTCTTAGTTGTGTGAATTTTTGTTTGGACCCTTATATAGACTAATATTTTACAATGAATGCCCCATGTTGAGAAAGGAATCCATGAGGTTGATTAAGAGTATTGGAATTTGGTACTTACAAGAATATTATACATACCTAAGAATCTATCAGGTAAATGTTCATCCCCGTCTCCTACCAACATATGTCTCAAATAGGTTAATCCTAGGGGAGATTATCTAGAAACAATTCTACAAGGATTTTATGCATCATTGGATAAGGATGAAAGAAATAAGACCTTTATACCATAAAATATACCTTGTTCATTATGGCCTACTAAATTCCAATTAAGGTAGGAAGCTAATGCTATTTTGGAATAATATTCCCATAATGTCAATTCAGGAGGCATGACCCCCTAGGCTTGGTTGAAAAACACATTGTAATGATTTCCATCAGTTGGCCATTATAAATGTTGATTGGGATTAGGTAATAATAAGGATTAAATCTAAATATTTTTCTACTTTCCATAGCATGTCCTTTGATGATCAAATGGAAAGAATAAACAAACAATTATCTAAAGTAAAAATAATGATAAAAAGGGATGAGGAGGAGAATAACAAAGATGAGGAAGATATGATTAGATAGGAAGAAGAACATAGAATGAAATGTAAATAAGAATAAGAAAAGAGAAATAAAGAGGAATAATAAATACTAATGGTTGAAGATGAGAGGATTAACAATGAATAAGAAGAGAAGAGAAAAGAATAAGCTAAAATACAAGAGGAGGGGCTTGAAGTAGAGGAGAAGACCAAAAATGAAGATGAGTCTAAGAAAATGGCATAACAAGAGAGGCTTGATTAGGAAAGGGAAGATTTAGAGAAATGTCAAGGAGATCCTACAGGAAATACAAATAATACACGAGAGAAACAACCCCTTTATCAAACTCAAGAACAATCAACTCAAACAACACAACAATAAACCACACCTCCTCCCAGTAGTTACATTGATTTAGCAATGGAAGACTTAGTAATCCAAAAACAAAGTACAAATAATGGCAAGGCGTTTGCAATGGGGTAGGTCATCACACCCAACAACATGGAAAACATATCACACATAACAACATGGAAAACATATCATCATGTGACCAACACACTCCAAACCCATTAGAGGAAGTGGTTGATCTTGAACTAATTTTCTATAATAAAAGAAGACGAGCCATTGTAAAGAAAATATAAACAAGAAAAAATATTGATTTAGATAAATCCATTTTGTGTACTACATAAGAATAGGTTATTGACACCAAAATTGCTAGGATAATTGATCTATGTCTAGTGTATTGGATATTTTTGATGCAACCATGGATAAATCCATATCAGAGGCAGCAAGCATTCAAAATATAGAGAAGAATATTTCCTTGTTGGAGAATCAAGTTAAATATTATAAAATAACACAGGGACTAGTGGCGAGTTTTGTAGAAGAGGTCCTATAAGAGGATCAAATAAACATTTATATTAAAAATGTTTCTTCCTAGATGATTTCAAACTCCAAGAACTGAGTATGCACTTTTCCATTCTATATAAAGAAAACCTAATATATAAGGAACAGTGAGGTAAGTTTCTAAACCAATTGAACTTTATTAAACAAATACAAAAGGTAGGGGTAGTAAGGATCATAACATCGGGTTCTTGAATAAGTATGAGTTATAAGAGATAGAGAAAGACACAAGTTATTGGGGTAGAATAGCCCATGAATCACATAAGAAAATTGAAGATGATAGCTTGCATCAAAATCTAAAATTTCATAGAGGATTTCAACACACAATATAAATTACCATCATTGGGCCCTCCACAAAATTTCAGTGCAACTCGTCAGGTATTGAATAAATTTGAAAATGAAATTTTGCAGCATGAGTAGGAAATCAAAGGCATAGCAACTATAGAAAGAGAAAATCTCCGAAAATATCTTACAAATGAAGTTAGAAAATCCACTCAGTTGAAGTGTCCACTCCCCAAAATAGAAAAGTACATCAAAAGGTTCATCAGAGAAATTCCAATTTTGAAAGAACAAAAAATACAACATATTTTTCCACACACCGAGATATGTAATGAACTTTTTATTAAATGGAAAAATGTGACCAAGAAGTAGTTACAGATTTAACCCCTAGTTCACTTGTGGTTTTCATAACCAATTTTAAATGTGTATAAATATTAGAATTCAAGGAATTGTATAGGATTTTTGGTTCTAGAGGTACATTTTGTAAAAGATTGTATTAGATTTAGTTCTCTTACTATCATTAATTCAAAATCCATTCTTTGGCCAAGGAAAATTTTTCCAAAGGAGATCAGTGGTGCAATTAGATATTGTGGATTACTCTACTATTTTATTTTTTACATAGATATATCGTAAGAACTTTCTATTATTTTCTCAAGTTATCTTGATGCAATATTGAAGTTATTGCAAGTTATTTCTTTTAGTGAATCTTTAATGTAATTTTTTGTTTAAGTTTAATTTATTTTTGTTAATTTCTATTATGGATTGTATGTTGTACAATCTCATAATTTTTTGTAGAAATATTTTTGAGGAATTAGAGAACTAACAAGTTCGCTTTCCATTATTATTTTAGTAAAAACTATTAATTACTATGTTAATTAGATTTATTATTTTCTAGAAAGAATCACTACTAAAAACAAAATCCTATAGCAATGCTTATTGGGAATTAGATGAGTATAGTTACCTTTCCATTGTTGTAAAGAGAGTTAACTCTTAGGATAGTTTTCCACTTCTCTTTCAATAAACAATAGTTTCACTTTTTCATTGTTATTCATTTACAAAAATAAAATCAAGCCTTTCACTAAATCTCATCGAAAGATTGTTGTTTGTTGGTGATAATCTAGATTGATGGATATCTAGATAATCCCTAAATAACCCAGATACAAGACAGAGCCCGAAGGGGGGAGAAGCGAGGATGGATAATTCTAACCAGAGAACATTTTCCTGAATATCCCCAGTGCCACAAATGAAGAACTAGACCCACATGAAAAAGGATTGTCCCACAAACAAATTTCCATAATTTATTAATATTAAACCATGAAAAATGTAACTACAATGCTAATAGTGTAACTAGGGGTACCTGAATACCAAAAATCCTTCGCCCCAATGTATGAGTGTAGAAGAGGGGAAGCATGATATTGTTCAAAGTTCCTATCCATTTCTCATGTCTCAATCGCCTGATTCAGATATGGACGAACCCATTGCTACCTCCCTTAAAATTTTGATGCCATTCACAATACAATGCAGTGAAAATTTACTCCTCAAATGATTGAAGTGTGTAAGTAGCAACTCCAATACATTAGAAAAATGTTGTCTATATAATCCATTAATTACAATCATCATGGGATTAATGTATGGTTTGAAACCTTAAGTTCCCATTTAACACCATGTTGACTTTTCCTATTCATGATCCAACCTTGGCAAGTTTATCCACTTCACCATTTAGCTCTCTTTTGACATGATAAAGAGTGATTGTTTTGAAATTCTTGAGTACATCAAGAGAGCGAGACATGGCACATGAATATACATTCCCCCCTATGATATTATTTTTAATTATTCATCTTATAACCGTCATTGAATATATTAATATGATGAGGTTTTGAATTCTATTGGAATGAGCCATTTAGATACCTATGTAGAGATCATAGACCTCTACTTTGTTGTTTGTCCTTGGCCCTAGTCCCATGCAAAAATGATAAAATGATAATTGATTGACCTCTTAACTTACATATTATCCTCCTTACACACATTTCCCATTAAAACATGTAATATTCTAATTGGGCCTCTTCCTTGGGTTTAATCCCTAATGTTGAGTTTTGGGAATCTAGCCTCATCAACACAGACATGCATATTTAGACACTTGTATAGAGCATTCATGATTTACTGGATGCACATGAATTTCATGTGAGGGGCATAAAACAAGGTGCCCCCCTTTTACTCTCACTTTTCCTTTACTTAATTTCACCCTTGTATTAGCAAGATGGTTGTATTCACCATTTTGAGCTCTCAACACCTTAAAAAGGGAGATAAATTCAAGGGATTTGGATAAATCCAAGATTCTTTGTAGCAATCAATTAATTCCAATGTTTTTACAAGATACAATACTAAAAAACAAGGTTATAGCATTGATCTATAAACTATCATGGATATTCCACTTAAACATTTCATCAAAATAGATCTGATAAACAAAACAAATCTACACTATGAAGGTTAAATTCCTTTAGATTCTAGGATATTTAGTTACTGATTTTCTGGTTATGCATGAAATAGATAAAATGTGAAAAATAAATAAAAATAAAATACAATTACACACCATCCACAAAATAACACAAATATTTTCTCTAGGAAACCCTTACGAGAGAAGACTCATCTAAAAGGTGAGGGTTCTCTACTCTATTTTATCTGGTATGGAAATAATGCAAGTACAAAGGAGAAGGCATTCTCTATAGAGTTACCTAAGACTTTTGGCATGTTAGGATACTACAAAAAATTAACCATGTAACAGACCTGACTCCCTAAATACCTTTTTAAGGGATGGTGTATTAAATTTTTGCTTCTCTTAACAACCCTAAATCTTCTCTATCACAGTTCCATCCTCTTTTTTTCATCAAGAGATTTACAAGGTTAGTAATTTCACTCATAACTGAGCTCTGGAATGAAATCCATGACCTCCCAAAGTTCTTGGGTTTACATAGAAAACATCTCTCTTAATGTCATGTGGCATCCACGTGATGTTTCATTGTTTGTTCCCACTAACGTGGAAACACTCGAGTCCTGATGTGGCACTAGCCTAGCTTGCCACAATGGAACCCCACTCAAATTGTCATCCTGCTAGTAATGGATATATATTTTCCTAATGGCGTCCTAACCACCTTGCAGGAAATCCACGTCATTCATCATACACTTTTCATTTCTGTGGCCCATGTATTCTAACATACTTAGTCACCTTACTGTATTCATTGTAGATTTTTAATGACTAAAATCAGCAAACTGAAATTCTGTCAAACACTTAGCAACATAGAGATAATTGTCTTCATAAACATCATAAATGCATAACCTCACATTCAGAAATTTCCATAAGCAGAAATACACATTGCTAAGAAAAATATGAAGTGGAAAAACACAGTGGACAACAACCCAATAACACTCAGAAATTTAGGCAAATTTCAGGGAAAACCCCAATATGGGGAAACCCAACGAGAGAGAGAGAGATCTTATTATTATGCTTCAGGAAAGTTCAAATGAACAACAAATCAACATTTCCAGCCAAGGAAAATACCTCACAACACCAAATCTATCCCACATAAATCTTCCTTGTTTTCCATGCCAAAACTGTATCGTTGTCTAGCCTCTTCCATACCTCGTTTTCTATGCCCACAGTCAGTTGTACGAACTGTTCCGTACGGCCCAAAAACAACGAACAGAAAACATAAATTTGCCTTGAAATCCATGCCTAAAATTTCTCAATTTTCGTGCCAAATTTGTATGACTATATGGACTGTACGAATCCATACAGTATGGTCTCCCATAGAAGAAAAAATATTTCGGCCAAAAATACACAGAAATTTTTTCTCAATAATCGTGCCCACTTTCCTCGAAAAATGTGCCCTCTTTGCTGCTCACTTTCCTCTCTCAAGCATGCTCAGAAAATCTCTCTAAATCTCCTCCTGATGTGCTCTCAACATCCTCTCGATGTCTCACAACATGTCTTACACACTACCCAATGCATTCTTTTATAATCTGAAAATGGCACTTCCCCCCAAAAGTGTCCTTTCACCTTCCCAACCCTAGATCCAAAGGCCAAGATTAGATCTTGCCTTTTTCAAGATCAAGGGTCATGATCCATTCCCTCCAAAATGTCTCATTTAAAATTAAAGTGAATTTCACTTTATTACATAAGTGCTTTATGAAAATAAAGTCACTTTAAAAATAGAAGGTACACTTTATTAAAAAAATGTCATTTTACTAAAAGAACCACTTAAAACAACTTTATAAAAACTATTAGAAAGTCAAGTGCTTGGTAGTGCAAATATTAAGGTAACATCCGCATACAAGACAAAACATGCGGAGTATTTCCTGAGCTAAAAAATCTAACATTCATGGACTCACGGGTGACATTCTTGTGGACTCATGGTCTATATTCATACTTTTCATGAACCCGCCACCCACACTTAGCTTATTTTTCATTCATGAACTCACGGAAGCATAATTTTGTACCTCCCCTTCATAACTTCATCCAAGAAGTATCAATACTTAACCATTTTCCACCTACCCAGACTCACGAACTCATAGGCGTACAATTATGTACCTCCCCTTCATAATTTCATCTGAGAAGTCTAAAAAATAAACCATTTTTCCATCTACACGGACTCATGGACCATTTCATCTCACCTTCCTATCTACGTGAATTCGTCATGATTCTAAGTCAACTTCCTACACTTTACACCTGCCATTCCTTCTCTGTGTCCTACAAACTTACTCCCCTTATTAAAGAACTTATCAAGGGTTGAACTCCATGAGGGACCATACTGTTGAAAATACTAAGAGGGGGGTGAATCATTATTTAGATCAATTAGTATTTTTGAACTTGTACTTCAATCAAATAATTTATTCAATTTATATCCAATCAACAATGAATACTATCAAATTAACAATGAAGAATAGTATAAGAAATACACCAATACACCATGCACAGTATATAAGAAGTTATCATGTATTATTGTTCAAAGGAAGTAATGACTTCCAAAGGTAGATATAGCTTCCAAATATAAAGGGAGGGATAAACCTCCAAAAGGAAGATACAATCCTCCAATATCAAGAGAGGGTTGACCTCTCCATCCTTTCCCCTTCCTTCCACCCAAGAATATATGAGAGATAATAAAACTTTACATTAAATTATCACCATCAACCAACCATCACATAGAACCTGATAATGCTTCTTGAGACTTCTTCAACTTCTACAATTCTTCACTTATTGGAATACTTTGATCCTGTATATAATATTACTCAATGTATTCTATGAAACTCCTCCAATTTTCACTCCTTGAATCCTCCCAGAAAAGGAGTTATAGAGAAAATGGTAGACCTTATTCAATTATGGTTTATTCAGGAGAGCTAACTTGTATAGAATGACCCGTGCTCAATATTTAACATCAGATTCTGAAATGTGTACAAAGGAAACTATAGTCTGTAATATTTTCAATGCAATTGGTCTCACTTCATTTGGATTCTCTATAAATATGTTATGACTATTTTACTTGTAACACATATTTATGACTATCTTCAGGACTAGACAAAAACCATATCTTCCACAAAGTGTATCTCAAAAATTATAGCGAATAAAGACATGAAATTTTTACCACAGGTACCTAGATATGTCTTTTCAATATCCTTCGGATTTCACCATCTAAATCATTCTAGAAACATAGTTATAGAGAAAATGGTAAGTTGACTTGTAAATAACATACCATAGAACACATCACCAAAATACTTCATCCTCCCTTGAAATTCAGCCTTCTTTACTTCATATTTCATCATAAATTCGACTTATATCTCCTTTTTCATTAATAAACTTGTGTGTGTTTAAAAATGCATGTATAATGAGATGTATTTATACCCTTTATGTCACTTCCTTTTAACATTAGGGTTGACATGTAGTTTCTTCTTCAATTCACATTGTCATCTTCAAAAATKCATTTCTCCTCAATCATGAAGATCCACGTGACATGCCACATACCACTAGAAGCGACATGACTTATACTATCCATCCATGGCTTTTGTATATGCATGTGTAATTTCCTTGATGTCCATCTACTTTGATTAATTGTGGGGTCCAAAATCCAATGGCTAGGGTTGACATCAATGACACCAACCAATCTTCCAATAATCTCCCTCTTTGTCATTGATGGCAACACTCATGCTCTCCATGCTCCCCCTCTCATCATGATCCAAATTTATATCCCCCTTTGACATCAATGGAAAAGGGTGGGGTTGCTCCCCCTGAGTTCAATGTCATAAGGTGACCTTCTTCTTTGGGGCTACTCCCCCTGAACATGTGGCACTCAATAATACTTCATCCTTATTTTTGGTCTTTGGAACCTTTTCTTCCTTGGAATCATTTTGTGTGATTCTTGTATTCTCTCTGTTCTTCATGTCCAGGATGTATATGTTGTTTGGTTTTCTTTTTGCAGTCGCAACCAATATTCCTGAGTTATTTTCTCTGATTTTACATTTTCAGGAGTCAAACGTAAGAGTGTATCCTTGATCACATATTTTGTTGACACTGAGGAGATTATGTTTCATATTTTCAACCAATAGGACTTTTCTTGCTTTTACATTTTCACTTCCAAGCTTTACAGTTCCTTTTCCAAGTCTTTTGGTAGATGAGTCATCTCCAAATGCAACATTTCCACCCTTTTTCTTCAAGATGACAAATTTGCTTTGATCTCCGGTCATATGAGATGTGCACCCACTGTCTATGAACCATTCATCTTCTTATTTTAATTCTTTAGCAACCAATGTTATTCGATAGTTTTCATTGTGTGGAATTTCTTTCATTTTCGATGTTGTAGTTGGTATAGGGACATTTGGCATAGGATTATCTTCCTTCATCTCTCTGCAATCTCGTGCTTTGTGACCAAGATTATTGCACTTGTAGCATACAATATTTTGATCCATTAATGGGTCAAATGGATTATAATTTATATTGACAGGTCTATGGAAATTTCCATATCTACTATTTGCACCATTCATGTAGCTTGCATAGTTATTCCTTTCATTGATTCTACAATTGATTGCCTTGTGTCCAAAATTTCCACAAGTATAACAATGTCCAAGAAACAAATTTTGATACCTAGGAGTAAGTGATCTTCTTTTTGGTATGGTCCATTTGGGTTCACGATCTATTCTTTTGTAGTTTTCTTCATAATGATTGCTTTCATACCTGATGGGAGAGGATCTTGTTGATGTCTCATTCCTTCTGAATTCTAGTCTTCTATCTTGTTGTTCAACTTGATCTGGAGTGTTGGTTTCATCATTTTCATCTTCCTTCTCTTGTTTTGTTGTCTTCAAACTACCATTGTATCCTAGTAATGTCTTGTCATTTGGATATCTTTGGTTGCTAAGGATCTCATCTAATTTTTCAATCTTTTTTTTTAACTTCTTCAACTTTTATATTGTCAATAGTAACTCCCCTTTTGTGTGATCCAATTTTTCTTTCAATTTCTCATAATCTTATAATTTTTACTTCAAGCTATCAGTGGTCTTTTCAAGCTTGTAATTCTCTTCTTCACAACTACTAAATTCACATTTTAGTATTATGTTTGTGTTTCTAAGCTTGCTATTTTCAATATCAACATGCTTCAACTTTTCAATATTATCATCTTCTTGTTCACTCTCTACATTTTCTTTGTATCCCCAAAAGAAATCAAGGTTGGTTTCTTCATATGAATCTTCTTCAGAAATGATTTCTTATTCTTTAGAACTCTTGTGATCATCATCCTGGGTTTCTTGGGTTATGAAAAGGACTTCTCCTCCATAATTATCTTCTTCATCACTCTCATCCAAGGAGATGTCATCGTCCTTGGAGTAGAAGCTATTTTTATTGTTGAGACTTCTATTTTTATAGTAGCAGTTTTCATCAATATGTCTTATTCTACCACAGTTAAAGCATTTGAGAGGAGACTTACCTTTGTATCTGCCAGTTCCCTTCTGGAGCCTTCTTACAGAATTTTCTATTTCTTCATCAAGGTCAGTATCCTTGTCTTTTGTTGTATTTATGGCTTTAAAGGATGCTTCATTGTTTGGCTAGTCACTTTTTGTACATGTTCTCATTTCATATGCTATAAGAGACTCATGTAATTCATCCATTGTCATTTTTGTCAAGTCCCTAGTTTCTTCAATGGTGGAGACCTTAGCATCATACTTCAAGAGAAGTGATCTTAACACTTTTTGTATAACCAAGGATTCATTGAGATCTTCACCTAATCCTCTGATAGCATTAACAACTTCATAAACTCTAAGAAAATAGGTTTCAATATCTTCCTTTTTATCCATCTTCAAATTTTCAAATTCTGCTCTATGTCGTTGAATCTTGACCTGCTAAACTTTTGGATCACCTTCATAGATTCTCTTGAGTTTTTCCCATACCTCTTTAGCACTGTTGCAGCCCACCACTTTGCTAGAAATGGTTGGTGCCAATTCTTATAGAATAACATGTTTGGATTTTGAATTACAACTCATAAGCTTATTCTCATTTGGATCAGTTAGAGCATTCTTTGGGATTACATAGCCATTTACAACTCAGTACCAAATGTATACTCCCAAATATGTTAGGTAAGTTTTCACTCTATCGCTCCAGTATGCATAATTGGTTCCGTAAAATCGTTGAATCCCATTTGGAATGTGTTCATGGTCATCCATCTCTTCTCAGGATTTTCCTTCCAGTGGTTAAACCGTTCTGAAGGAAACCTGCTCTAATACAAATTGTTGAAAATATTAAGAGGGGGGTGAATCAGTATTTAGAGAAATTAGTATTTTTGAACTACTACTTCAATCAGATCATTTATTCAATTTATATCCAATCAAAAATGAAGACTATCCAATGAAAAATTAAGAATAATATAAGATATACACCATGAACAATATATAAGAAGTAATCTTGTATTATTGTTCAAAGGAATTAATGACCTCCAAAGGTAGCCACAACTTCCAAATATAAAGGGAGGGATAAACCTCCAAAAGGAAGATACAATCCTTCAATATCAAGAGAGGGTTGACCTCTCCATCCTTTCCCCTTCCTTCCACCCAAGAATATATGAGAGATAATAAAAATTTACATTAAATTATCACCATCAACCAAACATCACATAGAACCTGATAATGCTTCCTGAGACTTATTCAACATCTGCAATTATTCACTTCTTGGAATACTATGATCCTATAGATAATATTACTCAGTGTATTCTCTAAAACTCCACCAGGTTTCACTCCTTGAATCCTCCCAGAAAAGGAGTTATAGAGAAAATGGTAGACCTTATTCAATTCAGGTTTATTTAGGAGAGAAAACTTGTACAAAATTCCCCACGCTCAATATTTAACATCAAATTCTGAAATTTATACATGGGAAACGAAATCTCGTACTATTTCCAATGCAATTAGTCTCACTTCATTTGGATTCTCTATGAATACATTATGACTGTTTTACCTGGATCACATGTTTATGACTAGTTTCAAGACTATTCAAACACCCTATCCTCCACATAGTGTATCTCTAAAATTATAGTGAATAAAGAGATTAAATTTTTACCACAGGTATCTTGATATGTATTATCAATATCCTCTGAATTTCACCATATGAATCTTTATAGAAACAAATTTATAGCGAAAATGGTAAGATGACATGTAAATAACATACCTTAGAACACATCACCAAAATACTTCATCCTCCCTTGAAATTCGGCCTTCTTTACTTCAGATCTCCTCAGAAATTCAACTTATATCTCCTTGTTCATTAATAAACTTGTGTGTGTTGAAAAATGAATGTATAATGAGATGTATTTATACTCTTTATGTCACTTCAATTCACATTGTCATCTTCAAAAATGCATTTCTCCCCAATCGTGAGGATCCACGTGACATGCCACATACCACCGGAAGTGGCACGACTTATACTATCCATCCATGGGTTTTGTATCTGCATTTTTAATTTCCTTCATGTCTATCTACTTCGATCAACTATGGGGTCCAAAAGCCAATGGCTAGGGTTGACATCAATGACAACAACCAATATTCCAATAGATACCCTCCATTATCCCAACCAATTATAGGTTGACATGTGTTCTCATCATACACATAAGATTTCTCTGTCAGTGTGACATAATTCATGATGTCACCCTTTTTCCTTGACCAATTTTTAACATTTCCCCCATTGATCTATGGTTGAGGTTACTTGATGTCATCCCGATAGATCTAACAGTAGAGAAGGCTTCTTGGAGTTTCTTTCATCAAAGTGCCATATTCCTCGGCTACTCTGACACCCCTACTACAATCAATGATCACAATTCCTTTGATAATTTCTCTGATGGATCCAACGACTATTAATAGTTCTAGATCCTTCGCAAGTTCTCATACAAGAGGGACCTCAATTGATGACCGGGATAAAAACTCCATGCCAAATCAGTGACTACGATTCATCCAAGGAAAAGCATAGGATATCTTAAATTCGTTAATACAATTCCAGGTTAGTGGCTTTGAAATTCTTCCAGGAGGAGTATAAGGCTTACCAGGCCTTCAAGGAAATGGCACCTCCCTTTCAGGAAGGCTAAGGTTTTCTCTCTTATACGTTTTAATGCAAAATTTCAGACTATGAATAGTCCCTACTTGTACAGGATATCTCTAGCCTGAGCTAAACCAAATCAAGCCATAATTTCAGCCCTCATTACAGTGAATCATATGGGAAAAGATTTTCATATGTGTAGGGATATATATATATATATATATATATGAGTAAAGGTTGTATAGAAACCATATTTACACAAACTTTTTGCATGCTCATAGCTCATAATTGTACAATTCTAGATGTCATTACCATGATAGAAATGCCCAATCCTGGAAACAAAATTTCAAGGATAATTACAATGGTAAGAAATCATGACAACATTCGCATATCACAACTTATGTACAAGTTTAATGGTAGGTATTCTAACTTGTAATCAATACATCAAATACCCATTTTATAAAATAACTCGTTTAATAATCAAACAAACATGCATGTCCTTGAATCATTCATAGGTAAATTCATCCTTAAGTTATAGTTTAATTATACAAGGTACAAAAATAATTATCTATTACAATTGAATAGTTGAACAATTGATTGTGGGTGTTCACCTTTCCACCCAACCATAGGCTCATATGCATTCACTTTTATCATTCTGGCCACCCATGTGCTAAGCCATGATACCACTAGGGAATCTCTCTCAAGTTCTCAGTAATATTTGAAGGTCACTCTCCTTCACTCTACTCTAGGTATGGATTTTCCTTACACCCACCTAGGCCAGGCCTCTTTGAGGTTTATCAGATGCCTTCCCAGCATCAAGCTCACATCCATCTTCTCTTAGGTCAGGTTTTCTGGGTTTTCTATCCTCCAGATTCCAACTCTTATAATGGTTCTCTAATATTGTTATTGCATGCACATGTGCATTATCTTTCAGATACTCTCCTCTTCATAGATATGCACTCTCCTCCTCCAAAAACTCTCTCCCCATGTACTTTCCTTACATGCATGACTTAGTCAAGTTATCGACCTATCCTTTTGTTTCTTCTATCAAAAGGAAACTTGTGGCTAAATCCTAGGACCCATGGTGATCTTTCCTATTGTCCTCTAGCTGACAACTTCTTGTTCCTTTTGGTATCCTTCCATACTTCCATTCATTGGGGTGTTTGGTTTTTCAACTACCAACCTCCCTCATTAACTTATTTGTCTTGAAATCAGGGCTAAGGGAATTAATCTGAATAAGGTTTGATGTCCATTAGTTTAATGGGGTCTCCTCTCATTCCACTAGTGATATCATGGCTAGTACTTTAGGGCTTCACCCCACGGTCAGTTTTGGAATTTACAATTAAACAATAATACATTTACAATATTTACATCTTGTTGCATGGAAATCACAAATCATGATTTATTACATGTATTTATGGTTTATAGAGGAGGTGTTACAATCCCCTCCCCCTTCAAAGGAACACTTCCCTTGGTGTTCTATATTTCTCAGCAACACTTTCCATGCCTTCTTATTTCAGCAATCCCATCAATGTTATTCATCTCCTGATATGGTCCTTACTCAGAATTTGGCATTTCATAACATGCCTATAGAATTTTCAACAACACACATATTAATTATCAATTCATGCAAAACATTTTATTATTGTTCAAAATCAAGTGGAAATATTCACAAGTTAGCACAATACTTATATGTTCATCTCATGGATATGCATTCATATGGTTGTCTCATTAACTTGGCTCATTGCTTTCCTTGACATACCCATTGTGTGCATGATCGAAATCATATTACAAAAACTATTGGATTCTCCTCTTCCTTGCGGTCACTCACCCTCCAGGCCTAGGCTCAGGCATCCCCTTCTCTGTTATGCATTCCCTTGAGTGATCCACCTTTCCTTTCTAGGGTTTTATCACATAAGAATAATTTTTGAGACCTCCCTCAAGTCTTACAGTCCAGGAGTCCCCTTGAATTTCTCTTTCCGAAAGCATCCTGTGTCATCACAACACATCATTATATGGGGACCATGGCTTATCACAGGGTTCTCATGTCGCAACAGTAGCTTGTTCCCATGCTTTCCAACTTGAAAATCACCCATTGTCCCTTTAGGATAGATATTTTATCTCACATGTATACAGTAACCATGAGATACTATCATCATTTTATCAAAATTTTCAAATTTGTTCTCTACATATTTCTAATTCCACATTTTCATTTTCAGATTTGCTCCACACATAGCCAGATTCACAAGTATGATATCTCTTTCTCATGGAAGTTTTGCTTTTTATAAACAACAGGGATTGATCTTCCTCATGAACTTACAGCACTGCCACATCCAAGACCTTTGTTCCTGCAATTTCCTCTTCAATCAACCAACAAATTGTTAGTTCTCATGCACATTATATTTTCATTGCGCACTTGTATTTGTTCACAATCAATTTCATAATTGTGCATACTAACAATCAAGTTCATTTACTCAAAAAGGAAATACCATTCCTTAAACATGCATTACTTTAGCATACCAAGCCTTTCAAAATGCAATCAAACATCAAAATGATTCTAATCAATGTGCCAATATCCAAGGGCCACATTCACACACAATGCACCCTTGCATTGATTTTCAGATTATTACTTTTCATATTAGGCACTTTTCCTTGGTGAGTTGGAACTCAACCACCCATTTTCCACATGGTTCCTTATACACATTTATTTTTATAGTAGGATTGTTTTTTCCTACTTCAGTTAATCGTGACCTCAAATCAACATAAATGAATCTAACAGTTTCACATGAATGTGTTCAAGCATTCTTTCTTCATTGGTAAACAGGGTGTCAACATCCATGGCCACCCAATTTATCTCTTTACCATGCTACAAATCCCATAGATTATTGGAAGGTCCTCCTTCCATAATGGGTAGTCCATTACCTACCCTCTGATGCAAACATGCAGTTCCTTAATGCATTAATCAATGTGGTGCTTATGAGTAACCTTGTTCCCAATCATTCCTAATTAGTCAAAGTATTCATGACATTTTGTTCATGAATTTTATTGCAAGGATTTTAATCATCCTTGACTATCGAAGTTTCCTTTCTCTGTTTTTCAGGTTCCTTTCCTAAATCATACCATGCTCGGGTATCAATGGCATACATCATCCACTTAAAATCACATGCATATCATCAAATAATGAAAACATTTTGGAAGGGAATCTTACTGAATCCCTTTCAATTCCTATATCACATGAGCATGAGATATCTCATACCTGTTCTAGTTGCTAGCACCTTCTCTAGTATTACCTCTTCAGTGGTGCTTCTTGGGGACTTCTAAAATTCCTTTCATAGTTTTCTTTTATCATTAACCTTCTTTCATTCACCTCTATCTGATATTATTTACTATTGGTAGTTGTCCTTCCCTAATAGTTCCAATATTTTCTACACATGACATACATCGCCACATTCACATTTTACATTGGTTGTCATGTAAAATCAAATGCATGTACCATAAAATTTATTTCATCAAAACATATTTATATATGCCTTAGCATATCTATATGCACTCCATCACATTGTCCGCAATGTTTCCATGAGTGCAACATAAACAATTTTCGGTTGCAACTCTCAACATTCTCATGCCAAAATATCTACATTCATCAGCATATCAGTTTCTCATCCTAGAGAAACATAATAGACAACAAGAAAGGAGTTAAGGGATTCTCCCATTAGGGATCTTTCAATCTAGCTGAATTAATTTCAAGGCCTCATTTCCTTCACATACTACAGCTTAACCAATCTCATTCAATATTGTATATTTCAGTTACTAGATGTACTTATTTTCATAGTTATCCTTTTTCAGCATACAACTTTGTCTTATTATTCAGAGTTTCATAGTGAGAGAAGTATTAATCACTTTCTCCTTCCTTGCTTTTGCAATTTACCCCTCCTAGGATCTTCTTGTTCTATCTCTTGAGCAGTCTTGGTCATGTTCACCTTGACTTTCTTGGATAATTAAACATGCCACATCAAAAAGTTTCTTGTTCATAATGAATTATCAACTTCTGCATTATGCACATTTCCCAACCAAATATCATATTGGTCCTCATTCGTCTGCGTGTCTTGGTATTTATGCATGATATTTTAAAATGTAATTCAGTGTTCTATATAAATAGGTTTTGGAGCCCGATGTACAATTCTTGACAGTCATTAAGGTTATAGCTTCATTCTCCTGACAGATTTATTTACACAGTTCCTCCACAGGAACCTCTTCAACATGCAACTCTCTTGTTGCATATCCAAATGGTATGACATGGCCTCAATTCTTAAGTTATCTTCAACTTCATTATTTTATAGTTCTATCCAATATTCCACAAGGAATATAATCTTGCATTTTCATTATGCATTTCAAATTCACATGTCCAAACCTGTATATTTAGGATTTCAGCTTTATTTCAAACTATTCTTTCATACATTTATACACAAGTGCCAGTGTTTTGTGTGTCTACCTTAGGCACACTTTGCATATTTTCTTTACCAATTATTTTAACTCACAATTATTCACAGTCATTCTCATGCAACCCTCAAAGGAATAATCATGTTTCCTTTTATCATGACAACGAAGCCTCCCTGCTCCTTTGCTCTCTCATCAATTGATACTAAATTTCCTCGAGGAAAGGAACATATCCCCTCAAGGTATTAATTGATTGAGACAAATCAGACCCTTACCACATAGGGTCATCCATACATCCATGGCATTATTTAGATTTGGAAAGTACAAATCCTGCCTCATGTTTCACTTATTCAAACATTCATATCATACTTTTAATCATATATATGTATATTTACATATATGAAGTTGCATCACTTGCACCTTTTTACCTCATTCATTCATATTGATTTAGCATTATCCAGGTTTGATGAAACTTTACAGTCACTTACACAACTAATCTCATCAATAAAATCATAATTATATTGTCCTCTTTACAAGATAACAACCAACAAAAGGGTCACTTTTGATATTTTCTCTCTTAGCATTTCATCTTAGCTCTTTTTGAGGAATTTCCTACTTCCCCAAGTTATCATTTTAACAAAATACTTAGACCCTTCATCATAGGGTTAGCCATATAGCCATGGCATCATTCGGTCCTAGAAAACATACTTCTCTCCTTAATTCCCTCTTACTCAAGCAACCATGTCATGCTTTCAAGCATATAATTATATATATGTAAGTATTATCTATGTGCATTGCTTGCACAATTTTATATTGTTCCTTCATGTTTATCTGATATTAATATCAATCTTCTTTAAAGAGAAAGTATAGTCATCCACACGATATTCACATGGAAATTATCATAGACATATTCATAACTATTTTTCCCTTTCCATATGACAATGACCGACAATACAATTATATTGCCTAAACTACTATAAAAGTATGCAACTACCCAAAAATACAATATGGGAAAATTTCAATAGTGCTCCTAAAATAAAGACAACTAATCAAGATTCTCTTCATTCCTCAAACCATTCTTGGTCAATAGACTTTTTATCAAGGGAATATTTTTTCCAGATTCCCTCTCACTACAACTTGAGCACACCAAGCCATATTCCTATGGATACCATATGCCTATGGATTTCATCATGACCCAGTGATGATCTAGAAATGTTCCAGCACTTCCTTTACTACATACATAATCAAAAATTTAATTAACGATATGATCCATGACATCACCATATTTTACATCCAATAACAGACTATAATATGCCTATATGTATTTTATATGCATGCTCAATCTTTTCCATATGCATTATGGCATATCCTCGTGCCCCAAGAATTTTACCCATGCTTACAGTACATATGTATTATAGTTTGTTGCCATTTGTATTTGCATGCATAGACATGTCCTTATATTAATAGGTATATTCATTCTCTTATTATAGCCGTGAGCGTCATAAAATTTCTCATGTGTTCATATCTCTTTACCTGTCCCAGAAGGTCTAACAACAATCCAAAGGACTCCTTTTTAATTTCTCAACCGGGTTATTCTCCAACGACAATTTTCATTCACTATAGGTCAAATAAACTGAGCTTACACATTCTCCATCAGTCCTCTGATCATGAGGAATTATACATATATACAGGGTTTAATATTGTATTAAAGCAATAATTATTACTGCCATGGATTCTATCAAATTCCTTGAAGAAAAAAGAATTTTTTGTAAGGGTCTTCGCCCTTATATAATCAGTCATCTTAATTACATGATACTCTTCCTACCATAGTAGATAGACATTATTACACTTAACAAAACAACTCATCCCACATTCCCTTTTTGGGCTCAAGAAACTTCATAGCATAACTTTTGCCACCTCTACCATTTACATTCAAGTTTTACCAATAATTCCTATCAGCATATTCCTAGTCGTGTAAGAGTAGTCATCAATTTTGACAAAGAGACAATATAATTTCCCCTACTATAATTCAACCAAGGTTTCCAAGGTGCAATTTCAATCTGTTGTCCTCCATCCTCAAGGGACTCATGCAAATAAAAAACAATCCTTTAAAGGTAGAAACAACTTTAAATAGGCTCATCTAAATCTTGATATATCAGTCCTACGATTGATCTCTAGCCGATCCAGACCTAGTGTTATATCCTACTTTGATACCACTTTGTAACAAACTCGACCCCCTAAGTACTTTTTTAAGGGATAAGGTAGTACATTTTCACTTCTCTTAATAACCTTAAATATTATCTATCATAGTTCCATCCTCTTATGTTCGTCAAGAGATTTCCAAGGTCAGTAACTTCACTCAGAACTGAGCTCTAGAACAAAAGCTATGACCTTGTGAAGTTCTTGGGTTTACATAGACAACACCTCTCTTAATTTCATCTGGAATCCACGTGACGTTTCATTTTCCATCCCAAATGAAGTGGAAACACATGGGTCCTAATGTGGCACTAGCCTAACCTGCCACAATGGAACCCCACTCATCTCTTCATCCTGTTAGAAATGGACATTTTTCATCCTAATGGAATCCTAGGCACCTTGTTGGCAAGGCACTTCATCTATCATATTCTTTTCCTTCATGTGGCCCATTTATTATACCATACTTAGTCACCTTACTGTATTCACAGGTTCGCGGGTGGCGATCTTACAAACTCATGGTCTATATTCATAGTTTTCATAAACTCGTCATGAACACTTAGATTCTTTTTCATATGCAAATTCATAATTTTGTGCCTCCCCTTCATAATTTTGTCCGAGAAGTATCAACACTTAACCATTTTTCCACCTACACAGACTCACAGATGTAAAATTTTATACCTCCCCTTCATAAGTATGTCCAAGAAGTCTCAAAACCTAACCATTTTTCCATCTACATGGACTCACGGACTAGCAGACTTGCAAACATAAATTTTGTACCTCCCCTTAATAATTTTGTATGAGAAGTCTCAACACTTAGATTATTTGGTTATTTTTTTAGGTTCATGGGTTTGCAGTCTCAAGGACTCGTAGACTCATATGAGTCCCTTCCTCTCTTCTACCACTCAACACTTAGATTGTTTTCTGATTTTGTTGGGTTCATGGGTTGGTGGACCCTTTCACCTCACCTTCCTATATCCATGAACCCATCGTGATTTTAAGTCCACTGCCTAGACTTTACACCTACCATTTGTTGGCACAGGGGTAGAACCAGGGTTCAACGCTTCAACAACACACCAAAAAAACCCTAACTACCAGCCCTTTCAGCAACACCTGCGAAGCATATGAAGTCTCACATGAGGTAGAGGCATGGGGGATTGCAGGACTCAAGAGTCTACAACCTAGTTGGCACACAGATTTGTGGTCATAGTACTTAACATAGCACTTAGCAGTTAACATTAATTAGCATTTAACCCTTATTCACATCACAGGTAAAACCCTAATTACAAAGAAGCACAGTGTTCAACAATATATAACACACCCAAGCACTTAACACATAGAAATAGAGCCAATCTAGCATTCATTCACATTACTAAGAACTAAGATATTATATCATATGCATCTAACATACATAAAGATGACAACACTAAGCATAAATCACATCAATCACACAAAAGAAATCATAACACAGGATATGCATGGTTCACACCCAGCGTGGGGCTACGTCCACCAACTCTTCGTATTCTTTATTATCTTTTGACAATCTCCTTACATGCATAGATCATCAAAACCAACTCTGCATAGGACAGAAGATCTACGTGCACCTCGCCAGATCCTCCTTCCCATAGCTAGGTCACAGCACAGATCCTTTCTTACAATCAATTTCACTTAGCCTTGCAAGTTATGAATACACAATATGCACAGAGCTAACTCAATCACATAGATCCAACCACTTACATTAATTGCACTTAGCACAATACAACACTTAGCACCGCATACCTCTTAGAACTAGTGTGTTTCTTACATCACCTAGATATCTATTTATACATTACAAAAGGGCCTAAACATGGGTAAACCCATGGGTTGACATCCCATACCCATTACATAAACCCTAAAATCAAAAAGTCCACAAAAGGGGACGAGATCCTGTGATCTCCACTTTGTCTGGCGCTTCATCTTCGACCAACCTATCAAAGTCCCAAAATTGGTCAAACATGACTAGAGTTTCCACAAAACCTAGTCAAGGGCCAACAGGGCCCCAACACTCACCTATGACTCGTCCCGAGTCACTCTGATCAGGGTAACTCTTCCTCGAATGCCTCGAGCTTAGAACGAGCTACCTCGACTTGTTGCTTCGCTAGAGCCTCCTGCTCAATGAACTCTTGAATAACTTTCTCAGCCACCATTCCTTCCAAGCATTGTTCTACTATGGTGACTACTTGTTCTAGCTGTGCACCTTGTCCTTCAATCTCCTCAAAAAGTGTGTAAGCTTCATCATGCACTGGTTGGAGCCTCAGGGTCACTTCCATGACCTTACTCTCGATGTCATGGACCTATTGTTGAACCGTGGAATATTTATGTGACCTTTTCACCCTCTCGACTACTGACAGTAGCTTCAACTGTGCTTTCACTATTGTTGCCTATTTCTTTTCCTCCTAGAGCTGTCAATCCAATGTCCTTAGTTCAGGGTCCTCTGCAAGGCACTCGTAATTCTGTGCACTTCGACTGTTGAGTTTCTTGCATTCCAAGGCCAATGCCTTGACTCTCTCAACTTCACTTCAGGAAGTTTAATCCCTATGGTCCTACACTTCTTATGGAGTGCTTGGCACGACTTGTAATTCCAGTTCTGTTATTCATGATTAGAGTTGTTGAATGGCTTCAACGAGCTTCCCCACCTGGCTCTCAGTGGTTTATTCTTCCATTTGTGTTGGGCCCATCACAGAGCGAAGTGCTCTAGTGACCACTTCTTTAACTCCCACCTGCTCCGTGAGCAACTGTTCTTTCTCCTTCTGGATATGTGCTCTATCCTCTGCAAACTTCACCTAGAGGTCATCTTTTTCTTGTTGCGCAACTTGACATTTCTCTATGGATTCCTCCTTTTCTTGCTTCAGGGCCTCTGTGGCCTATATTTTTCTTCCTAGACATGATGAAGGTGAGCCTCTATCAACTCTTCTAGTCTACGTAGTTGGGCAGACTCATCTCCTACTTTTATGTCCCCTGCTAACAACGACGCAGTAGGCACTACATGGCTCAAATAAAGAGCATGTTGTACCCCTTTGAGATCTGCCTCGATCTTGTCAAACACTGTTTCCTGTTTGGCTTCACTTTGTTGCAAGATGTCCTTTGAGGCATCTGATACAGCGGAAATGATCAGGTCAATGTCATCCACCATGAGCATAGTGTGGAATGGAGGTTTATTGGCTTTTGACTTCTTCTGTGATGAAGGTTTTGTTTGTGAACCCTTTCTTTTCTTGGATGTTTCTGTCTCTGCCAGAGGATCTTTAGGCGGTGTTACTTCACCCTACTTTTTCTTGTTTTCTTCCCCTTCATCCTCTTCTTTTTCTATTTCGTCACCTCCTCCCCCTTCACGTGAATCTGATGTAGTCTCTTCTGATGCATTGTTCATTTCCTGTACATATTCCTTATTTTTATTCCTGTTGTTGTTGGGTGCATCATGTTCTTCGTGAGTGACCATAGGGCTTCCGATGAGGTCGGGGTCAAAGATTTCTTCCTGGTCAACTAGTACAAGGAAATTTTCAGGACATTCCTTGGTTATTTCTTCCATGTCTTCCTCTGTGAGTTTGTAATAGGACTAGAGATCTTCTTTGTTTTCGTCTTCGCACGCAGTGATATAGATGAAATGCCTATCTGTGTGGAACTTTGCAAGTGGCATGAAACTGTGTAGGGTATTTGATGTCATGTGAGGGAAGGATTGAATGGCCCTCTTCAGCTATAGATAATAGGTGTGGAACACCACATTTGACTTCCATTGCTTCGCCATGTCGCTTGAATACCATAGTGTAGTGAACTTCGCAACTAGTGGTTCAGACAACTCAATTATAAGGAAGGTTGCTCCTTCCAACATATCCCAAGCAATGAAGGCAATGAGAATCAGTAACCAACTAAAATGGAACTTGTAACCCTAATCCTGAGCTTCGTGATAGTCTAGCTCTAACCGGTTGACGAGGTAGCTCGCTTAGTTCATTTTCATCCCTTCAAAGCATTTTATTGTGAGGTCGACGACAAACCACATGGCTTGCGTTGGCTTGTTCTTCTTGATGAGTTTACCAACGATCAACTGGAAATCTAGGCGCATTGCACCATTCTAGATGGAGGCTACCTTATAACCCCGCTTCCCTTTCTCCACATCTCCATAGGTGTCTTTTATTGTCTGTGCTAGGGTGCGATCTGCAACCATCCTTGGGTAAAATTCTTGTGGGTATGGTCCTTGCATGCTCAATTCAATGATTTGGTGCATCCGTGTCAGATCTATTGTGATGCGCCTATCCAACCATAGGTAACCACCATGGAAGCATGACAGGAGGATTTTAACACATGCGTTAAACTCTTGATTTATGTTGAAGTGTGGTAATTTCATTACATTGAGGATGGTCGATCTTGTGATTGGGGGATTATCTTTGACTTCTTCCCCATTGTCTTGTTCAAGTACTTGTGTGGTGCAAGCATGCCATAGTTTTTGTGGTCTCCTAAATTTAAGTCATTGATCTTCAGTGTCATAATTTGTCCTAACTGTAGTCCAACTGCACGTATCCCCTTCGGTAGGTACGCAATAATCAATGTGTAGTCTAAGTCCCTCGGGAAGCTATCATGACTAACCACACCAGCTAGAGGCGGTATATAGTCAGGAAGGATTGATGGGATGAGATTCACATTTTCCAAGTCATCACGATGCTTGATTCTCTTCTCTGTCGCAATTTAGAAGGGCCCAGATCAACTTGCAGTCGATGGGGATGCTTGCACTCCTCTCGTCGACTAGGCCTATACTCCTGCGGACAAGACCTTCTCATCCATGAGATCTATGAGGATTTATTCGATTGATTTTTATACTAGGCTAAGGTCGCCTGAAATACATGTTCAAGATCAGATATCTTGCGTCAGTGAACAAGCAATCAAGGTAGCAGAACAAATGTCGAGGTTACAATAAGCACTACGTGAAAGTGATTAGTTCTCTGTGGGATTGGATAATCACAATTCATGAAAGTGTCCTCGATGCAATGTTCAATGGGATAAATAGAAAATGTCGTAACAAACTTCTCCAATGGGCAGAAATGCCTCGATCAATACAATTCCATCCGTTATGGTGCGGTCCCAACGGTCCAATGGCGAACGTTTCGGAAATAACTGCATTTCTAGTTGGTCTAGAGCATTGGGCTAATGGTCGGGACGCCTCCAATGGTCATATAGCTTTGCCATGGTGAAGTTCCAGTCGGTGTTGTTCTGCTATTCTAACGAGGTTCAAGTTCTACAAGCCTTCCTTCTGCGAAGTCCTCTCTAGAACCGCCTACAATTTTTCTAGCTTTGCTTTCTTCTTACTGAGATTTCTAGCTTTCTTTACTATGATCTGTGTCTTTGGATTCATCTTTCCATTATTTTTCTTATCCTTTCTTAGCATAGTAACTTCGCACTGTTGAGGATATTTCCCAAGGTTCAAGGATAATACTTCTTCTCTTACTTCTTCTGGAGTAGGTGATCTACTCTCCTACATGGATAAGTTCTCTAAGTCTTCTTGCATTCTTTCAACTTTGACAGCTAGGTCTCTGGCCCTCAGTTGCTTCGACTTGTCCTCCTGTTCTTCTATAAGTGCACTATTCTCCTAGCCATGAAATCCCTTAACTATTGTTTTTTCTATTCTAAAGATTCCTCTTCTTCTTTCCTTCAAATCTGATCTTTCTCAACCCAGGTCTTTCCTAGCAAAAGAGGAAAGAGGGTGTTGTTCTCAACAAACTTAATGACCTCAAATTGTTCTTTTGTCGATGCTTCATAAGAAATCATAGGTACATGGGCAAGTCTTCCACATAGGGTTATTAGCTTTCCTTTAAACAATCCTATTCCTCCCAGTGAAGGAACCATAGTAGGCTTTCCTAAGATTTTCCAAGTACTTTCTGTCATAATGTTCACCTGTGTTTCTGCATCCAATACATAGTCTATGTCGAAGTCTCCTATTATTTTTTCTATGCACTCTTTCTCATTTAAGATCTCTGATAAACTGATGTCTCTGTGATCATTCAATGTTTGTTTCATCTGCAATAATATAGCCTCTGATTCTTTTTGGTTCTTTAGCATATTCTTAGTCCCTGGACCTTCCTCATGGTTTTCTTGTCTCATATTCATCTTCTCAACTTTAGCAATCATTCTAGGGCAATCCAAAACTTCATTTCCAGTAGATTTACAACAAAGGCAAATAGGACCTCTACCAAGGAATTCCTTAGCAAGATGTCCTAGTCTTCTACGACTATAACAAAGAATCAATCCTCTCTTTCCCTTAAATGATCCCCAACCTTTCCTGTACTACGCACTGGGATCACAGTGATGGACTTGCAAAAAATTCTTTCTAGGATTCTGCATCCACTTGTTAGTCCAAAAATTATTTCTATGCATAGGAATAACATATCTTTCACTAATTCTATCAGATATATTCATATCATATCTTCTTTCTTCGAGTTTTTCCCTAGTTTCCAGAGTAGGACCAAATCTATTAAACATACCTAGATCCATTCTTTCGAAGAAAACAATTCCACTTATCTTACCTTTATCAAAGCACAAATATTTAAGATATTACCTCTTTTCTTCAAATCAACCTTCTCTTCTTAGCATAGAGCTTCACAAGTCAAGTAGAGTATTGCGCACTATAGCAATACATCTACACACAGAGCTTTCTCTTTTCCTCAGTTCCCAACAATCACAGTTTC
>JZKD02S1731421.1:319896-334240 GCA_000966675.3 Picea glauca
TTAGTATAATACTGATTCAACCCCCCCCCCTATCTTCACAACACACATGGGAAGAGAAGACCATTCATCAAAAGGATCTCCCTAGTTTGATGGATCAAACTACTTTACATGGAGTCTAAAGATGAAGGAATACTTGAAAACTCTTGAGGCTAATGTCTAGAATACAGTTAACAATGGATACACCCCTCCAAAATTTAGGCCAAAAGACACTACTACAAAAATATTACAGAGATTCCAAGCAGTAGTAAGGAATTCCATTATGAATATATTATCAGATGATGTGAGAGATAAGGTAGGGCCACAATATTCAGCCAAGGAACTATGGGCCAAACTGCATGATTCATATTCAAGAAAAACCTCTATGAATGTTGACCAAATAAATGAAGAGGATTGAAAACAAGAGAAACCAATAAAAGGAGTAGCTTCAAACAAGTCATATGAATATCATCCCAGATTGAGATCTCATGTTACAATCCTTGAGGGAGCACCCTATAAGTATTCTTATGACAAAATATATATTTCTTCGTACGCAAATTAATCTCAAGGTCCACCTGGCATAAATGAAAGTGAGACTTATGAGGGAATGAAAGATTTTGAAGATGAAGAAGTTGTAGTTAATTTGGAAGCAAAACTTCTTAGTGCCCTAGATGATTTAAGAAAGGAAAGAAAAAAAAATGAACAAATTAAGAGAGACCTAATATTATGTGAAGAAATTATTAATCAGAAGGAAGATCTTGATACCCTGAAGATGCAGTTAGAAGAAGCTATGAAAATCAAACAAATCCTCATGAGCTAGCTGAAAGGAAAGGATGTTGAAGTTATGTCTTTAAAAGAGGAGATTGAACAGATGAGTAAGGATAATACTAAGGAAGTTGAAGAAAATATATCGGAATTTGAAAAGAAAAATAAATATCTAAAAGATCAATTGAAGAAGAATCAAGAGGGAATTAAAGAAGGTGGAGAGATCATGGATGAACAAAATACTCAGTTACAGAAAAGAGAAGAAGAGGCTAAGAGATTAAAAGATGAAGTTGTTGATTTAAAATAGGATATGCAAAGGCTTGAAACACAACAAAGAACATATGACAAGTTCATAAAGGGTACTACATTCTTAGATGAAATTCTCAACTATCAAAGGTCACCATTGATCAAGACATGTCTATGATATGACAAAAATAAAGACACTCTTGAGAAGAAGACTAAAATAAACACAAATGTTCTTGAAATCCTCAATTACAAAGAAGATAATAGAATGGAAAGAAAGTGCAATCAGATAAGGTATGAAAGGAATGATCTTAGAAGAGATGTGCCTTCAAGAAGACAGTTTACTACTAGGTATCAAAGTTTATTTTCTAGTTACTATTTTTCTTGCAAATATTTTGGGCATAAATCAATAAACTATAGAAGTTATGGAGACTACAACTCTTTTTATCCCATACACTACAACATTGAATGTCACAAATTTCACAACTATGGTCACATAGCAAAGTACCGTAGAATCAATCTCATAAATAGTCAAAAATTGAATACTCAAGTCAAGCATGAGGACAAAAGGAAAAAAGTATGGAGGAGGAAATCAAAAGGCCATAATAAGGATGAAGAAAAATGTCAGCTAGCCCTATATGCTCAAAACAAAGAAAGGAGTATAATTTCCAGACAAAAGAAAGAAAAGTACACAAAAGTGTGGAGAAGGAAATTAGAATATCAAAAGAAGGAAGAATGTGAATCGGAAACTCATGTTGATAGTGGATGTTTAATTCATGATACAGGGAACCAGATCAAGTATCTCCTTGTTATAACCCTAAATTGCACCACTCATGCTTACCTGGCATCAGGCCAACTCATATCCCTTCTTTGCCAAAACTATGCTGAACAAACTCTTTGAAAATCCTCTTGGGTCAAGGCCCACACGCCCTAACCCATTACTGCACGTGTGTGCATGCTGGCAGGCCCACTACAGCCCGCATGTACCTAACAAAACACAAAAAAAGGAAAGTTGCAGACATAACAAAAAGCTATGGGTCGGTTAACTGAAACTCCCGGCCATGCATGGCCAAGAGTTCATCCAAAACCCTAGCTTCTTCTAGCCTATAAAAGAAGGGGTAGGGGTACCATTTGGAGGAGGAAACAATATAGCAAAGAAACTCTGCCCATTTTCCAAATCCATTGTCCCAACCCTTTATCCTTTCCTCATGCCAAAGGATATTTAACGCAAAGTAGTTGGAGGACAGAAGAAGAGGATCCCAGGATCAAGATCAAGGAGCGGTGGCCGGTCTCGACTTTGATTGTAAGTTGATTCATTTTTCAAATAATAAAAGAATACTTTTCCCGTCCTGATGCATGATTTATATATGATTTGGTTAATTTATGCTTAATTTCTAACCCTTTAGTAGAAAAGTAGCATGCATGCACAGTTGTTTGTCTTGATTGCAGGTTATATTTGGAAGGAGCAGCACAATAAAGTGGTCAAAGCGCAACGGAGGATCTACATCGAATGTTGGAGACAAGGTTAGTAGTCATTCTCCATTGCATGTATTGTGAAAGAGGGGTTTAAGTTTTGGGGTTGTAGGTTAAAAAGTAATTTCTTTATGGTCAAAATCTGCATGCAAGTCTGACCCTAGTTTGCTAGTCCGTAGGGTATTTTTCCCAACAACAGAGTTGGCGACCATACTGGGGAAGATACTCTTTAGGGTTTCTATATTTAGTTGAGTTTTTGGGTAGTTTAAAAAGATTAGATTTTCTTTTTCTTTGCCTGTCTTTTTCTGTAAGGTCTGAGAGAGCAGGGAGCCTGGTTCTTCATACCAGTTTTCCCTGACTTCTGCTTGACGATAGTTGTCGGGACACATAGAGGTACATGCGGCCTGCAGAAGGCCTGCACGCGTGTACCCACACAATAACCTCTTGCAGCTCGCGTGTGAAAACTAGATGTAGAGGTTTCAGTAGCGTGTAGGAGTTCAGAGAACTTTAAGAGGAAGTCCTCCTCTTCCCTGTCAGAATTATACATTCTCAGGGGGTTTTCTGGAATCCTGTCTGAGTCTTGCTGGTTCACAACCCTGTCTTAGTTTGTCTTTTGTGTCTTGTTTTTCCTTGCAATTATTTTTCTTTGTTGTTAGAAAGAGCATTCAAGCCTGCAAGGGACCCTATTTGTCAATAACAGAGGCCTCTTCCTGGTCTGAACTGCCTATTTTTATCTTTATCTTAGAGGTTATACATACACATGGCCTGTACAAGGTCAGCCCGTGTATACACGTGTCCTGTTTCAGCTCTGCATGCATTTGCACGCGTGCTGTTGTAGTGACAGTAGCGTGCTTGAAAGGATACTTTTTGTTCAGGGTGGGGCAATCATCCCCTCCTTTGATGAAGAGTATTCCTCTCAGGTGTTTGAGTCTAGGGTTGAACAGTCAGTAGGTTAGGTCATCTGACCCTTAGCTTTCTTTTTCTCAATTGATAGTTGAACAGAAAATATAAAAAATAAAAAAAGATACTTTTCTTTATGGTTTTTAGGCAAGATTAAAAGTCTCTATTTTATTTATTGCATTGTGTGTCTTTGCTCTGATTCTTTGCGATCTGCACTTTAAGCCAGAATTTGTCTTTCTGGGTTTTGTTCCTGTCGGTATTTTCCCTTCGTTGCTTTATTTAGCACTTAAATAAAAAATAAAAAAAACTCTTTTCATTTTCTTCTTTGTTTGAAGAGGGTGTTTCTGCATCATTAGCTAGGGATACGTCTTTATTTTGTAAGTTTTTGCAGTTCATTTAGAGCATAAGTAGCTCGTGGTCGAGTGAAATTTCTTTATTTTTGCTACATAAAATCTTAAAAAAATTGAAAAGAAAAAGAAATCTTTCTTTGTGAAAAGTTGCTGAAAATTTTGCATTTAGTAAAAGTATTTTGTTTCCATCTTTTTTCATTTATTTTTTCTTTCATCTTTTTACACCATCAGTTTCACCTTCATTACCCTTGACGTAAGAAAAACCCTTAAAAGCAACGCTAAGTTAAAATCTATTAGACTTTTTGTTTGTAGGGTTCAAAAACTAGTTCAGGACTAGGGCTTTGGATTAGGTTGGAGAGGAAACTCTCCAAGGCCATTCAAAACCAAACATTAGAGTCTGTGATAGGGAGTGTAGAAGTCCAGTTTCATGGAAGTTATCTGGGACCCCCCTCTAACACAGGGGATAAACATGAGGTCGCATGCGGAAAGGTAGTGGAGATAACCCCTCCAAAGTCGGACTAATCATAGTGGAGAACACATATCGAGGGCTTGTTTTGGGATTCCGTCATTTGCATTTTCCACGGGGCTTCATGGGTCTCGAATCCGTTCAAGGTCCTCAGTTGTATTTCAGACCATTTTCTCTCAATACCCTTGATAGGTTTCGGGCTTGATACCCTGCTCATTGTGGTCTACCTGACTTTCAACTGTACCCGCCTGGTGATTGTTCGCGTGCTGGCAACCTAGTTGCCAATCTTCCTTAGGGACATACACGGGTGACTGCGGGGGTATACTGCCATACCTAGGATAGACATCGGGCCACACTTTGCAGAGTATACGCGAAGGGTGCTTCTGTGTTCGATTTTCACTTGCACCGGTAAGTTTCTCTAGTGTTGGTTGTTGTAACTGTTCTTCCAACTAGTTTAGTGTTTGCTTGTCTTATCTCTTAGGGGCTTCTTTTTAGTGTGTGTTACTGTTTGAATGTGTAGAATACCTTAGCGTGTCTTGGATATTCTCACATAGTGGAGGATCCCAAGCTCCGTCGGTCACGAAGGCTTATAGGCCTGTCGTCGGTTATATTGGAGCCGCCCCCGCCACCATTAAGGCAGAAGCTAGACCAACAAGGGTCTTTTGAAGCGACCGGGTTACAAACCATTGTGCCCAAATAACTCCTAGAGGAATTGAACACCAATATTGGCTCGATTGAAACCCCAACCACTGATACCTGGCCACAGGTTATTGTACCAATCCAATTCTACGAACGCCTGTCAGTGCCTCACATAGCTATGGAAACAAACACTGTTACTTCTTCTGGGAATTCTTCCATTCCCACCACAGTTGCTACCACAGGAGAAGCATCTCCTAACTTGTCACCGTCAGTTCGAGTCACCATGGTCTCGGCCGCAACTACATCACACAGTGGACCGATTCCGTCTATGGCGGCGGCCACAACTCCCTTCACACCTAGTGTGACAGGCCCTCCATTCTCATACGGTATGCCTAGTTCAGGCACAAGTCCTGCAGTCACTCACTCCACTTTATAGACTTTGGGTCTGGGGGCAAGGAGCTCTAAAGCTTCTCTGCAAGGTCAACTTGGGGGCACTCCTATCCCTTTTAACACTTTTCTTTACGATGGAGGTCATATCTCTCCTTCGTCCCCTTCGCTTGGTGGTCTGCATCAACAGTCCGCCAGGCAGCCCGCACACACTAGTGTATTTGGAGCCAAGAGTCAAGGAACACATGTGCACACTATGGCGGTAGGTTCATCACTATTTGTTTGGAACGGGACGTTTGGTAACAACACTTTCACATCCACCTCTTTCCCATCTGGGGGCACTCCCATTTTTGGACAGTCTACTCCAGTGCAGGGTACTATTCCTGCACCGGGGGCACATATAGCAAGACCTTGGAACTCAGGACAAGGATCTGTTCCCTCCTCTGAAATGTCGTTCTAGGGTAATTCTTTCCACAGTTAATGAAACCCCGGACAGACTACTATGCTGCTCCCATCAGGACCGGCATGGGGTAATCCTTCCCAAAGTCCGTCAAACACGATGAATGCCCAGCATCCTATGTCCTTTATGGGAAATCAGCCGATGATGTCTCCACAGATGTAAAATCCTTATGCTGGTCAGGGCCATGGTTTCTACCAGAATCTGGGCCAGCAGCCAAACTTTTCCTGGCAACCTGGTGCCATTCAAATGCTAGGACCCTTTTTCCCAGGTTATCAACAGCAACCCAAACTACCATTCTTGGCGACGTTACACTTGCAAAATTTGACAAGGTTGTTAAATGATCCTATTTGTCACAATCCACGTTGGCCTCCTATGCCAACAAATTTTCCTTTGAACATTCCAAAGTTTGAGGCCAAGCCTAATGAAGATCCAGGTGATCATGTGACTACCTTCCATATTTTGTGTCCATCTAACTCATTGAAGGATGACTCCATTCAGTTGCGATTGTTTCAACACACTCTTATCAGGAGTGTCGTGAAATGTTACATCGAGCTCGATCGCTCAAGATACTCTTCTTTTGGTGAACTGGCGATGGCCTTCCTTAACCATTTCCAGTTACCTGTGAGATATGACGTTGGCATAGAGTTGCTTGCCAATTTTGAACAGACAACAGCGGACCATATCTCTGATCATATCCGAGAGTGGAGACGTCGAAAGAGTCTAATCAAAGTACCAGTCCCACCAACATTCCTGCTTGAGTGGTTCCTTAAGTCTTTGGTCCCACAATTATCCAAATACATCGCGACTTCAGGAGTTTTCTCTGAAGAAGATGCCATCATGAGGGCTCAACAGTTTGAGCTCATTTATTCTCAGTCTGGTTTATTATATAACATCCTGCCGGATGCACCATGATCGATACTGGATAAAACTAGACAGAGAGCGGGACCACATGCCGATGGTATTGTTGGTTCAACACAAACCAAGCCCGCTGAGAAATTGAAAAAACAATTGCAACATTTATATATACAACACTCAGTGGCCAGCCAGACCACTGCTTTGTAGGTTGCTCCTACTACCCAAACGTCGAAAGTACACTCCATGCAGTGACTAACCCAAAGGCCACCTAGCAGCCTGAAGGGAAGAAAAAACAATGCAAGAAGGGTAAGGGGGAGAAAAAACCCACTGATAATGTTGGCGGGGACACTACAGAAAAACTGAAGGCGAGGTATCTGTGCAACTTGTGTGCGGAAGACCACCCAACCCATCTTTGTCCTCGACTTGCAGAGGCCTAAAATTTTGTCACACAACAACAACAAGCAGTGTTGACTAATCCCTTTCAACATGGGAAAAATTTAACTCAAGCCTCTACAAGTGTTGAAGGGGGCAGCCAAGAAACCTGCCTTCCTCCAAATAATCCCTCATCCGCAAATGTATATATGGTTAGGGGTGATGCTTTCATAATGACTAGAGCACATGACTATAGTAAACCAAGTGCTTCTAAGAAGGGTAAATAAGATGAGCTCCCATCTCTTCCATTACATATCAAGAAGACGTTGGGAGAAACAATGACATGCATTCCAAAGGGTGAATTTAAGAAACATTCTCACAATCCAAGCGCAAGGGCCACCCAGAATTACTCTGTGGTGGAGGACTTATCACAAAGCCCTTGTGCGACGTCTGCTTTGGAGGTCCTCCAAAGCTACCCTACTCAAAGGAAATCCTTGTTAACTGCTTTAGGCTCTACTGAGACTTGTAACCCGGGTACCATCATGTTAGATACAACCGACTTAAAACCTTGTTTGCCTTACCACGTCGCGTTCCAGATAGTAGTGGCTCATCCCACAGAAACTTTTACATGGAATATATTTCACATAGTGATCGATGAGGGTGCCTCGACATGCGTTATGTCATTAGCATGTTGGAAGGCCATTGGCCATCCCGCTTTGTCTCTGTCACCTACTCTCCTCACTGCTTTCGACGGTTGTTCTTTCCGACCGCATGGCATCGTTCCATCTTTCCCTGTGTAGTTAGGAGGGAAGACCGTGTGTGTTGAAGTAGAGGTAGTCGATGCTCCCCTCGACTATAATATCTTGTTAGGATGGAGTTGGACTTATGCTATGCAAGCTGTGGTTGCTACATTTTTCCGAGTCTTGTTGTTTCCACATGAGGGTTGGATAGTGACCATCGATCAATTGTCCTTCTCTAGACCTGACCCAGCTTTGGGGGCATCCACGGTTCCCATGATTGATAATCCTCAGCCAGGTGTCATTAATGTAGGAGTTGGTTTGTGCCCATCCTTGATGGGTACCTTCGATTACCCACCTCCTCATGACAATGTCAAGTTTATATTGAATCATCATAAGGTTGAGATTTTTCAAGTTTCATCGTTTCGCACGACTTACTTTGAGGATCCTTGGATTCTTCCTTCCCCATCAGCTAGGATGGATGAAACAGGGCACTCCGACATGTCCATGCCCTTGTCAGCCATTGAAGTAGCATACTCTTTAGTCCAGCAAGCTTCAGCTAACCCTGATCCTACTCTCGCACAAGAGTTGGATCCACTTCTAGAGTCTATTTGGGCTCAGGGTTCTCTTGCTACCATCGATTCATTATACTTAGTATTTCCTTCTCATGAAGCAGTAATCGAAGCAATGACCAGTCTGGACAAACCTTGGGAATATCTTCATCACAGATCATATTTCCTCCCAGAGTTAAGCCGCATCGAGGCAGGAGAATTCACTATTACCATGACGGGAGATCAGCCATGTCCTATTAATCTCTTAGCTACACAAGAAAATTTATGTTGAGGGGAATATGGAGACTATCACTGAAACTATACCTATCAACATCCCCTGAAACCTTGGTGTCATGGAGAATGTCTTCGTCGGAGAGGATTTATCCCCCGAAGAGATTCAGATTTACATGGATCTTTTCAAAGAATTCCATGACATTTTTGCCTGGTCTTATGAGGAAATGCCAGGTATCGATCCGAAAATAGTTGAACATGAAATCACAATGTATCCTGATGCCAAGATTGTTCGACAAAAACTTCGTCCAGTCAATCCTAAGAAAGAAACAACCATAAAGATTGAGGTTGAAAAATTGGTCAAGGCAGGTTTCATTTATCCTATTCATTTGACTCAATGGGTGTCAAACCCTGTGCCGGTCAATAAAAAACAAGGCACTATTCGTGTATGTATTGATTTCTATGATTTGAATAAGGCATGTTCAAAAGATAATTTTCCAACACCATTCATTGACCAGATCATTGATGAATGTGTTGGTTGTGAATCCTTTTCATTCATGGATGGTTTTTCAGGATATAATCAAATCCAAATCAAACCTGAAGACCAACACAAAACAACATTCATTTGTCCATGGGGTACATTCGCCTATCGTAAGATGCCTTTTGGCGTTAAAAATGCTGGAGCCACTTTCCAGCGGGCCATGTCTTTTGCGTTTAATGATCTCAAACATATAGTCGAGGCCTATTTAGATGATTTAGCATCACACTCTCGTAAGCAAAAGGATCATCCTACACACCTCAGACTAATCTTTGAAATCTGTCGCTACTTTAGGATTATCTTGAATCCCAACAAGTGTAGCTTCTGCGTAACGTCAGGAGGTTTGTTAGGTTTCATCATGTCAACAACAGGGATCATGGTCGATCCTCTTAAGGTGGAGGCAATAATCCAGTTGCCCCCCCCACGCACAATCTTACAACTTCAAAGTCTTCAAGGCAAGGCAAACTTCTTACAACGCTTCATCGCCAACTATGCCGAAATCACCAAGGGCTTTATGTGTTTACTGAAGAAAGATGTTCCCTCTTTTTTGGATGAAGCCACTCAACTCTCTTTCGATGCATTAAAACACGCCCTCACAACCGCACCTCTGCTACGACCACCTAATTATAAAAAATATTTCTTCTTATATCTGGTTGTCGTAGAGTCAACTATAGGCATGGTTTTAGTTCAGGAAGAAGATTCATTTTCAGAAAACGTGATCTATTACCTGAGCCGAGGCCTCGTAGGACCAGAACTTAATTATTCCCATCTCAAAAAACTTGCGTTGGCAGCAGTTCATGCTGTTCAACGATTCCGTCACTATGTTCTGTTTCACAAGACCACCATCATCGCTGTCGTAAATCCATTTCAGTACATGTTGACACGACAATTTATAGGCAGAAAAATCAGTAGATGGATGGTCATCCTCCAAGAATTTGACTTAGACTTCATTTCAGCAAAGTCCAAGAAGTCATTGGTCTTCACAGAACTTATTTTGGAACTTCCAGTTGAGTCAGGTGACGTTGTGCCTGAGGAATCGCCTATCCAGGGGGATATGTTTTTGATTGAATATTTAGACCCCTGGTACGGAGATATACTTATATATCTCCAGACTTTGAAGTGCCCCATCTCTGCTTCTCATGACGAGCGTCGGCGGATAATCCATCAGGCTAAGAATTATCTCATACTCAATGATACGTTGTATCGGAGAGGTGTAGACTGCATCTTGCGTCAATGTATCACTCATGAGGAGGCTGTCATAGTGCTCAACGATTGTCATACTAGAGCTTGTGGCGGTCATTTATCTGGGTTGGAAACAACCCAAAAGATTCTACGAGCAGGTTACTTCTGGTTGACACTTATCAAAGATTGTATCGAATCGGTCAAGAAGTGTCATCCGTGCCAAGTCTTCTCTCGGAAGATGAGGGCACATCCCACTCCTATGTTTCCTATCATCACAATTGGTCCCTTCACTAAGTGGGGGATTGATTACACTACATGAAACCCCCCATCAGCAAGGGGGCATCGCTATATCATCGTATTTATCGACTACTTCACTAAGTGGGTCGAAGCTATGCCAATGTTTAAAGATGATGGAGAGAGTGCAACTCTCTTCTTATTTAACTAGATTATAGCAAGGTTCGGCGTCCTGAGAGAGATTGTCACTGGCCATGGCAGTCACTTTTAGAACCAAATGATGTCTGAATTAACATCAAAGCTTGGGTTACAGCAGGAACATTCATCACCTTACTACCCCCAAGCCAATGGGCAGGTGGAAGCTGTAAACAAAACTCTTAAGACAAGTTTACAACAAACTATCAACTCAGCCAAGTCAAACTGGAATTTGATGTTATACTCGACATTATGGGCTTATAAAACATCTATTAAGACTGCAACTAGTTTCTCACCTTTTCAACTCATTTACGGGATGGAGGCAGTCTTTCCCATCGAATGTCAAATCCCATCTCTTAAATTGGCAGTACAGTTATTGCCAGACACTTCTCCGCTTAAAGAACGGTTAGTACACCTTGAGCATCTTGATGAGCAGCGTCGTGATGCGGCTCTGGCCAATGAGGCTCATAAACATAAGTTCAATTGTCAATATGATAGGTCCATTCGTCCTCGGATTTTTTCTGAAGGCGACCTTGTCCTGGTCTATGACCAAGACAAGGACCCCCTGGGGGCAGGAAAGTTTAAACCCATGTGGTTCGGACCCTTCATTATAAAGGAGGTTTTAAAAAAGGGCGATTATCATTTGGTGGATTTTGAAGGGAATGCATTGGCGGAGCCTAGAAATGGGCTCTACCTCAAGAAGTATTACTCATAGATAGGTCACTGTGGGTAAATTTTTGTAACATATGTATAGTCTTTGTACTATTACGTTTTTACGTTTCTTTTAAAAAGTGTTATGGACGTGTCATTGATGTTATCTTCCATCAATATGGCAGATGTCAAGTGAGTCCAAGGTGTTCGTTGGGTATGTGGATGGTTCTAGTCGATACATGCGGAGGCTTGCCTCCGTAGCTTGGGTAATCTTTACACCACAGGGTCAGTTGTTATCTTCCAGAGGTATATGCTTAGGTGACACCACAAATAATGTCGCCAAGTATAGTGTATTTTTTGAGTTTCTTCGCGACGCCTTGTCATTGGGTATCTCTTGTCTCCGGGTCTATCTCGATGCTCAACTAGTTGTATCGCAACTAAACAGAATATACCGGGTTCATGATCCAACTTTACACCGACGATTCCTTAGGGTACATCTCTTAGAATGAAACTTTGATTATATTACGTATGTTCATGTTCCTAGGAGATTAAACCAAATTAAAGATACTCTAACTAATCAAATTTTAGATTGGCATCTAGCCCACATATAAAAAATAACATGGACATAAACATGTAAATACATTTTTGCACACAGAATCCATAAGACATAAAAAAGGATAAAAAACCATATATAAACATCATAAAATCCTTAGAGTACATAGATGGACGCAAGCACCTCGAAAATGGGAATAGTAACGAGTCATCGGGCTTATGCCCTCAAAAAATATATACAAATAGGTGCTCATGGCACATAAAGAGTCTAAATCTGTTCAGGGCCTATGGGCCCTGTTATAATCATCTACAGCACGGGCTAAACGCCTAAATAATCGGACCCATGTCCGAGGTTCCCCCACAACATGAGGCTGCATGGACGACGGAAGATCCTCTATCTCTGCCATCGGGACTGTGCGAGTGAGCATAGTGAAGTTCCACTCAACTCGTCTAAGGACCCTCTCAGCCTCTCTAGATGGAAGGTTCTCTGCTACTGTTGCTCCCCCAACGGTGGCAGTTGCGGCCTCTGGCCATGGACAACGCCTGTTCTGTGCATAGTCGACAGGTCACACGGGCCCCACATCTGCATACAAAAAACGTATCCGTCAAATACTCTGGCATACAAAAAATGATATATATAACAAAAAAGACATAAAAATTACATATGCAAACAAAAAAACACTACAAAGGTGGAGACTTACCCATCTCCCCTCACTCCTCGCCAGGAGGCACAGGTATCTCTAGATCTCTAGAGAAGTCTATCCCTGCATATAGGTAGTCCTCGATAGCAGGAATCTGTCATGACAGCCAAAAAAAAAAGTCATCATCGAAGGCCTCAATTGTCCTTCCACCACCCTGTCGCGGCAATAAAATTTCCCATCTACACACTGCAGGGAAAGAGGCCAGATGTCCTCGTACTACAACTCGAGGACTAAAACACAGAACTCTCTCGAAAAAGAACGAACACAAGATAGTCCTGAACCTGAAGTTCCTCTGTGTCTGTTGTCGGAAATCTATCAATTGCCTCTTCATACACTCCAGCAGTGTGGTACTCCAATCAAAAATTTGTGCATTCATGCACTGGATAGCACAGTTCATCTGTGCGCGTGAAGCCTGATGCATCGCTGCTGAGCCAGTAATCCACCCAATAAGTAACAAAATAGTCTATAGTGCTAAGTTGGTAATCTTGCTGATGGGTACCTAGGAACCTGTGCATGTAGTCCTAGCCTCACAGTACTCAGCTATCAACTCTGAGATCTTGCTCGGCCCCGCAGGAAAATTCTGGAAGTTGACTGGTTCCCCTCTCCTTGAGAGGCCAATCAGAAAGTAAATGTCCTCGGTGGTGGGCACCAATGATTTTCCCTCTAGCATAAATGCCTCTACATCAGGATGCCAGTAATCAATCAAGGCGTTCAGTAGCCTTGGTTGCGTGCGCATAAATGGACATAAAAATAATTTGAACAAACCGCATTGCATTAACACGGCCACAACATTCGAATCTGCAGCAACCAACTCACTGGTGGCCTCGTGCTCCCTTTCCCTCCACTAGACATACATACTTCCAACACAATAAGGTAAAGGAGGGTCAATACTTCTTTTCATTTTATTTTCCATCAATGGGGGGGTGTACACACAGTTTGTAGAGGTGACAGTCGCGTGTACACACGTGCAAGATTTACTCTGCATGCGTATACTTAGGGATGACCTTTTTAAGGTCAACGCCCACCCAAAAAATAACTTAAATGCTTAAATTGAAGTATTGAATAGCTAGATAAGGGAGTTTGTACTTGGTCCAAGAAGAAGTCCATTTTGTCCACTGTAGCTCCCGGAATCACGATCTTTGGCAAAGGGAGTCTTTTGGCTCCAAAGTCAATTTCCAAATCAGCAATGGTGATAATGAGCTGCCAGCTTCTATTTATAGACTTTTTGGCCTCTTTTTGTCACTTTTTTGGCCCCCCCTTATCAGTTTATTTATACCAAAAACAATTTAGAGTGATCCATGAGTTATATGGGATGGATTTGATTAGGTATTGGAACAATTTTTTTTGAGTTTCGAAAAAATATTGACTGTCCATAAAAATAAAAATAAATTCCTTAAGCATATAGGTTAGGATATCACCCCATCTTTTGCATATCGTTGTCATTTTCTTATGCTATAGGATCGATCCCATCAGGTTGTGACACGGAACCGTCATATCTTCTCTAGGAGTGTCACAACTTGGTGGTAGAGCTTACCAGAACATGGATGCCCTAGTCCTGGTTGCATTATGGTGTCCATGTCGTTTCTAAAACTACTCTAGGCTCGGGAGTCTGTATAGTCTTTCCTGAATACGAGTTTGAGCCTCATTTGCATGAGTATTTTTCACTCCTTGTCTCACCCTCAGGACTCCCAAACAATAATGGGTCTCCTTTTAAGCCCTTTTCAGACCCTCTAAAAATGAAAAGATTGTTGAGTAATCTTGTGATCTTTCACGCTCGTTAAACTAAAATTTGAAGTCACGTCTGTCCGACGGTAGTTTACCCCTTTTTCGGTCCAGACGGTCAACTGTACGAATAAAGGTATACTCTATCGAATTTCCATTCTTTA
>JZKD02S1731421.1:348132-369482 GCA_000966675.3 Picea glauca
CCACTTGAACCTCTGAGGACAACAGTCCTCCCTAGCACCTCCCTACCACCCTGGATTATGAATATGAAATACTGAAACCTATTACAGTGATATAGTGTTCAATAATAGCTTACCAGTCTCATCATTGTTCTACTACATTTCGTTGCTCTGTCTGCCTCACTACCTTCCTACACACCTGACTTGCATTGTCTATTCTTCTACCTTTTATGCTCTATGTGCCATGTCCATTCACTGCACAGTTCCTCTTCTGTTCAATTTAGTTGTTGCACTTCCCTCCTCCTTCTCGCATGAATCACCTTCAACAACAACAACCACAGCAACTCCAACAACAACATCATCTCTTCTTTGTACTGTGTATATATAGCTTTTGTGCATCTTGTGCATGCAATATTCACCATTCCTCTGCATGCTCATACCACACCAATATCCTCCACATCTCAAGTGCTCTGAGTGATCATCATCGCGACTCTTCAACTTCTCTGGCAATTCAACCCCTATGTCTATCATCACTAGGTGTTATGCCGAGATTCCTTTTTCTCTCTAGTAGTTGAGACTCTTCATCTTCTCTGTTATAGTCGAGCTCATCCTTTCTGTTTCAGTTATGAGCTCCAACCCTCATCCAACTGTCAATTTCCTCCACGAATCGTCTTCATTCCTCCCGATGGATGACCAGGATTCCTTCACATTTTTGGGGAGTTGGATGACTCTTGGACTTATCTGCCTTGCAACTTCACCATATCTAATGGCTATTGAGCCTTCATAGATACCCCAGATCCTACGACCTATATTTTCTCGTGATTTCGCCACTTCGCGATTTTGCTGCTTCACGATTTCGCTGCTTCACGTTTTATCCACCTTCACGATTTCCTTGCTTCGTGATTTTGTCCACCTTGTGATTTCTTCACTTTATGATTTCACCACTTAGGTGGTGAAGTGTTTCGACACTTCAACTCCCGGTATCCGAAATTCTAAAATGGAGTTTACTCTTCCATTATCACTACACTGATCATGTTGATCTTTGTCGTCATTGTTCTTGCCATCAATGACAAGCTTACTCCCAACTATAAACCTTCCAACAATTGGGTGTGATCTCATCTTCCCTTCTTCATTAAATAACATAGATCATTGTTTCCCATTGTTGACCACAAAGTATGAATTTAGGGGGAGAAGATGCAAATCTAATTACCGCAAGAAAATGCAAGAATGAGGCTTACATATCAAGAAATAAAAGGGATGTACTATGTGCATGGAATTTCCAGTCTGGGGGGGCACAACCCTGCAAGAACACTTTAATGTATGCATGTCACATCAGCTACATATGGATTAGATATGTCTGAGGAAATGATGCGCAAAATTGTATTTTACACTGGCTTTCGATGGTATTCTATTTAAGGATGGTTCTATGTGCATAAAGAGGCCTGGAGGAGAGAATATCTAATTTTTTTCTTTCTCATTAATGTCACAGGGGGAGAATCACATAAATAAATTTTCTCTAGAAGTTGCACAAAATGGAACGGGGAGAAACCAAGAAATTGAGAAACAAGAATAACAACATTCAGATAGGGGGAGTCACTCTCAGGATGTGTGCAATTAGTAGGAATTTATATTTTCCATTGATGTCAAAGGGGGATAAAAATAGGTAACACTACAAAAGGATAGAGCTATGACAAAGAATACCATACAACAAGGGGGATTGAAGGCCATAGGAACACACTAATAGGGTGAACAGCTCAACAATAGAGTTTCAATCAATGACAAAGGGGGACTTTGTTGAGTATATGTTATCATTGATGTTAATGAAGTCATAGACAGTATGGAGAAAAGTTGGAACAGAGGTAGAGGAAGTGCATGGAAGGATTCTTTCTACTACACCATCACATACCTATTGCAATGGAACCGCTATAAGAATTCTACTACACTATCACAAACCTATTGCAATGGAATCCCTAGAAGAAGTCGTGAAAGGTTGAAAACAATAGTCCACAAAAGGATCAAAGGAAAGGATCAACAAAAAAGAAGAATATTGTGAAAAGAATGCACAGAAGAAGATCTACAGAAACAATTCATCAGGCAGTGCGGAAGTGACCGTGTTTTCCTGAAGTGCATGCAGAACAAGGGATAATCTATGATGTATTTCAAAAGTGAAGTATGATGGAAATATATTTCCCCGTGGATCAGAAAAATTTGGTACTGTAGCGCTATGAAGGATGGGTAACAATTGTAGAATGCTTCAATTCAATGCGAAGAACGACACAGTGAAGTATGACGAGACAAAGTTGGTTTGATAAGCGACTGAGTAGAATGCAACATAATCAATAGAATCTTGGTATTCAAGTAATAAAATCAGTAGAACATGCCTTCAGTCTTATGAAATGACTAAGGGATTATGTTGCAATGAAAGTGCGACATATTGAAGACTTGAAGTCTTGCGCTCTCACTCTATCTGCGTAGTGGGTGCTTTGTAGACTAGAATGTAATTGTTGCAAGAGATGCTCTGGTGATCTAGAGCTCAATCATAGGAAAATAGTTTCCATTTGATTTAGTCAACATTTTTCCACAATGTAACTGTCATGCATCCACATACTTTATTTTAACTGACTGGATTTTGATGAGGTCAATTTTTTTCCACAATATAACAGTTATGTGTCCACATACTTAATTTAGACAAAAGAATGTCCACATACAACTAATTGGACCTTGATCTGGTCAAGACGAGTCCACAATGTAACTGTTATGTGTCCACATAAAGTTAGTTGAACTAAGGCCGAGACAATATAAATAGAAATGTGTGGAATTCTCTTGTGTGTGGGTTGTTTACATGAAAAAGGATCAAATATCGAATGAGTCGAACCAGAGATATATCAAATTTCCTTTACGTGTAGAGAAAATTCTTGAAAAAATTCAATTTGTGCAGAGAAAGTGTTTAGACAAAAATGAATACATGAAGGCAGGGTGGTGCGAGGGAGAGGACTTGTGTCCTCACTCAATAGGTTGGTTCTTGAGAGGAATGGTTTCCTCACTAATTAATACAAGTCATAGCTAGCAATTTTTTCAGGCTGGAAGGGTGGTGCTTGGATGAGTTGGAGCTTACTGAGGATATGTGTCCTGTCTACAGGTTTGAGCATGTGTTTTATGGAGTTGGTGATTCCTTCTAGTTGGTGTTGGTAAAGCTAGGGGGTTGGAGCCTCCTTTGAGTATGTGATCATAAACTAAATCTAACTCTTCATTGATATAAGAAGAAGAATATTTGTTTTTTTCTTCCGTATGGGTTTCCACATAAAATATTGGTGTACAATGTCTTTTTTTAATGGTTAATTCTCCACATTTCTTAAGATTGACTATATGATGACTAGTTGAGATGATAACAAGAAAAAGTGGTTTAAATTTGTATAATATTGATTCACCCCCCCCCTCTTAGTATTACCAAATATTCCAACAATTGGTATTAGAACCAGGTTCCTTTAGTAACATTCTAACCACTGGAAGGAAGATATTCACAACACACATGGGAAGAGAAGACCCTTCATCAAAAGGAGCTCCCTATTTTGGTGGATCAAAATAATTTACATGGATTCTAAAGATGAAGGAATACTTTCAAGCTCTTGAGGCTGATGTCTGGAATACATTTAACAATGGATACAACCCTCCAAAATCCAAGCCAAAAGGCACTACTGCAAAAATATTACATAGATGCCATGCAATAGAAATGAATTCCATTATGAATATCTTATCAGATGATGTGAGAGATAAGGTAGGGCCACAATCTTATGCCAAGGAACTCTATCCAAACTACAAGATTCATATTCAAGAAAAACCTTTATGAATGTTGACCAAAGAAATGAAGAGGATTGAAATAAAGAGAAACCGAGAAAACAAGCATCTTCAAAAAAGTCATATGAAGATCATCCTAGATCGATATCTCATGCTACAATACTTGAAAGAGAACCCTGTAATTATTATTATGATGGAGCATATATTTCTTCATACACAAATGAATCTTGTGGTCCACCTGGAACAAGTGAAAGTGAGAGTTCCGAGGGCATGGAATATTCTGAATATGAAGGAGTTGTAGTTAAATTGGAAGCAGAACTTCTTAGTGCCCTAGATGATTTAAGAAAGAAAAGAAGGAAAAATGAATATCTTAAGAGAGACTTTCTATTATGTGAATAAATCATTAATCAGAAGGAAGATGTTCATACCCTAAAGATGTTGTTAGAAGAATCTTTGAAAATCGAACAAATCCTCATGAGACAACTAAAAGAAAAGGATGTTGAAGTTATGTATTTAAATGAGGATCTTGAATAGATGAACAAGGATGTTACTAAGGAAGTTGAAGAAAATATCTCAGAAATTGAAAAGGAAAATCAATCTCTAAAAGATCAACTGCAAAAGACTCAAAAGGGAATTAAAGAAGTTGGAGCGATCATTGATGAACAAAAGACTCGGCTACAGAAAAGAGAAGAAGAGGTTGAAAGATTAAAAGATGAATTTGTTGGTTTAAAAGAGGATATGCAAAGGTTGAATTCATTCTCTTTGAAAAATCATGCAAGGCAGAGTTGGTAGTAGACCTTCAAAATGAGAAAATGTTGATGAATTTTCTCTTTACAAATGAAATGGAAAATACAAAAGAATAAGAGGTTTGTTAAAAGTTTCATGAAGAAATACAATCAAAGTTATATTAAATCAGAAAAAGGCTCAGAAATTACAACAAAAGAACCTATGCAGAAGAAGATAAAGAATAAAGATAGGGGGAGCAATTTTAGAAAGAAAGAGAAGGTAGCACAGTTAAAGGAGGAGAGTAACAATGATGATTAAGTAGTACAACAATAGGGGGGTCATCTTAGTAGCAAAGTACATAGTTGTAGCATCCTGTTGTACTCAAGTGTTGTGGATAAATAACAATCTCAAGGATATTCAAGTTCCATGTGATCAACCTGTATCTATTATGTGTGACAATACAAGTGCTAAAAATCATGCTCCACACTCGAAGACTAAGCCTATACCCATAAAATATCACTCTCTCAGAGAAATGGTTCAAGATCATGTGTTCAAATTAAAGTATGTTCCTTCCAAAGAGCATATTGCATATATGTTTACCAAGCCATTACCAAGAGAACCCCTTGAGTATATTATACATATATTGGGTGTGATATCATCTTCCATTCTTCAGTAAAGAACATAGATATTTTTTTCCCACTATTGACTGCAAATTATGAATTGGGGGGGAGAAGAAGCAACTCTAATTACAACAAGAAAATGCAAGCATGAGGCTCGACATATCAGGAAAGAAAAGGGATGTACTATGTGCATGGATTGTCCAGTCTGGGGGGGGCACAACCCTGCAAGAACACTTGAATTTATTCATGTCACATCAGCTAAAGATGGATCAGGTATGTTCAAGGAAATGATGTCCACAATTGCAGTTTAGACTAGGTTTCGATGGTATTATGTTTAAGGATGGTTCTGTGCATGTAAAGAGGCTTGGAGGAGAGAAACTTCAAAGTCTTTCTTTTTCATTATTGTCAAAGGAGGAGAATCACATAATATTTTTTCTCTGGAAGATTCTCAAAATGAAAGGGGGGTCAACACAAGAAATTGAGCAGCAGGAATAACAACATTTAGATGGGGGGGTCACTCTCAAGATGTGTGCAATCAATAGGAAGTTCTCTTTCCCATTGATGTCAAAGTGGGAGAAAAATAGGTAACACTGCAATAGGACAGAGTTGCGACAAAGAAGAGAATACAACAATGGGGAGTGAAGGTGAGAGGAATACACTGACAAGGTGAGAAGCTCAACAATAGATTTTCCATCAATGAAAAAGGGGGAGTTTGTTGAGTATGTGTTTTCATTGATGTCAACAAGGTCATAGGAAGTATGGTGCAAAGTTGTTGCATAGAAAGAGGAAGTGAGCGGAAGGATTATTTCTACTACACCATAGCAAACCTATTACAATGGAACCCCTAGAAGAAGTATACTACACTATCATAGACCTATTGCAATGGAACCCATAGATGAAGTCGTGAAAGATTGAAAATATTATTTCATAGAAGGATCGAAGGAAAGGATCAATGGAGTAGAAGAATATTGTGAAAAGAATGCGCTGAAGAAGATCTACATTAGAAATCAATCAAGCAGTGTGTGGAAGTGACCGAGTTTTCCTGAAGTGTATGTAGAACAAGGGATGATCTACGACGCAATTCAAAAGTGAAGTATGATGGAAATCGATTTCCATGTGGATCAACGGATGTTGGTACTACAGCACGATGAAATATGGGTAACAACTGCAGAATGCTTCGAGTCAATATGAAGAAAAATGCAGTGAAGTATGACAAGATAAAGCTGGTGTGATAAGTGACTAAGTAGACTACAACATAATCAGTAGAAGCTCAGTAGTCAATTAAGAGAGTCACTACAACACACTTTTAGTGTTGTGAAGTGACTAGGTGAGTGGGTTGTATTGAAATTGTGACAAATTGAAGACTTGAAGTCTTGCAGTCTTGCGTAGTGGTTTCTTTGCAGAACAGAATGTAATTTTTGCAAGAGATGCTCTGATGATCTAGAGTTCATTCATAGCAAGATCTGGTTTGTTTTATTTATTCAAATTTTGTCCATAATGTAATCGTCATGAGTCCACATACTTTATCGTAACTGACAGGATTTTGATGAAGTCAAAGTTTGTCCATAATATAACAGTTATGCATCCAAATACTTAGTTTAGACAAAATCATGTCTACATACAACTAATTGGACCTTGATATCGTCGAGACATGTCCATAATGTAACTGTTATGTGTCCACATAAAGTTAATTGAACTGAATCCAAGACAATATAAATAGAAATGTGTGGTGTTCTCTAGTCTGTGGGTTGTTTACATGAGAAAGGATCAAATATCTAATGAGTCGAACTAGAGATATATCAAATCGCCTTGATGTGTAGAGAAAAGTCTTGAGAAAATTCAATTTGTGTAGAGAAAGTGTTTAGATAAAAATGAATATAGGGAGGCAGGGTGGTGTGAGGGAGAGGACTTGTGTCTCACTCAACAGGTTGGTTCCTTAGAGGAATGGTGTCCTCACTAATTATTGCAAGTCAAACCTTGAAATTTTTCCAAGATGGCAGAGTGTTGCTTGGGTGAGTTGGAGCTCACTAAGGATTGGTGTCCTCTCTACAGGTTGGAGCATGTGTTATATGGAGTTGGTGTTGGTAAATCTAGGGTGTTGCAGCTTCCTTTGAGTAGCTTCTCATAAAATTAATGTAACTCTTGATTGATATATGAAGAAAAATATTTGTGGTTTTCTCCCGTATGGGTTTCCATGTAAAATATTTGTGTATTGTGTCTATGTGTTATGGTAAATTATCTACATTTGTTATGATTGACTATGTGATTACTAATTGATATGGTAACAAGAAAAAGTGGTTTAAATATGTATAATACTAGTTCACCCCCCCTCTCAGTATTACCGAATATTCCAACACATACTCGATAGGGTAGAATTGGGAATTATGAGGGTTTTGAAATCCTCCCACTTAGTTACTAGTGGATCACCCTCCAACCTAATTATCTATACGTGAATTTACCATGAGGTTAAGGTATGGCCCTCTAATTTAAATCTAACAAATTAAATCTTCTTCTCTTCATCTATATGCTCAATGCTAAAATAAACTTCTAGTTGTTGCAACCAATGATCCAGTTTTAATGCATTGATCTCACCTCAATGTGGCTTTATGTCCATGTTCACTTCCATATTGAATAGGGACTATGATGGGTTAACGACACTCAAACTTGGTTGTTCCTTCTCAGATTCTTTCTGTGACTCCTTTCTTGAGTCTTCTTGATCTCATGATTTCTCGTCCGATATGATCTCTAAGTTAGAGACTCCATCCTCTTCGAATGGTTCAAGATTGATTTCTAGAGCCACCATGAGTAGGTTCATATTGCAACTAATGTTGAATACTTGCACTTCCAACCTCTCAAAACTTTTTTTTTCTCAATCTTAAGGGTTTTATGAACAGACTCTTCTAGCATTGATAGGATTTTTTTGACTTCTCTTTAAGTCGATTCCTGGATCCTATAACTTCCAAAAAATACCCAAAATAAAAACCTAATATGATACCAATATGATCTGTAAACGTCCATGGATATTCCACTAGAATGGTTCATCATAACACAATCGATAAACAATATTGAAATCTACACTATGAAGGTTAAATTTCTTTAGATTTCGGGACATTTAGGTACTGATTTTCTGCTTATGCATGAAATAGATAAAATGTAGAAAAACAAAGAAAAATAAAATACAAACACATACCATCCACAAAATAACACAAATATTTTCTCTTGGAAACCCTTATGGGAGAAAACACATCTAGAAGGTGAGGATACTCTGCTCTCTTTTCTTTGGTATGGAAATAATTCAAGTACAAAGGAGAAGGTTCTCTATGTAGAGTTACATGAGACCTGTGGTTGTTGGCTACTTCAATCTTGTTGCCATTCTTGGACTAACCCAGGTTTATACATACTATGGTTCCTAGCAAAACCCCTTTTAAACTATCGACCCCTATGGTCAACCAGAAGGTAGCGGAGTACACAGAGTTCACTGCACAGTCTCACCTGAGATAGTTCTATTGGTGGCCACAACACTCAATTGTTTGCAGCCTGGGAATGAGTGGGGATCTAGGATTAAAATCTGTGATCTTCATTTGTTACTTTAACATTAATCTTATATTGAATACCCTATCATTCTTATTCATGCATGTAAACTAGCAGATCTAACTAGTCATTCATGCATTTGTCTAACATCTAATAATTCATAGTAAAGGAAATACACAATATTCAATCACATAAAACATGATCCACCATGGTTCACCCCTCCTAGGATATGTCCACAAAGATTTGGCTTCCCTTCTCTTTTATTATGGTGTTTCCAAAACTACAACATCACGCACATTACAATTCTCCATCAAACAGGTCAAGATCTACAATGAGGCAGACTAGATCACACCAGGATCCTCATCATGTGATCTAACCCTCAAGATCTACCCTATTTCCTCTCCTCAAATCAACATCTTACAAAACAGATTGGGTTTACAATCATTTTGTCTTCGAATGACATAGTAACAAAAACCAACCACACAGACATAGACCTCCTAGGTACCTACTTATACATGTTCTTGGCTTACCATCCATTACATCTTCTTACCAAAACCCTAACCCTAGCATGGATAGGTCTTCTTTCATGTGTGTCTCGCATGCTTTCCTCTTCTGCATGTGTGTTTGTCTTGTACATGTTGCTTTTCGTGCATATGCATATGTATTGCACGTGCTTATTTTCTTCAAAACTAGGCCTGCGCCCAACAGGCCCCCAACACTGACATTGTGACTCATCCTGAGTCACTACCTAACTCTAGTGTATGTCACTACTTGTGCCATCACATCATATATTTTGGTGATTATCTGGCACTGTGCTTGAGCCTGGTTGTTCCTTTCGGCCATACCTTCCACTAGCTATGCATGTAGCAACTCTCCTCCTTCCACTGCGATGTGCTCTATAGTCAATTTTATTGCATCAATATCGACGACCAGTTGTTCTGCCATTTCTTCCAGAGGCTCCAACTGAGCCTGTCATGTCATATTTTACTCTTGTACTGTCATTTCCTCTGCTTGTAATGTTTTCATCTCCACGACAGTTTTGATCTTTTCTGGTAGTGACATCATTCTCTGTCGTTGTTTGACGTTTTCCATGGTAGTGTCTAGTTTGTCCTCCTTCCCTTGCAACTATTGTAAGCTTCCATCCTCTAGAATTTGTGTCCATAGTTGGGTTCTCTTCTCCAGTAGTTATGTCAGCTTCTGTGTCTTCTACATGATGCTCTCTGTAGAAACTATTGCATCCCACTCCCTTTGTGCTCTGATTTCTAAAGTATTTTTGGGCACTATGCGCTCCTGCAACTCTTTGATCTGGTCCTTGTAGTGTTGAATTGTCTGTGCTATCTTCTCCATTTTCTCCTACATTGATAGTCCTTGTATTCATTCGTTGTTTGAGATGGCTTGGAACACTACGTGGATATGGGTTTCCATCTCATCCACCTTCTACTGCACCATCTTCTTCTCTTTCCCTTCTTGTCTAAGTGCCTCCTTCAGTGAGGTGTTATCTTCCTGGGCCAACTATAATTTTGTCGCATCAAATCTTGCTCTGGACTAAATTTTATGTGCGACGCTCACTTGTAATTTATAAATTGCTTTGGTTGGAATCTTGGGCAATGCCAAGTCCAACATCTCAATCTCTCTCAGCGGCCTCTATGTTGTCTCCTCAGCCATGAACAACATGTCGAGAGTAATCCTGAAGTTTACACTCCCCTGTGTCGTGATATGCAGTGTCTCACCCACCAGTACCCCTTCTTTTGTTGGCATTGTTGCCTTTTGTTGTTGCTACTCTGTGTTGACCTTTAACAACTCTAGCGCAGTTTTCACCTCTTGGATTTGCTCCAAAATTGAAGTTTTGTGGTTCTCATCATTCTCCCACACGTCTGATAGCCGATCCTCTAATTTTGTGGCTATCAACTCCATGTCGTCTGTCATCAATGATGTTTCCATGGGCTTCCTGTGGGCCTTGGCCTTATTTCTGGAACCACTTGGCCGCTCCCCTATTCTCTTCCTTTGATCCTCTGGTGGTTCAAATGATTATGGCATCTCTGTATCCTTGTTGGTATCCTACCCTTATCCTTCTTCCATTGGGACTTCTTGTGTCTCCATCTACTTTTCCTTCGGGTGCACTTGTTCTATTATTTCTCTTGTTGTCATCTCTATGTGTTATGATCCCTATATAGAACCATGTTGGGATGGCTTCTTCATTTTGGTTTTATTTTTTATGGGAGTGTTGTCCCCTTCTTGGCCCTATGTCATATTTTTCTTGGTGCTCGCTCCATTTGTGCCTTATTTTTGTGTAGGGATTGTTCTGTCCTATGTCCTCGTTCGTTCTCCTAGCATCGGCTTTGGGATTGTTCATACTCTCCACTCCTCAGGCCATTCTTGGACTTGCATATGGATGTCCTGCATTGTTACATAGTACTTCAATTGTATACACTCATTAGATGGATCCCCCTTTTCTTGTAGCCACATACTGTGAAGTGATGCCTGGAAGTTCGTTATCTTCCCAAACTCCTGGATAGTTTCTATGGGAATCCTCCATGTCTTTGCGACTCTATTTTGGATCTATTTCAAGTATATCATGAACATGTCACTGTTAAGTTTCTTCTTTTTGGGATTAGTTGTATTGTGAAGGGATGTGTAATGCGTTGTGACACATTTTCCCATCCTTGGTAGGAACAGGATGTATGTGGGTTCCTACAACCCCATAAGTGCAATGAAGATGAGTAAACATGAATAGTGGAACTTAGAGCCCCAGTCTTGCACTTCCTTGTAGTATTCAAGGAACGAGTTTAGTATATAAGGGCCTCAGCTCATCAAGCTCCCCTTTGCACACTGTGCCGCGGCTACTACTACTCCTATGAGAACTTCTTCTTTTTGGCACTTGCGCATTAATTTTCAACTGAGCAATATTGTTGCAAATTGTGTTGCAAGATCATTGATGTTGTTGATATTGATACCTTTATTACCCCTCTCTGCACCATATTTTGCTTTGATCTCATCTAAGATAGATTTCACCTTAGTTTTTTCTTCTAGATATTTTTTCGGCTTCTCCCCATCTATGGGTAGCCCTGTAATAGCTGCGATGAGGTCGACATTGATAGGCATTGGCCTATCCATCCACAAGATGCCTATGTGAACCCTCACTAACAATTGTTTGACACATTTTTTTATGCGTTTCTCGTGCCCAAAGTGTGGTATGTATAATAAGTTCATGATGTCCATGTTTTACAGTCCCAAGATCCACTGCACAGGCTCCAAAAATGACACGCCTGATGGGCCTTCTCCTATGCTCTCTAGGTATCATTGTGTTGCCAAGTCTGGGAACTTTATGGTGTCAAAGACATCAACATCAGAGTATTTAAGGCTATCGACTCCTCTTACCATGTTATCATTGGTCTCCACTCCCTTGGGAATTTTTGGCATCACTATGGCCAATTTTATCGATATGTGTTGTACGCCCTATGCACTACTCTCTTATTGCGCCTTCTTTTTCCCTTGTGGGGATGATACCCCACCCTATGGTATGGACTCTTACTCTGTTTCATTCTCTGGTTTCAGCTCTAGACCCTCCTGCGTGGAACCCGTCGTCAGTTCTTCTTGTTGCGACCCTTTTCCCCTGGACGCGTCGAATTTCGTCCATTCGACATCCTCTTTCGGCTACTCGGGCTCCTGTGCGGGTTCCTTCTCCTCTTCCACATGCAATGTGGTCTGCTCGTACTCTAGTGTGTGGATTTCTTCCACATCCACCACTATAGAAATCTCGTTATTCCTATTTGTGGCACTCGAGTGCTACTCTGTGTATTTCGTCCGGTTCTACTCGGTGCTCCAACTCTTAGTGGTAACATGGAAAGGAAATATGGACTAGAGGCTTCCAAATCGATAGATGGTAGCACAAATTCGCACTCTTTCTCTCTTCCACTCAAATCTATGTTCTTCTCCTTAGAAAATAATACAATGGGTTTATTTCCCCCATTTTTATGAATTTATAGCGGGGCAGAGAAGTGACAGTTGTGTCGCACTGACAGTTGTTTTTTTTTCACTTTGTGTTGTGTTTCCTGCACGCTATACCTTTCTACCTGTTAACTGCTCTCATGTATGTAGTGCTTTCCATCCCTAATTTTCTTATAGTGCATTTTTCTATTCTAACAGTTCTATTCTATCAAAACCCTCCATGCGCCTCGATATGTTTTTATTTTTGTTCCCTTTTAACTTTTTATGGATTTCCTTCTTTTTCTTCTTTTTATTTGTTTTTCTCATTTTCTCTCCCTTACTTCTACTATAATACATTATATACATATCTTCTTACTACATGGTAACTTTCTAGGTGTTAGGAGGTCGACTGTCCCTATATAATTCCAATCGATTCCAATTGATCATTCCTCTAAGTTCTTGTTGGCCCTTGGTTATGTATTAAGGAAGAAGAAAGAAAAATTATGAAGTGCGTAGAAGGCACACGGACCGAGGAACGGTTGAAGTGGGTAAATAAGAAAAAAATAAGGAATGAGGTAAAGAAAAGAAATTCTTTGACAGAGAAGATCAAGGAAGACAAGGCATCAAAGAAGACAGTTCGTGGACAACCCAACAAGCAGAAGAATATACTAATGGGTTCTTTGGAGCACCTTGTGGAGAAGAAGGAAGAGGAGGCTAGTGAAGCCCTTAAAATGAAGGTTATTTGGACTTAGGGTTTTGACACCTAGGCTTCGGTCTAAGTTTGTCTGAGAGTCATGAAATGTATAAATAAAGGTCTAGAAGAGTTGAGAGGATTGATCATTATTGGTTATAGTTGCAGTTGTTATCAGTGATAGAAATATTGAGAGATAGGAGTGTTTTGTTGTAAGAGAATTATTTATTCTCGATCTTCACATGGGTGCGAAGATCAACCCTGAAGCTAGGTACGCAAGGAGGGGAGATAAAGAGGAAGAGAGAGAGAAGGATATGCAGCTAAGTGCGAAGATAGAACTGTATGTTTTCATCTATTATATCAAGAAACAAAGTTCTATGGACGTAGCACTAGGGAGAGGGTGAACCAAGTAAATATTGTTGTTCTTTGTGGTTGATGTCATGTTATTTGCTATCTGTTATATTTTTATTTCATGGATGTTTTCCCTATTAAATATAGAAGGTATAAACTAAATCCACGAAGAAAAGTGTAAGACTATTACAGAATCTCTAGGTTGCATTGCATTGTTGTTTTGGAATCATTTTGCATTTTGTCTAGTTGTAGACACATGTGTCCTGCAACCCCTCTATTGCTACTTCGGGTGAGACTTAATATTCTTTGCAGGTTTTGCCGAAATGGACAATAGTTAGGGTTTGTTGGTGCATTATTTGAGTTGAACTATAGGTCTTCTCCTGTCCCAACAAATGGTTCTGTTGTTGGGACTAGGATCTTCTTGAGGGAATGTCAAGGTGGTGTTCATCAAAGACAAAAATTCAGAATTGGATAGAAGAACAAGGAAGGGACTTCGTCGTAGCTCAGAACAAGAACCCTAGAATTATTATAGAAGACTGGTTGGGGAGGTACATCTTTACGGATGTGCACGAAATTTTCTTTACAGGAGTTCATAAGGAGTTATACGAGTGGTTAGCCAGACTAGCAGACACCTAATTTGAAATTAGATCTAGAACACCTGTGGTTTGGACTTCAACACTTATCAAGAAAGTCAAGAGATTTGATAACGTTGTGTCTAGAGCAGTAGATCTCTGGTTTGATAGCACTATTGGAGGGTACATTATTGAGTTTGCTATTGACAGAGTGGAATCATATATCCAAGCAGAGAGGCATTTCTTCAAGGGACCTAGAGGAAAGTTTCTACACTTCTTGAAGTTAAAGATTAAGATGCTATTGCATGAGAAGAATATCCTGAAGATACAATAATCAATGGGATTTTTAAATCTAATGTTCAATAACTCAGACAACGACAACAACGAAGAGGCTAGACACATGCATAGTTGGAGATAATTTAGAGAGGTTCCTCTTGCAAACCTATTTAAGCAGATTTATAGAGATGAGGGATTCTACAGTGGAGAAGAAGCAGAGCTATTAGATGAAGAATATTCAGATTTCGCAAGGGTAGAGGAAGTAGAGATTGAAAAACTTCACCGAGAAGAACCACAAACTTCAGGGACTGCGCCTACTATCGAAGTAAGTATTATTACTCCTCCTGTCATTTTAGAAGAATTAAGTAGCCAGAGTAACCAGAGTAATCAGAGAACTCATAGCACTATTACAAGTAGTTTAGAACATACTCAGTCAAAAAACCTAGGAAGGTCCATGGTAGATGAAATTAGGCTACCCATTTTTAAAGGAGATGGATCTGAGGATCCTGACCAACATTGGTTATTATGTGAAGTTGTATGGAGCATTAAGAAAGTGACCAATGAAGTTGTTAAGAGATCTCAGTTTAGTACTACCTTGAGGGATCGTTCCCTAAGCTGGTACATTAAGTGTGTTATGGGATCTATACAGCCTAAACCATTGAATGACATTAAGACTACCTTGAGTACATAATTAAAGAAACCTAAGTCAGAGTCGCAATGCATTATAGAGTTTAAGGAAATCAAGTAGAAGGTGATTGAAGTGTGTGTGGGAGTTTGATCAGACATTTAATACCTTGACAGGACATTTAAGTTTTCATATCCCAGATGAACAGCATAAGGAATGGTTCATCATTGCCCTCCTAACACACATTATAGTTCCTCTGATGCAACAGAAGGTTGCTTCATGGGCTAAATCCAAGTTGAAGCTCTGGAGTTTTCCATGAAACTAGAAGCAACCCCTATAAAAGAATCCAGTCCAGGTATGAGCCAAATTTTGAATCAATTAACTAGTTTATCTTTACATATTGAAGACATGAAGAAGGACAAAGGAAAAGAGAAAAGAGAAGATATTTGGTGTATCAGATGTAAAGCATAGGGCCATGACAAAGAGCATTGTCCTTTATTTAATGAATATTTGGCCTCTAGAGCGCCTAAACCTTTGAAAAAGGCTACTTTACCATGGTTTGAGGTATTTAAAAATAGATATCGCCCTGGTGAATGTTATTATATGAAGAAATATGTCCAGACACCCACCAATATTTATTGCACATTCTGTAAATATGTGGAGCATGATGAGAAGGACTGTAGGGCTTATGACCTCATGCATTAAAGGTCAAGGGATGCATATAGAATTCAAGGAGAATTACAATCAGAAGGAAATACTGCTCAATTCAATTCCGTAGGAAGAGGAAACTTAAACCCTCGTGGTGGATTCAGAGGAAGAGGATGAGGAGGAGGCATGGGTTGAGGTCAAGGTCAAATTTTCTATAACTGCACTCAGCCAGGTCATTTGGAAATGGATTTTCAGAACCCTTGTACTACTTGTATCTACTATAATTCATTTGACCATGTCATTGAAGACTATCCAATATTATTAGCAAAACTTTAGGAAAGATGAGGGGGAAACCAACAAGTCCAACTAATATCAGCTAAACCTCACGATGAGGATCCCAAAGTCATTTTCATCACTAGAGGAGGCATTGTTATAGGAGAATATAGGGTGACTCCACAAAAGACTACAGAAGGATCAGGGATCAGAAAATATTCAGAGAAGATACCATTGTTTGATCCAAGAAAAGAAAAACATATTTTTGAAGAAGCAAGAAGATAATTTGTAGGAGAACATGCTTCTTCATCCAGGGCACTACCGAAAGTAAGGGAATGTGATATTCCTCCAGCATTTGATCAGTCTTCCCTAGCTAGAAAAGGAAAAGCGGTAAGAAATCTTATGGACTTCTTGTATACTGGTATCAATTTGATTAAATATGAAAGAGTTGTGCAGGAAATAGAACACCTGATAAGACAACATGAAATTGAGAGAATAGATCCTCTGCTGAGTAGAGTTGTGAATCAAGTATCTATAAAAAGGAGGACAATCAAGGAACTACACCTTAGTGCTCATATTGGAGACTATGACATATACTATGTGTTCCTCGACTTGGGATCAAAAGTAAATGTTATGATGAAGCAGACTTGGGAATTGATGGGAAAACCTAAGTTGATTTACTCTCTAGGTGGTGAGCCCCTTTGGAAGACTAGAGCATGTCCTTGTGAACATTGACAGAGTGAGGACATTTGCATACTTCGAATTGATTGAGATTGTCGATGATAGCTTCCCCTACCCTGCATTGTTAGGAATTGATCGGGCATTCAACAATTCAACTGATGTTAACCTAAAAAAGAGAAAAATGACATTTGAAGGTGATGGCCTTAGGGTCATTGCACTTCTTGATCCTGATGAAGGTCCCATATACATAAGAACCTATAAGAGAATAAGACCACGCTTATGAGTTAGAGAACATCTATAAACTGCCAACAGGACAACATGATTATATTAATCCTACAGTAGATGGAAATCTAAGTTGGCAAAGTGAAAGTGCATGCTCATCAGATTCAGAAGAAGCTTTGGAAAATTGGCAGAATGGAATGTCTGAAGTCTCTATGTGGATGTATGCCAAATTGACCAAGGCAGTTCACTGGATTGGCACATAAGTAAGTAATCTCCCTACATTTGATTGCTTGAATAATTTAGAGAAGTTTCCATTTGAATTTGAAGGAATTGTACCAGAACAACAGAGGTTGTTGGCACTATATGAAGCCTTGAAATAAACATCAGCTAGATGGTGAGAAAAACACAAGAAGAACATCGTGGAGTGGGTACAATGTTGCACCTTGATGGTTGTGCACTTTTCAGATCAAGATGAGGGTTGCGAAGTTTGATACATAGGTCAGAGTTGTCCTAAGAACCATATGCGAAGTTGTGAGGAAGCTTGGAGCAGCACTCCTAAAGAATAGTGGGTACATAAGTTAATTAACACCTTAGATACTACGCTTATCAGCTCGTATCTTCAAGAAAAACTGTGCTTAGTCACTACAAATTGGTATGGTATGACCCAGAACTTTATAGCTACATTCTTATTTGAAATTTAGTACCCCATAGTAGATCAGGCATTAAAAATTGTAAGACATAAGGTCTTTGATCTGGCACCTAACTCCCCTCTTGACCAAGAAGAAGATGAATGGACTGCGCCTCTTCAATGATTACAGGGATGTTATAATATTAATGTTGATGAGAGTGATGACCCTAGGGATGTAAACATTGCAGAAACTGAAGGACAGAGAGACATAGAAGAGCCAAGGATTGAACTACCTTTTCTTGGGAAGCCTATTAAAATTAAGAAGGTTAATATTGGAACAGATCAAGAACCTAAGTTGGAAAATGTTGGGGACTATTGGGATGATGCTACTATTAGTAATATTACAGAACTATTGCATGAGTATCAGGACTTGTTTCCAACCAAGTTCACAGACATGAAGGGTATCAAAGGACCCATGGGAGAAATGAATATTCATTTGAAACCACATGCAAGGCCTGTCAAGCAGAGACCTTACAGACTGAATCCCAAGTACAAGCAGAAAGTTAAGATTGAACTAGATAGAATATTGGAAGGAGGAATTATAGAACCTGTTTAAGAATCTGACTGGATCATCCCTATGGTGGTCCAAGATAAGAAGTCAGGATAAATCAGAATATTTGTGGATCTAAGGAAATTGAATGATGCATGCTTACATAACCTATTTCCTACACCTTTTACTGATGAGGTCCTAGATAATGTAGGAGGACAGGAAGTCTATTCATTCACAAATGGATTTTCAGGTTACCACCGTATCAGAATTGCTAAGGAAGACAAACATAAGACCACATTTGCAACGGAATGGGGCTCTTTTCAGTACACTGTGATGCCTTTTGGTTTGACTAATGCACCAGCCATCTTTTCCAGGGTGGTGGTCAAAGCATTTAAGGATTTTTTACAAAAGTGTTTGGAAGCATACTTTGATGATTGGACCATTTTTAGCCTACTGAAATATCATATTGAATGTTTGATATTAATGCTATATAAGTGCAGACAATGTCAGGTTGACTTGAATTTGAAAAAATGTATTTTATTTTCACCTTTTGGAGTGTTGTTAGGACACATTGTGTGTAAGAAGGGGTTGTTGGTAGATCCTTCCAATATCGCTATCATTGTTGATCTACCTCCTCCTACTTTAGTTAGACAGTTGTGCATTGCATTGGGACACACTGGATACTACAAAAAGTTTATTAAGGGCTACGCATAGATAAAAACACCTATGGAGAAGCTATTAAAGAAGGATAGTAAGTTTCAATGGATAGGGTAATTCCGGCAGAGCTTCGACACACTAAAGAAGAAACTGGTCATTGCGCCTATTTTGGTTTTTCCAGATTGGAGTAAGGAATTCAATGTTCATGTTGATGCTTCATCCATTGCATTAGGAGCAGTCTTAGAACAACCAGGAGTAGGATATATTGACCACCCTATAGCCTTTTCTAGAAGGAATCTTTCTACATCTGAAATAAATTATACTACCACTGAAAGGGAAGGCTTAGCTATGGTGTATGCCTTGCAGAAGTTTAGACACTACTTGTTGGGAGGACATTTTAAGATGTTTATTGATCATTCTGCATTGAAGTACTTAGTCAACAAGCCAGTGTTGGGGGGAAGAATATGCAGATGTCTATTATTATTCTAGGAGTATGACTTTAAGATCGTGGTCAAGCTAGGGAGAATGAATAAGGGACCTGACTACTTATCCAGGTTAGAACATGGAGAGGAACCTACTAGTTTGGATGATACACTACCATATGCATGTTGGTCACTATAATTGCTTAATTGATTCAAACAATCAAGTGATACATAAATTATCAACCCAGGGAAGTCTTTTATTTCAAAGATAGCCACAGACTATATATGCTCAATTCCAAAATCAACTTAGTGTTGTAGTAAAGAAACTTATACTAATCACACTTGTTGAAGTTCTGAATTAAATCGCAAGAAAGTATCTTCCCTATTGCAGATCTTTTAAAGATTAATCTAAGAATCTTGGATTACATTAAAATAGTACTTGCAATGAGAAAGAACAACTATGATGCAATCTGAGAACAGGACCCTTACTCTCAAACAGAGACTTCAGTACTAACACTCTTTCATGAAAACAGTAATGCAGAAAACAATTAACTCTATCTAACAGAGAACAAAGCCACATAGTTCCTTCCTTTCTAAGCAGGAGCCTTGAGCCTTATTTCTGTTTAGCACACTTGTGAGGTTGAGGTTTACAGAGAACAGGGTAGTCTGATCCCTTCCTTTCTGAGCAGGAATCCTTAACCCAGTTTCTGGCTAGCACGATTGTGGAAATAATGGAAGTCTACAGAGAATAGGATGTTTTGGTTCCTTCCTTTCTGAGYAGGAACCCTTAACCCAATCCCTGGCTATCACACTTGCAKAGGTAAATGAAATATACAGAAGACAAGGTGTTTTGATTCCTTCCTGTCTGAGCAGGAACCCTTAACCAAATCTCTGGATAGCACACTTGCAGCAGTAAAGGAAATCTACGGAAGATAAGGTGTTTTGATTCCTTCCTGTCTGGGTAGGAACCYTTAACCAAATCTCTRGCTAGCACACTTGCAGCAGTAAAGGAAATCTACAGAAGACAAGGTGTTTTGATTCCTTCCTGTCTAAGCAGGAACCTTTAACCAAACCTTTGGCTAGCACACTGGCAGAAGTAAATGAAATCTACAGAGGGTAGGATATTCCGATTCCTTCCTGTCTGAGCAGGAACCTTTAACCCAGTCTCTGCTAGCCTCATAAAATCATCACACAAGATTGTTGATAAAAATAATTACAAATTCCATTCAATAAACTAAGATAGAGTCAGTAGTGTTTCAGCAAAGTTGAATCCATTAAAAATAGTGTTTCAGCAAACGACAGTTAAACAAAGCATAAACAGAAATTGTACTAACACACTTCTAACTAATGGGTGAATCTTGTGAAGAAGGTGGGCCCTCCCTTCTCACGAGATTCCCCTAAAACGAGGAAGCTAGAAAGAGATACTCAAAGCAGTCTTCTATTCATCTGTCGAAATATCACATTACAATTTGGAAAATAGAATACGACCCGCTTCTCTGGAGTTGCTTCAATACATAAAACTTGGATCCCTCGAATGATGATTTTCTCTTATTTAAAGAGGAAATCCCTTCGATACAATTGATCAAAAATTACAATGTGTATATGAGTCCTATCTTTAGCCGGATCTTCTTTCTAAACCAGAACAGGATGTCCTAATCTCACGCAATAGAAATGCTATTACAGGAGCTGAATGAGGTATTGTTGTTACGGCTGGTGTAACAACTTCTTGTTGTTGTTGCTGATGTTGTTTCAGCATCACAATTTGCAGGCTGTTTCAGCCACGTGAATTGCGCTCTAACTGTGTTGACCGCTGACTGTAACGGCTTCCTTTGTGTTTCAGCATCGTCGGTCCTGGCGGTTTCCTCTGTGTTTTAGCATCTGCAACTCTAGACTGTGTAACAGCTCCATGTTTCAGCATCTGCGGCTCCGGACTGTATGAAAGCTTCGTGTTTTAGTATTAGTGGCCTCGAACTGTATGACAGCTCTGTGTTTCAGCATCAGTACTGTGTTTCAGCAACTGCGACCTTGGACTATAAATTAGCTCTGTGTTTCAGCAACAGTGACCTTGGACAGTTCTGTGTTTCAGCAATAGGCCTCAAGTGCTAATCTGCAGTTTTGAACACTTATGCATTTCTAATCAATGGTTAAGTACGAGAGTGATGTAAAATATTATGAAAAA
>JZKD02S1731421.1:384291-429800 GCA_000966675.3 Picea glauca
ATTGATTATTTCTCATATATTGTGCATGGTGTATTGTGGTGTATTGGTGTAACTCTTATACTATTGTTAATTTCTCATTGGATATAGTTGAATGGTTTAAGTATAAGTTGAAAAAAAATTTAAATTGTACTTGATACTGATTCACCCCCCTCTCGATATCAACATGTTTGTCCCTGATTGTTGAACCTGGACCATTCCCCACCCTGGACCATTCCTCCGGAACTAAACAAAGTGCAACCTAGAGAGAATGAATTTTCCCTAAGGAATGACTGTCCAGACCATTTCCCATTTTAAACACAAGAGGAAATGTCTATCTTGCACCAACCTCCAAAACAAACCACTCCCCATGTTAACCACAATGGTAATTCAATGTCCTACGAGGTGGGCCAGTCTTCTTGAGTAACCCTCAAGAAGAGAGACTACCCTAGACCGCTCCCCATGTTAACCACAATGGGAATTCGTTATCTATGGTACATCAGCAATCTGGACCATTTTCTGAACTGGAAAATGTATGTCCGTCAGAAATCTCAATCCACTTTTCGATATGGAAGGAATATTCTCATCATATCCATCAATCAATAATACATCAATGCTCCCTCCCAAACTAGGATTCATCTCTTCCTTTTTCAATAAGGAAGTCATCTCCATGAGCTCCAGCTTGAGTACTCAAACTTTTTCATCTTGAACAGAAGCTTTATCAAAATGTTTGATTATCTTCTCATCTATGGAGATATGTATTGGAGAACCACTTTCTCTTTTATGGACTTTATCACGGATAATGTAATGCTTGATTTCAAATGTACTTTGGTATGGAACATTGGTCTTCTCTGAAGGCTTCATGTAGCTCTGATCAATAAAGTATATCATTGTTGGAAAACTGAAACATATGCATGTGACACTTCTTCTATCATCATGAGATCTAATCTTCTGAGTAATCATCTTGATATAATATATTTGTTATAGAAAATATTCACCATGCTTCTGTTGTGCATTGGAGGTTCTCCACCAAGTTGTCTTCTTCCATCTGCATACAAGGGTCTCTTTCTAGTATACCTCAAAGCCTCGATATTTCTGTTCATATGCTCTTTGTTCAATTTCTCTGGAGAACAGTATTTGCATTCATATGATGTAGAGCTCTAACCCATGGATATTGCGGATGATATGTAGAGGTATGTCTGGTTTACTAAAACAAGTAATCGTCACATTCTTCTCCCTCCATATGGGAGAGACTCTAATTCTAGATCTTGAAATGCTTGCATATATACATTGTTCTTCATAACAACTTTTAGTTTCTCTTCTTGATTTCTTTTAGTGAGTTCATATTAGGCTGGTAATCTTGTGATTCTTAATGATTGGTAGTGTTGGCTTCTCTTCCTTTATTGGAATCTTCATGTTCTTCCTGATGTTTTCTTTAGCTCTTGGGTCCATGGAGTTTCTTATACATTCCATGCCCTAAATATTACACTTCTTCCTTTCATTATAGAATCATGGATGTGGATGGACAACCAGGGATACTTTAAGGTTTCTCTTTGAAGAATATTTCTTCTGAGGTTGAACTGAACACATATTGTCTTCCATGGTTGCTACCATGGACATATACTTCATCATCTTCAATGGATCATAGGATTATCTCCCTCCTAATCCTTTCTTCATGTATGAGTGCATATAACCGGCTCCCTCTGTCTAACAAATTCCACGTTTTCGTCTTATTGTCTTCTGCAAAAAACGTCATAAGTCTTTCTCCAATTTTCTATTGATTGTTGACTTCTTTCTGCCTTTGCTTATTCTGAGTCTCTTCATGATTGATTCTGATTTCGGATTATCATGTAATAGCTTCCACATGATTGTTTTGATGTATTTCATCCTTTCATGTGTATTATCTGACTTGTATAATGATAGCAATCCTTATCTTGTTGTTCTTCCATAAGTATAGTTCTTCTTGGAACATATTATCTTCTCAGAGATAGATATACAAGATATGTACAGAGACTATGCAAACAAGATATGTACAAGAAATAAGAAGAGTATTGTTACCTTAAGAAGAAGAAGTCTCTTTCATCCTACTTAGTCTTCTTTGTAGGTTCATTTTCTTTGGAAACTAATGCTTTGTGTTTCTCCTTCCTTTTCTTTAGATCGAGACAATGATTCTTGTAGTGACCATACTTTTGACAGTTTGAAGCATTGTATTTCTGAAATATCTTTCTCTTGATTTGTCTTCCTCCTTGAACCAAATTTCCTTTTGTTCCTGAAATAATTGAATCTTGTTGTGAAGGCATGATCATCGTACTTCTTTTGGGGTTTCTCTTTTGCACTGATCCTGGATTCTTCTTGAGCACAACAAGTCCAAATTTCTTCAAATGTAGGATACTATTTTCTTGTGTTCATGCTTGCGGCAAATGTACCTGATGTCTTGGGAAGACCATTGAGTACTATGTTTACGAATTCCTTCTCTAAAATGATTTCTTCAATAGCTTGTAGTTGATCTCTTAACATAGATATTCTCACAAAGTATGATGTTATGATGTCATCATCATTCATCTTCATGTCACAAAGCTCATTCTTCAAACTCATTATTTGTCCAATGTTTCTGACTGAGAAGAGATTTGTTAGGGCATCGTACATCTTCTTCGATGAGTCAATATGGGATATGTAGGGTATCAAGTGGTCTTTTATAGATTCCACTATGAAACTCATAGCATTGATTTCACCATCTTTGAACTTCTCCATAACTGCAACGTTTTGTGGTTCCTTCTCTTTTCCTTCTTCAAACTCTAGTTTCACGATCTTTCCTTTCACGATATCCAACACTTTATTCTTGGCAAGGATGAGGTCAATCCTTGTCTTCCATGCTTTGAAGTTATAAGCTCCATCTAACTTGTTTTCTGACTTCATAGAGTAATTCATGGCTGCTTTGACTTGGTCAACCCTAGATCTGAACAAAAATGCAAACTTGACATATTGTCTTGTTGAGAGTATCAAGAGATGTTCTAGGCTAGGGTGCACTGATCTATCTGGAAATTAGGTCAATCCCTTCACTTAAGGTGCCTTAACAAGAGGATTAGGGTTTCTTCAACTGCACCTGCTAGTAACCCTAGCTACAGTGCTATGGTGATTACTTCTACTAGAAACCCTAGCAGTAGTTCTTCAATGAGCTTAATATACTTATGGCTATGTTTCCTTCCAGCTATTAGACTGAATGAAGGAGATGTGGGTCCATAACCTGTTAGAATATGAATGGAAGTGCTCATTTTACCATTGAAAATATCACTATTGTCACCCAACCATAGATCGAAGCCACCCTCTGAGCACCCTAACCTTGACAGAGAATCACTCTGAAAGAAAACCGTAGGCTAGATAGACAAACAAAGGGTAGCACTCCTTTCCCAAAGGGTAGTGCACCAACAAGTGTTGATCACATAGTCCAAACCCTAACCAAGAGATAGTCCAATCCAAATGTGAACTACTAGCTGCAGCAGTTATAATGGCAGTTCTCCTCCAAACCTGCGCACAAAATTGGGCACTACAGTGCACACAAGTGTTTCTCTGCAATTATGAGACTACCCTGCCAGAATGAAGACTAGCCTCCTGTATTTATAGTAATTTTGGCTAACTGCCTAGGTCGACTTCTCATTCTAGGTATCTGTTTGTTCAGTATATATTATTTCTTCTTGCCAACTTTTTCCGACTTCTTCTCTTGGAGGCTAATAACCTAATACAAGTTATCCTTTTGAGCCGACATGTATTCTAGGGTTATTATTCAACTCATTAGGGTTTCTTATTTCTTCCCGGAGTATTCTATTCTCATCAGGTTTACATGTGGAGGTAAATACCTCCTGTAGCTACCATAATATCAACAACACCAAGATTAGGTCTCCCTCCTTGAAACTCTTACTTTTAATATTTCTATCATGCCAAGATTTGTTCCTTTCTTTCTATACTTCCTGGTGAAATCCTGGTAGAATCCTATCTTCTTCCATCTCCATCAGTTGACTTAGCCTCTCTTATATTGTGCCTCATTATGTCATGTTGGTGATTGTTTCTACGCACAGACTAGGTACCACTGCTTCTTGTCCATACACCAACCTTAATGGTGTCTGTCCTATCAAAATTTTGCATGTATTGATGTATTCCCATAATATTGTTGGTATCTTCAAGTCCCAATCATCCATGTTGACATTGTAGATCTTTGTCAAAGAATTCTCTAGGATCTTATTAAATCCTTCCACATTTCCATTTGCTTGAGGGTGATAAGGTGTAATATTTTTATGATAGACTTCAAAATCCTTAGTCATAGCCTTGATAGTACTATTGATGAAGTGAGTGTCTTGGTCACTCATCAAAACCCTTGGGCATCCAAATCTAGTGATCACTTTCTCAAACAAGAAGTGTTTTGTTGTCTTTGTGCTACCATATTTTATTGGTGCTTCTTTTTCCCATCTCGTTAAGTACTTTGTTGCAGTAATGATATACCTTGCTCCCGACCTCTTTGTTGGTGTATTAATTTGTCCCACAAAGTCTATTGTCCATTTTTTGAATACTTGCAAGGTTACTTGTGGTCTTAGGGGCATCACATCCCATCTGTTAGGTTTTCCAACCCTCTGACATACATCACATCTCTACCACTAGTCCTTTGCATCTCTGTGAATGTTCAACCACCATAGTCCTACCCAAAATAGCTTCTGCATGGTAGATTTTCTTGCATAATGTCCTCAATCTATTCCCTCATGAGCCTATGCTATAATGTTAGGCCTTTCATATTCTAATACACATCTTCTCAAGATGTTGTATGCGCCCATATTGTATAAGTGTCCTACAATAAATTGATAGTCTGCATCTCTGACTACAATTATTTTCTTCTGCACAATGTTGAATTCTTATGGTGCAGTCCTTGTACTCAAGTATTCAATGATGTCAGCAAAATATTCATCAGCTACTTGGACTAAAAATAAATTTACATCAGGGAAGTTGTCCTCTAAATTTTTAGGTTCCTCTCCATTGGTGATCCTCGACAGGCGATCAAGTCCTGCATTCAACTTCCCTGGTTTGACTATCACTTCAAAGTCAAATTATTGAAAAAATAGTAACCATCTACATATTCCCCCCATCAACACTGGCTTATTGACTAGGTACTTGAGGACAGAATGATCTGTGAATATTTTAAAGTGTTTCCCAAGTAGATAGTGTCTGAATTTTTGTAGTGCATATACCATTGCTAGGCCTTCTCTCTGTGTAGTATTGTAGTTCTACTCTGACTCTGACATTTTTCTTCCTGCTAATAATATAAGATGGTCTAACTCTCGTGATCCTGGCTGCACCAAAATAGCTCCAAGTGTTATGGTTGTTGTATCTACATGCACATGAAATGTATTTTCCTAGATTAGGAATACTAGTATAGGTGTGGTGACCATTTTTTCTTTTAGAGTGTCCAAACCTCATTGATAGTCCTCATTCCACAACAATTTACTATCTTTCTTCAACAATTTCTCCATCGGCATAGTGATCTACGCATACCCTTTTATGAATTTCGTGTAGTATCTTGTGTGTCCCAGTGTTTCTCTCAACTGGTGTACTGATTTGGGTGGTGGTAAGTTAACAATGACTGCAACCTTTGCAGGATCCAAAAATAGCCCTTGTTTACAGACTATATGTCCCAATAATATTCCAAAAGGTGTCCCAAAGATGCACTTCTTGATATTTAATGATATCTGACACTGCCCACACATTTCCAACATCATCCTTAACACCTCTACAATATCTTTCAATAGACTATAGACTGTCTAATCATCCAGATATACTTCTAAAAATTGATGGATGAATTCTTTAAAGGCAGCTATGACTACACTTGAGAAGGTAGATGGTGCATTCTTTAACCCAAAAGGCATGATTGTGTACTGGTAGGATCCCCATTCTCTAGAAAAACTGGTCTTGTACCTATCTTCTGGAGCTATCTTGATCTGATGATAGCCTGAGAATCCATCTGTGAATGACTATGCTTCCTGGCCTCCCACATTATCTAATACGTCATTTGTGAAAGGGGTGGGAAAAGGTTCATGTAGGAAAGAATAATTCAATTTATTGAGATCTACACAAATCCTTATCCCTCCTTGTTTCTTTTCATGTACTACCATAGGGATTATCCATTATGATTCTTCTACTGGTTCTATGATTCCAGCTTCCAACATTTTGTCAATTTCTACTTTTACTTTCTTCTTATATATTGGATTTAGTCTATATGGTCGATGTCTCACTGATCTCTCCTGAGGTTTCAGAGGTATATTCATCTCTCCTAGCTCTCTGGCTATGCCTTTCATCTCAGTAAAGGTTGTTGGGAACATATCATTGTACTCGCACAACAACTCTATTATTCTTTCTATTGTTTTTTCATCCCAGTAGTCTCTAATACTGGCCATTTTGGGATTATCATTTGTCCCAATATTTACTTTATCCATCTTCATTGGCGCAATAAATACTTCTAATTCAAGATATGGACCGTCCACCTCTCTTTCTTCTTCAATTTCTTTAATTTGAATGTTGTGTGGGTCATATTCATCTGGTGCTTCTTCCTACTAATGATAGCATGACAATAGTTCTTTCATTATCTGTCTATTCTGATGTTGATACTCTGTTATAAGTTCAACCTATGGTTCCTTAATAAATATCACCTCTTTGATTTGTTTGAGTGATAAATCAATGTTGGTGTTCTCATGTTCAAATGAGAAAGTGACTATAAAATTATGTTGTAATGTTTTCCATTCTGCAGTGCCTCTGCGCAGTTCCTAGTCTACATACCAGTTTGTTGGAATTACTTGCAATGTGTGAATGAAGTGATGAGGCCAATATTCTATTGGTGTCATTTGCCATAGTGTTCTGCACTTCTCCAAGTGTTTTTTTGGTGTCCCATGTCAATCATATCTCTGAAGTTCATTGCTTCCATGTTCTGCATCAAATCTAATGTGCAATAATCTCTTACATTGGTACCAATCCTTGACTGTCTCTTTCTGCGCACCCCACCATCTTGCAGGTGTTGCCTTGAGTGATATGTTCAAAGCTAAGAGCCTCTGATTTTCTAAAATTTCTTCTTCGTATCTTGTTAGGAATTCTTCTAATTCATTCATCCCATGAAAACTGGGAGGTTCTCTTATCTATGTACCTACCCATCTAACTATGTGGTCTATTCTTGCGCACCTTCTTATGAATTGTTGGAAGCAAGCCAAGGCAGAAAGAAAGGCAATTTTGGGAAATAAGGTATGCACGAGGAAAGTTACAGCTGGAAGGAAAAACAGAACACGTGCATGCATGAAAGACCTAACAATGGTAGGATTAGGGTTTTGTAGTGTATTGTAATTGTTGAAGAGCCAGAAACATATAAATAGAGATACCTAGGTCTCAGAGAAGAGACGAGTCATATTTTATAGAGAGAATTGTTGTAGTGGGTTGGTATGTAATATTTTGCTGTATGACATACTTTTGTAAGCTGTCGAGATAGAGATTATGAAGAAGGGTAGATATTGAGGGTTAGATCACAGGCTGAGGAGACTGATGCGGTCTAGTCCACCTCATATGGACCTTACCCAACTGAGAAGAGTTGTAAGTGTGTGGGGTTGTAGTGACTGAATGACTATAATAAAAGAGCTAGGATCCAGATCTTTGTGGAAGTATCCCAGGGGGGGGTGAACCATGGTAATATCTGTGTTATATTATTGAATTCATGTCTGTATTTATTTTATTTTAGTAGCCAATGATAAGCTAAATGAATGAGTTATTATATTTCCTTCACAAATCATAATAACAACGTATTGCGTTTATAAGTTACAATAGAACTCTAAGTGCACAGTTCTTATATCTCCCACTCAATCCTAGGCTTCAAACACATGAGTCTTGTAGCTACCCATTAATACTATCTCGAGTGAGACGACGCAGTGCACCTAGTGCACTGCCTTGCCTTCTAGTTTACTAGGAGGGTCGATGATTTTAGAGGCCTTGTTGGAAACCTGAAAAAACATGAACCCTAGGTCACTCAAGGAGAGATCATATAGGAGATAAGAAAACCAACAAATGGTTATGTTTTTGGTAGCAAAAGGAGAGGATCGAGTAGTTGAGATGCATTGAAGACCTATGAAAAGATATGCAACATTTGTGGGACATAGAGCAAAAGAATACTAAAGCGGAAAAGAAACCAATCAGCTACTAGAAGGGGATGTTGAGACCATGGAATCCCACAAAAGCAGAGATCGAAACTTGGATAAGGAAAAAGGATATGGAATTTGCACAGAAATATAACAAAAACCCTAGAGTAACACCTCACAAATATCTTGAGAAATATGTCTTTACTGATTTGCATGAAGTCTTTTTCTGTGATTTTCCACATTTATTGCAGTAGTGGATACTAAGGTTAAAGGATAACCACACAACGAACTAGATCCAATAGTTAGAGTGGACCCCAGTACAGATTGAGAAGTTACAGTAGGTGAACAACAAATTCACCCTCAGAGTAGACTTTTTGCTCGACAGTATTGTGGCAGGATTTATAACAGAGTTTGCAATAGATACAGCGAAGTCGTACAGTGCAGCGGAGCAAGAGTTTCTACATGGACCTCAAGGAAGGTACATTAGATCACTATATACTTCTATTAAGATATTGTTATATAACAAATGTGTAATGACAATGGAGTGAGACAGCTAAACTTCCCTATGTGCATGGGGGAAGGGGGGAAGCACTAACATAAAGAGGAGAAATGGAATGAGGAAAGGATAAGGGAAAGAAGGAGGAACCCTTGGATCCAATCATGATGGACGACGACCAGATCAAGCGGATCATGGTGACAGCTAGAAAGACGCATAGGGGAGTACCCTACCAATATAAGGTGAATACCAAGAAGATATCTGTAGTTGCGAGGGAAGGCTTGGCGAGTGATGAGGAAGAGGTAGAGGGTCTCTGGGCTATGGAGAAGATTGAGGAAATCCTAGGTGCAACATATGAGAGGAATAAAAGAGGTCTAAGAATGGGAAGAGAAGGCAATGACCCTATCCATATTAATGTCAGTGTAGAACCCATAAACCCATGTGCGACTAATACACCAAAGAGAACATCACCCTTTATACAACCAAAGTTTGGAAGAAATACCATAGGAAGTACATCTACATAAGTAACAACAACTGGAGGAGCAAGTTCAGGAAGTACTAGTCAAGTATCTACACCACAAAGAGGTAGTAGTTCAACATTCAGAATGGCAGGACACGATCCCACCATCAGGTTACCAAAATTCAAAGGAGAAGCAGCAGAAGACCCTGAGAAACACTTGTTCATTTGTGCAAACATCTGGGAAGCAAAACATAACACTGATGAAGATACCAAATTGGCGCAGTTAGCTATTACTCTAAGATACCACACACTAAATTGGTACATGATTCTAGACACAAACATTGCACCTGGGACGATAAGGAAACTAACAGACATTAATAAGTTATTTATTAACTAATTCCAGAAATCGAGTTCAGAGGATCAATACATGAAAAAGATGATTGAAATTAGATAGAAACGGGGAGAATCTATTTGGGATATTGACCAAATATTCAAGAGACTGAAGGGAAAGTTGAAATATCTCATGACCGATATGCAGCATAGGCACTTATTTTGCAATTCACTGCTACCACACTTAAAATATCCATTGCGACAACAAAATTTTCAGACACAGGTAGAGTCTCTGTAGAAATCCCTTCAATTGGAAGAAAGCCAGTATAAAAAAATGGACCCAGCTAATGAGGAACTGAAGGAGGATTTGAAGAAATTAACATTTTAGCTAAACCAGAATAAGGGAAAGGAAAAATGAGAAGTCATTTGGTGCACTACATGCAGGACGGAAGGACACCACAAGAAATAATGTCCAAGATTCACGCAGTATATGGTAGAAGGAATTCCAAATATGTTACCAACAAGAGGACTATGGTGTGAAGTCTGTAAGAAACTAGGACATGATCCATATCACTGCCCAATGATGCAGAAATACCAGATAGTCCCAAAGAGTTTGTATTGCAACTTTTGCAAGTCAGTGGGAAACGACGAAAAATATTGTAGAACTATGGATCTGATGCAAGAGAGGACATCAGATGCTTACAGAGTGCAGGCAGAAATGATGACTGGGCAATCTGCACCACAATTTAATCAAGTCCCATCCCCATACAACATTGTGCAATAGAAATATAATATTGTGAAGCAACCATATAATATCATGCAACCGTAGTACAACACAGTGCAACCTGTGTACAATACTACGCAGTATAATCAGGCACCACAATATAACTTTTCGAGAGGAGATCGATTAGGTTGTAGAGGTGGAGGATGAACGAGAGGAGTTTTTGGATGGGTTAGAGGACTAGTGGTATGTCACAATTGCCAACAACTGGGACATTATGCAAGGGAATGTCCACTTCCACCAGCAACTCGTATGTATTGTCACGCATCGGACCATGATACGGAAGAATGTCCAACACTATTAGTAAATATCCAGGAAAAGAGGAACCAGAACAACTAGAATGTTTAGTGGATTTTAGTCAAAGTGAGAGATGAAGGAAGGTACATCAACATAGTTACTCGCAAAGGAGATAAAATAGGAAACGATGCAATATGACAAGAGAAAGTACAAAACCAGTGGGTGAAGAAGAACATCGAACCAAGAAAGCAGTTCAACGTGCAGAATGGAAAGGAGATATTTAAATAAGCAAGAGAAGAATTTCAGAAGGAGGACATGGCATCGACTTCAACTGCGCAGCAAATCAAGGAATCATCGAAGTAAGAGATTCCTCCATTATTGGATCATACCAACGAGATGCAATCCATGGGACAAGTAAGTACAATCAAAGGCTTTTTTCAATCATGTGTAAAAGTAATAAATGATCCATAATCTGTCAAAATATTGAAAAATATACTAGAAAAATGTAGCATTGAGATGGAAGAAAAACTAGAGTCAATGATCCAGATGGATATTGGTGGCCACCCACCTTTTCCAACTAGCTCAAAATAGTTTTCTGACATTTTTGGCAATTTACTATTTTTAGCAGTTTTTACTTCTGGGGCCATTTTGAGGGACTAAATGAAGGTTTTTCAGTATTGAGCTCATCAATGATATCCAAGGGCATAATTAATCCCCAAAAATGAATCTCCTCGATGATACCTTTCCAACGGGCTATCACATGCCTAAAACGGAGATCGTATGCAAAAGTTACGACCCCAGGAAGTTGATGTACTAGCTTACCCAAACGGGGCCCACATGACTTTTGGCATTTCATCTCCTAGGGTTAGGTTTTTGGATGTCTAGGGTTTTTGGAATTCTTTATTATTGTAAAAAGGCCTTCAAATCCTCATTGTAACCTTCTTCTTGCGAATGCATGTTGTCGTCGCATCTCTTCTTAGAGATAAGTCGTTGCCATTCCAGCAAGCTTGTTTCCGCTGCATTTTACAGTTTCAAATTATTTTGTTATTGAATAGAGAACCAGTTTTATTGTATCTCTATTATTTTGTGTTAAGCACCTGTTAATAATCTGTATTCATTTCGTTCTGCTCATAAAATTTGGATCAGTAAAAAATAGTCAATCACTTACATACAAGGAGGAGAACAAGTAGGGAATTCAGACTGAATGCAAACATCGGATATTTCAACATGGGAGACATCATACTGGATCTAGGATCTGAAGTTAATGTATTACCAAAGAAGACATGGCAATGCATGGGAGAGCCCACATTAGGACATTCCCTTGTTCAACTAAGACTAGCAAACCAACACGAAGTCCTACCAATATGTAGACTGAAAGGAGTGACATTAGACCTAGATGGAGTGTTCACTAAATAATACTTTGAAGTGATTGAAATAGTGGAAGACACAACACCATATCCAGCGTTTCTTGGCTTGGATTAGGTGTTTGAAAACCAGGCCATAATTAATTTGAAGACGTGTAAAATGACATTCGAGTCATGTGAATACAAGGTCATCGCACCATTAGACCCATCTGAAGGAGAAAGGCTCGTAGAACCTACTTTCTTAGACTTAGAGGAAATCGGCCAGTTGTACAGAACAACTGCATGTGATGAGGATTACGTAAACCCAACTACAGATGGAATACTCAGTTAGCGAAGAATTACTTCATGTGTGACAGACTCGGATACTAGCTTAGAAAACTGGCAACAAAGGATACATGAAGTTTCTACGAGAATATGTGCACGAATACACCGCGTAGTCAGATGGGTAGGCACAGAGATAAGGGAACCACCCAGTTTCCACGGTATAAACGATTTGGAAACATTCTTGGCACAGTACAAAGATGAAATATTAGAGAATCAAATATTGTTATCACTTGATATAGCACTCAAGGCCACACCTGCAAGATGGCAGAGCGCACACAAAGAGACAATCACAGATTAGTACCAATGTAAGAAGTTAATATGCATAAGGTTTGACGCAGAACAACAAAATAACAAACTGCAGAAGTATGATGGACAAGGAGCACCAAAGAAACACTTGGAGAAGTGTAGAATGTTGTGGAAAATGACACCCCCAGAGGAATGGCCTCACCATTTCATCCACACTCTAGAGGGCATACCAGCAAACTGGTATACAAAACAAGAAATACACAAAGGAACTGCAACCTGGAGGACACTGCAATATAACTTTACAATCACTTTCTCATTCGAGCATGAGAACCCCAACATAGATGTAGCTCTTAAACAGATAAGAGGAGTGATATTCATCAAAGAACCATAATTCAAACTCATCACAAAAGAACAATAGTGGAACAAACAAACAGTAAAATAACTATTGTCATGTTACCATGTGCAGGAGGAAGCACCAGGTGAAGGCGATCCACGTGATATTTAGATTGAGGAAGAAGAAGTAGAAAGAGAAGTGGAGGGTCCACCCATAGAATCAAAAGTTATTTTTACGTCAATCAAGGTAAAGAAAGTCAACATTAGGACAGTTGAGAACCCCAAAATGGCCAGCATTGGAGACTACTGGGATGAGCAGACAGTAGAAATCATAACAGAGTTACTGCGTGAGTACAGCAACCCGTTTCCAATGAAATTTACAGAGATGAAGGGTATATCAGGAGAGCTAGGAGAAATGAAGATACCACTCATACCTGAAGTGAGACCGATCAGACAGCGACCATACAGACTGAAAAGAAGAAAGTCAAAGCCGAGATCGATAGGATGCTCGAAGCCGGAATCATAGAACCAGTCGAAGAATCAGAATGGATAAGCTCGATGGTAGTTTAGGACAAAAAAACAAGGAGGGATAAGGATATGCGTCGACTTGAGGAAGTTGAATGATGCATGCCTACATGATTCATTCCCTACACCTTTCATAGATGAAGTGTTAGAGAACGTAGGTGGAAATGAATCTTACTCCTTCATTGATGGATTCTCAGGCTACCATCAGATCAAGATAGCATAGGAAGACAGATACAAGACCAATTTTGTGACAGAATGGGGATCTTACCAGTACACAATCATGTCATTTGGACTGAAGAATGCACCAACGATATTTTCCAGAGTAGTCATCGTCACATTTAAAGAATTCATCCATCAGTTTCTTGAGGTATACCTAGATGATTGGACAGTCTATAGTTTGTTGAAATACCATGTAGAGGTCTTACGACTGATGTTAGAAAGATGTAGGCATTTTCATATATCATTAAACATAAAGAAATGCATATTCAGAGCATCGTTTGGGATATTATTGGGCCATATAGTATGCAATAAGGTTTACTATTAGATCCTGCAAAAATTATCGTAATTGTTAACTTACCACCACCAAAAATAGTCTGACAACTAAGAGAAACATTGGGACACATAGGATACTATAGAAATTTCATCAAAGGATAGGCACAGATTACCACGCCAATGGTGAAATTGTTAAGGATACAAATTTTCAGTGGAACGACAACTGTCAACACGTTTTAGATACCCTGAAGAAAAAGATGGTCACCGCATCGATACTAGTATTTCCAAATTGGGAGAAGACATTCCATGTCCATGTAGATGCATCATCCATATCACTTGGAGCTATCTTGGCACAGCTAGGAGCGAGGGATTTGGATCACCCCATAGCATTTGCAATTCGGAAGCTATCATAATCAGAGCAGAACTATAACACTACAGAGAGAGAAGGCCTAGCTATGGTCTACGAACTACAAAAGTTCATACATTACTTATTGGGGAAACACTTTAAGATGTTCACAGATCACTCGGCCCTTAAATACCTTGTCAACAAGCCCTTGTTGGGAGGGAGAATCTGTCAATGGTTACTATTATTTCAAGAATTTGACTTCAAAGTAATAGTCAAGCCAGGAAAATTGAATGCAGGACTTGACCACCTATCAAGAGTCACAAATGGAGAAGAACCTATGAATTTAGAGGAAAACTTTTCGGACGCATAGTTATTCCCAGTCCAGCTCGCTGACGATTACTTTGTAGATATCATCCAGTACTTGAGCATAGGTATTGTGCCACTAGAATAAAACATCGTGCAGAAGAAAAATCTAGTAGTCCAGGCTGCAAACATAAATTGATCGCAAGACACTTATACAAAATGGGCATAGATAGCATATTACGAAGATATGTGTTAGAACAAGAAAGACCAAGCATTTTAACAGAATCCCATGAGGGAATAGTAGGAGGACATTATGCAAGTAGAGTTACTGCACATAAGGTATTGCGTGCAGGACTATGGTGGCCGACCATTCACAGAGACTCAAAGGAGTACTGCCAAAGATGTGACGTTTGTCAAAGGGTTGGTAAACCCAACAGAAGGTAAAATATGCCATTACGACCATAGGTAACATTGCAGGCATTCAATAAATGGGCAATAGATGTTTTGGGACAAATCAAGCCACCAGTGAAAAGAACAGGAGCAAGGTACATTATCACCGCGACAAAATACCTAACAAGATGGGCGTAAGCAGCACCAATGAAGGATTGCAGTGCAGAAACAGTAGCACACTTTCCATTTGAACAAGTGATCACTCGATTTGGGTGCCCACAATTTTTTATTAGCGACCAAGGCACACACTTCATAAATATCACTATCAATGCTATGAATGAAGAGTTTGAACTCCATCATCAGAAAATTACACCATATCACCCACAGGAAAATGACACAATAGAGGCATTCAAAAAAATTCTTGAGAATGCACTAACAAAGATTTGTAATGTCAACAGGGATGATTGGGACCTTAAAATACCAGCAATATTGTGGTCCTACAGGACTACGTGCAAAAATTTGACAAGGCACACGCCATTTAAACATGGCCAAGAAGCAGTGGTGCCATTAGAATTTTTGGTACCCAGTTTGCGTGTAGCAGCAATTACACACCTGACAGAACGAGGCGCAGTACAGGAGAGACTAAACCAGTTGATGACCATGGAGGAATATTGAATATTAGCAGGGCTCCACCAATAAGTTCATAAAGAAAGAGACAAATCTTGGCATGTTAGACACATCAAGAAGAAAACTTTCAAGGAAGGAGACCTAGTATTGATGTATGATAACAAATCGTTTCAGCACCCAAGAAAGATCAGAATGCACTGGTTAGGATCGTACGAAGTAAAAACTATCACGGATGGAGGAGATGTAGATTTGAAATAATTAGTAGGCGTAGAACTCAGAGGGATGATCAACAGGATATGATGGAAGCTGTACAAGGACAGTCGACCACCCTCAAGCTGAAAATCACCGCAAAAAAAAAAAAAAGGATATTAAACAATACCAACAGAGGTATAGTGCACTGAAATAAGAAGGATCATGCACACTTAGGAATACAAACTCAGCAAGGAAAATTCCAACGTCCAATTCATGAGGGAAACAAGAGGGAAAATAAATGATGGAAAAAGTGGTACGAACCGACAGATTTATGAGGAATTGACTATTGCAGGAGATAGATCAACAGCTCCACGCAACAACTAAATTGTTCAATGAAGCAACACATCTATGGACAAGGTAATTAGAAGAATATCAACAAGTCCAATAGTGGGACAAGAAAGAAGAAAGGATAAGCATAGCTATCCATGACCTCAAGTAGAGGCAAAAGACAATGGTCATCATGAAGCACATCAAAGGAGCATAGTATATGAAGAAACTGCAGGTAGAACTCAACACTGCATAAACATGAAAAAAAGGAGTGACAAGCTCAAATGGACCCCCTCCAAGAGCGAGTAGCAGAATTCATCGTGCAGGCAGAGGAAGCCAAGACAACAATAGCATAGACCCAGTCAGAATGCGTTGGATTAATCAGTGATGAAATTACAGTCCAGGTAGTGGACATGCTTAAGGAGAAGACCATGCAGGCTCAAATATAAGAAGCGGAGCTCAAGGAGAAGTTCCAGGCGATCACTAGGGAGATAAAAGAAGTGCACAAAGGGTAGGTGGCTCGGGACAAGCCACATGTCAGTTTTGGGAGCCCGTTGGAAGTAGGCCAAGGTGAAAAGAAAGGCTATTTTTGGAAAGAAGGAACGCACAAGGAAAGCGACAGCTGGAAGGAAAAACAACATGTGCACATGCATGAATGACCTAATGATGGTAGGGTTAGCATTTTTGTAGTTTATTGTAATGGTTGAAGAGCCATAAACGTATAAATAGAGATACCTACGTCTTAGAGAAGAGATGAGTCGTATTTTATAGAGAGAATTCTTGTAGCGGGTTGGTATGTAATATTTTGTTGTATGACATATGTTTGTAAGTTGTTGACCTAGATAATATGGAGAAGGGTATATCTTGAGGGTTAGATTGCAAGTTGAGGAGCCTAGTGCGATCTAGCCCGCCTCATATAGACCTTACCCAACTAAGAAGAGTTGTAAGCGTGCAGCGTTGTAGTGACTGAACGGCTATAATAAAAGAGCTGAGAGACAAATCTTTCTGAACATAGCCTAGGGGTGGTGAACCACAATAATATATGTGTTATATGATTGAATGCATGTGTGTCTTTATTGTCTTTCAATAGTCAATGATAAGATAAATGAATGAGTTATTATATTTCCTACATAAATTGTAATAACAGTGTATTGCGTTGATAAGTTACAATAGAACCCTCAGTGCATAGTTCTCGGATATCCCACTCAATCCTAGGCTGAAAACACATGAGTCTTGCAACCACCCATTAAGACTATCTTAGGTGAGACAGTGCAATTCACCTAGTGCACTACGTTTCCTTCTAGTTTACCAGGAGGGCCGATGGTTTTAGAGGCTTTGTTGGAAACCCGAACATACATGAACCCTGGGTCACTCAAGGCGACCTCATATAGGAGATAAGAAAACCAACATGGATACTTCATGTAATATCTACTGCCAATTCTCCAACCCTGTATCTGATTCTGAAGCACATGATGTGATACTTCTCCAATTGAGTACCCCATCTACAGTTGTATTCACATAATATTCTTCTCGTGCGGTGGTTTTGTATAAATGGTTGATTTCCTCTAGTTCTAAGAAAGTGGGTTCTACAAAACTTTCTCCTTCTGATGGGTCTAACAATGCAACAACTCTGTATTATCCTAACTCGAATGTCATCTTCCTTGTCTTCAAATTGATTATGGACTGGTTGGAAATGCCTAATCCAAGACAAATAATGTTGGATAAGGTGTTGTTCCATCCACTATTTCTATCACTTCAAAATCATATTTAGTGTGCACTCCATCCATATCTACTATCACACCCTTTAGCCTTCCAATTGGCAGAACCCTGTGTTTATTTTCTAGTTTTAGCTGAACATGTGAATATCCTAATGATCCGAAAAGATATTTTACACGACTATGGTTGAGTTATTAAGCATGAGTTGATTAACCAATTAGGAAGCTTAATGAAAGAGGAAGAAGATATGAGAAGATATCAAATCCATATAAACATGTACAGAACTGAAATGAAGCATAAAACAACAACAAAACATAACACAAATATGATAACTGAGTTCGACAATCTCGCCTACGTCTCTGGGCCTTTGTCTCAATGGGTCAGGCTTTCTTATTTGTGTTCAAAGATTAATAATTAAATCAAAAAAGTTCCAAAAGGTTACAAAACTGATATGGTCTTGTTCTCTTAGATCTTAAGAACCAAGCAGAATAAACAACACTCAAATCGGATGACCAGAGCTCCCTGAAATGGCCCACAAAGGTGCACTCCTCAACAGCTTCCCTGCATAAAAATGGTTTTGGCTTGGCTTTCCTTCAGCATAAATCTGCTATGAATCTCCCTCCATGGCCTCAAGAAGGCCTGGTTTATATAGATCTGAAGTTGTTTATCCTCTCCCAACTTCCTCCCAAGATATGGCCTCAAAAAGGGCCCAATATCCCCCCAAAATGGAAAAAATATCCAATTACAGGCATAAAATGAAATAAAATCCACTACTATATGGTAAAAATCCACATTATGCAACAAAGAATCAAAATTAGCCCCCTAGGTCTGGGCACACGCTCCATTTTAGGGTCACATGCATAAAGTTGGCCAAGCGCCAACCCAAAGGGCTGTGCGCTGACCCCTAGCCTGAAATCTGTGGTCATGTGGTGTTTATCCATAGGGTCGTGCCCCTATATATGTGCCCAAACTATGGTCATATCCCCCGAAACGAATTTCGAATAGATGTTATAAAGTCACACCCAAATCCTTTGGTTCGATCGGATCAAACAACAAGGTCATATGGTTGTGCATGTAGCCATGGGATGGGGCTAGCCCCAGCCCTCTCTGCCTCTACCCACACATTACACACACTTTAAATAATTAAATGTGGTAATGATATAACAAGAAAATCCTATGGTGTGTTGGCATTTCGACTTGCCCCAAACACATTCTCCCTACCAAGAGGTCATGGGTTTGAATCCCATGAAGCTCAAAATTTTTGACCATCCAACGAATGCTGGGGTGCCACATGGTAGCCCATGCCTGGGCCATGTGGGACCATTTAATTTTTTGAGAATGTGCCACTTGTTAAAAATATATTCGTCCATGTGTCAGCGTCATAATCTGCCTTGTCAGCAACTTGCCACGTAAGCACACCGGCCATGTGTCATCGTATAGGAGTGCAACGTGTCACCCTTTCATTGGTGACACATGTCACCTCCCGATTGGTCCACCTGTTCCTGTCACATCAGCAGTACATTGTGCCCCTGCCATGTCATTTGTACGCCTTGTTTCCATGTGTCACATTGCCACATCAGCATTATGACATCATGCTGACATTAGCGTTGAATTTTTGCATGTTGACTTGTTTGACCTTTTTGCATGTTTGGCAAAATGATCAGAGTGTGATAAATCTCGCATAAGACGTCTATTTGAGGAAGTCTGTCAGTCATGTTGTCACTGCAACTGTTTTCCTCCCTTTATTTTCCTTGAACCATTTTGTCCTCTTCTCGGGATGCAATTGCCAACATCGATTTTCATCATGCCCCTCTTTCTTCCAATGCTTGCAAGAGGGATTTTCTTCCTTTCTCATCACTGCATTTGAATTCTTTCCATGCCACCTCCTCTTGTCCTCTTTCCTTCAAGATGATTCCCCTGATGCACATTCTTTTCGTACTTCAATATATGTCACTTGAACAGAAACCTCATCAAGGTTAGTGGGTCCAAACATGAATACAATGTTTCTAATGTGTGCAGGTAAACCTCCTATATACTTCATAAGAGTTTCTTGTGTATATAAATGGATATCTAACATCAATGCCATTTTTTGAAAGCCATATGTATACTCTTGCACTGTTTGTCCTTTTCTTAGTTTCAAATATTGTCATTCAATTAATGATTTTTCCTTATAACCCAAAGGATAGAATTGCTTCCTAAGTGCAGAAATAAAACTTTTCCATGATGGAAATACATTACCCACTTGTTGTGTTCCATTTTACAACTTGCTTTTCCACCATATGAGTGATGTGCCTACAAGTCTCAATGATGCCAACTTGATTTGTGTGGAGTCATCCTTGATATGTTGCATACTCTAATAGACTTCCATCTGTCTGACCCAATTGTCAAGTTTCTCTGCATTAACTTCACCATCATATATGGGTAACTCAATTATCAAGTTTTAATAATGGCATTTCATTCTTATGTTTATGAACATGTTTCTTTGTACTGGATTTAGAACTTGAACTTGAAGAAGAAAGAGAAGAAGGAGGTGATGATGGAGGTGAAGGAGGAATCTGAGGAGGATCCTCTCCTTCTTCACTTTTTTCCATTAAATATTCACCCAGATTTGGTTTATTACATTCCAAGTAATCTTCATACAAAACCTTCATCATCTCCGACATGGAAAATAAAACTTTTCAAAACTCTTTTTCATATTGAGAAAGTGCCTCTTCTGATGCCATCTTCTCACTGTGAGAAGCTCTCTTTCTCAATCCAATCAATGGATTCTCTTCAACAAGCTCGCCTTCACCATGATGTGGCTTTTCCCTGGTTAACATTCAAAACTCAAATCCAAATGACAACTAGCTTTCATACCAATTGATCCGAAAAGATCTTTTACACGACTATGGTTGAGTTATTAAGAATGTGTTGATTAACCAATTAGGAAGCTTAATGAAAGAGGAAGAATATATGAGAAGATATCACAGCCATAAAAGCATGTGCAGAACTAAAATGCAGCATAAAATAGCAGCAAACCATAACACCAATGTGATAACGGAGTTCGACAATCTCACCTACGTCTCTGGGCCTTTATCTCAGTGGGTGAGGCTTTCTTGTTTCTATTCAAATCTCAATAATTACATCATAGCATTGCCAAAAGGTTACAAAATTTATGTGGTCTTGTTCTCTCAGATCTTAAGAACCCAACAGAAGAAACAACACTCAAATCGGATGACCGGAGCTCCTAGAAATGGCCCACAAAGGTGCGCTCTTCAACAGCTTCCTTGCATAAAAATGTCTTTGGCTTGGCTTTCCTTCAGCATAAATCTACTTTGAATCTCCTTCCATGGCCTCAATAAGGCCTAGTTTATATAGATCTGAAGTTGGTTATCCTCTCCCAACTTCCTCCCAAGATCTGGCCTCAAAAAGGGCCCAATATCCCCCAAGCAACTCCTATGGCACGTTGGCATTTTGACTTGACCCAAACACATTCTCCCTACCAAGAGGTTATGGGTTTGAATCCCATGTAGCTCAAAAATTTTGACCATCCAACGAATGGTGGGGTGCCACATGGTAGCCCATTCCTGGGCCACGTGGCACCGTTTAATTTTTCGATAATGTGCCACTTGTCAGAAATATATTCTCCCGTGTGTCAGTGTCATACTCTGCCCTGTCAGCAACCGACCACGTAGCCACACCTGCCACGTGTCATCGTATGGATGTGCCATGTGTCACCCTTTAAGTGGTGACATGTGTCACCTCCCGATTGGTCCACCTGTTCCTGTCACATCAACAATCCATTGTGCCCCTACCACGTCAGTTGCATGCCTTGCTACCATGTGTCACACTGCCATGTCATCATGATGACATCATGTTGACGTCAACACTGACTTCTTGCCTGTTGACCTTTTGACCTTTTTTCTGTTTGGAAAAATGATCAGAGTGTGATAACTCTTGCATATTGTGTCCATTTGAGGAAGTAAATATATGGTCGGAATCAGCGCAATGATCCGATCACAATGGAATTGGTTTCTTCTAATTCTGAGAAATTTAATTTTTTATCTTTTTTTAGATCTAGGAAGCCTCCTGGATCTGATTCTCGATCACCTAATGTGGGCTCTCCCATAAATTGCAATGTCTTCTTGGGTAACACATTTACTTCAGAGCCTAAATCTAGTATAATATCCCCCATTTTGAAATCTCCAATGTTGGCTTTCAGTATGAACTCTCTACTTATCCTCCTCCTTGTATGTAAGTGATTAACCATTTTCTACTCTATAGTTCCCTCTACGTATGTGTTACATATTTCTAACATATTTTGTAATAATTTAACAGATGATGGATCATTTAGTAGTTTAACATAGGATTGCAGAAAATTATTTATGGTACTTACTTTTCCTAAGGGTTGTGCTTCATTAGTGTGATCAAGCGATGAAGGCAACTTGTACATTGGTACGTCTTGATTATGTTGCGTAGTTTATGTAGATGCAATGTATGGCTTCAAAAATTCTTGTCTAGCTTGCTTGAATAGCTCCTTTTCATTCTACGCATCAAACTTCTTATGTGGCTAGACATTCTTCTTCACCCATTGGTGTTGTGTTGGATCTTATCTTACTGCGTCATCTCCTATTTTATCTCCTCCCCACGTAACTATGTTGATATTTCTTCCATCATCCCTTGATTTAGTAGAAATCCATTGAACATTCTGATTGTTTTGATTCCTCTTTTCTTGGATCTTCCCCAATAGTGTCGGACAATCCTCTGTGTTATGATTTGATGTGTGACAATACATACATGTTGCAGGTGGAAGTGGACATTCTCTTTCATAGTGTCATGTTTATTGACAGTTATGGCATACCACCAGTCCTCTACCTCATCCTCCACCTATGTAGCCAACTCAATATCCTCATGGGGCATTGTACTGAGGCACCTGATTATACTATGTGGGATTATATTGTGGTTGTGTGGTATTGTATTGTGGTTGTGTGGTATTGTATTGTGGTTGTGTAGTGTTATATTGTTGTGGCACAATGTTATATGGGGCTGGTACCTGGTTAAACTATGGTGCGGTTTTCCTTGCCATCATTTATGTCTTCACCCTATAGGTGTATGATGTTCTTTCCCTCATCAGCTCCATTGTCCTATAAAATTTTTCATCATGGCCTACTAAATTGAAAAGTTTGCAATATGAACTCTTAGGCATTGTCTAGTATTTCTACATCATTGGACAATGATATGGATCATGCCCCTGTGTCTTATAGATATCACAACATATTCCTCCTATCGGCAAAGGGTTTGGTATTCATGTTTCCATGTACTACGCAAATGTTGGGCACTCATTCTTGTGGTGTCCTTCTGTCCTACATGTGGTACACCAAAAAACTTCTCTTTTGTCCTTACTCTTGTTCTGGTTCAGTTGAAATGTTAGATTCTTTAGATCCTCCTTCATCTCCTCCATTGTTGGATCTGTCTTCTGGTATTGGTTTTCTTTTAGTTGTAAGGCTTCCTACAGAGCCTTTGCCTAAGTTTGAAACTTTTTTTCTCTCAATGGGTATTTCAAGTGTGGTAGCAGGTAATTCACAAATATATGTCTATGATGCATATATTTCATGACATACTTCATCTTTCTCTTCAATCATTTGAATCTCTGGTCAATATCCCTGATAGATTCCCTTGGTTTATGTCTGATCTCTTGCTAGAAAAAAAGGATTACGGAGCAATAAAATAAAACACAAAAGATACACAATACAATAGAGACACATATATATGTGGTTCACCCAATGTGGGCTATGTCCACCAGAGAAATTGTTAGGTCCTTCCTTTATTATTATCCAGCAAATTAAGGGATACAACCTACATCACACCTGTTGTAACTTCCTCTTCTTTCTCTCACAGTCTCCTCACTCAGAATACAATATTCGCAATAATACATAGTCGTGATACATTTCCCTCATAAAAGAGGGTTTCCTTCTATGGAAAAAAAAACCCTAAATAACTTCTACTGTCAAATTTGTGACCTTATAATCAATGGTCCAGATTTACAATGAAATTACAATATACATTTACAAGGAAATTTTTCCTTCATGGCCTTCGCCCCCGAACCCCTGTTGGAGGGCCGCTTGCCCCTGGACCCCATAGGGGAGGTTAAACCCCCCTTCACTCCCCCACGTGGATGATTGTACATTCTTCCAGCATGTAAAGTCTTCATGGGGTATAAACATAACTCAAAACAAAGACCTCTAAATCAAGAAGATAATCAAGATCCACAACCAACAATCTCCCACTTGGAGACTGATCTCAACAACTCCACCGTTGTTGTATATGTTGGAATATGATCCTTCTTGGACTTGGAAAATTTCTCATCTTCATCTTCATGCTTGAAGACCAATTGAAACTGATCAGGAACTTAGTTTCTCCATGGTTACTCCCTTAGTTAACATGTCTGCAGGATTCTGGCTAGTGTGTATATTTTCCAACTTCAAATGTCCATCTTCCAAGACGGATCATATGAAATGGTACCTGAGTTGTATATTATATGCTTATTCTTCGAATGGAAGGTTGATTTATTTTCAATATGAATGGCACTCTCACTGTCACAGTACAACCTGTTATTCTCCTGCTTCTTTCCCAATTCCTCCATAAACCTTTGTAACCAAATAATTTCTTTACTAGCCTCTGTAGTAGCAACATACTCTTCTTCTGTTGTTTAAAGTTCAACAACCTTTTGTAGTTCCTAAATCCAACTTAATGTTGTTCCATCTATAGTAAAAACATACCATGTGGTGCTCCTCCTTCTATCTTTATCACCTGCCATATATGAATCAACATATCCCTATAGAACAATGTATGAACCTCCAAAACATAATGCATGAGTATCAGTACCTCTCAAATAATTGAGAATTCACTTGACTGTCTCGCAATATTCTTTACCTGGATTGTTCATATACCTGCTCACACCTCCCACTGAATGTGCAATATCTAGTCTTGTGAAAATCATCGCATACATCAAACTTCCAACTTCTGATGAATAAGTGACCATGGAAATGTATTTTATCTCCTCCTGTGTCTTGGGACAAATTTCCTTAGTTAATTTGAAATGGTTGGCCAAAGGTGTACTAACTAGTTTTTCATTCTACATTCTAAACCTCTCCAACACCTTCTCTATGTACTCACCTTGAGACAATGTCAATTTTCAATTTTTCCTGTCTCTTGTTATTCTCATACCAAGGATTTTATTTTTGGAACCCAAATATTTTATCGCAAATGAATTAGTTAATTTCTTCTTGAGCACATTTATATCTTACATACTAGACCCTGCAATAAGCATGTCATCTACATACAATAGCAAGATAATATAGCTTCCATTTTCTAGCTTTTTTAAAATAAACGAAGTGATCAGAATGACATCTACTATAACCTTGTTCTGTCATAAACCTGTCAAACTTCAAATACCACTTCCTTGGAGATTGATTTAGGCCATACAATATCTTCTTCAACCTACATAACAAATTGGCCTTCCCTTTGACCTCATACCCTAGTGGTTGCTGCATATAAATCTCTTACACCAAATCCCCATGGAGAAAATCTATTTTTACATCTGAATATTGAAGATGCAAATATTCTACTGCCACAAGACTTAAAATAGTCCTAATTGAAGTAATTTTAACAACAGGAGAAAATATTTCATCAAAATCTATACCTTTCTTTTGTGCAAACCCCTTTACAACAAGTCTAGCCGTGTACCACTTTTTTCCTCCATCTTCTTCCTTCAACTTGTAAACCCATTTATTCTACAATGCTCTTTTTCCCGTAGGAAACTGAACTAAGTTCCAAGTCTATTTATTTACCAAGGAATCCATTTCCTCTTTCATTCCTTTCTCCCACTTATTTTTGGTGTCTATCTGCATTGCCTCTTCGTAACATTCTGGTTCACTAGAATCAATCAACAATAAATAATATAATGAAAGAGATTATCATTCAGGGGGTCTACTTAACTTGGTATATCTTCTAACAACACTTGAAGGAGTTTGAGGTACCTGTTGATCCTATTGTTGTACATTTTGATTTTCTGGTACCCTTGGAATTTCTTTTTCAGTGATCTCATCAAGCAGTCTGTATTCCGATTTTTCTTTTTCTTGTTTATTTCCATGCAAATGATCTTTGTACATGACCTTCTCATTGAATATAAAATATATACTCCTAATGATTTTGTTATTTTCATAATCCCAAAAGAGATAACCAAAATCATTAACACCGTATCCAATAAAGGTACACTTCTTAGATTTTTCCTCAAACTTTGTTCTATTTTCTTTATCAATGTGGACAAATGATTCACAACTGAAAGTCTTCAAAAAAGAATAGTTTACCTTTTTTCCTATCCATGCCTCCTCTAGAATTCTACCATCCAAAGAGATTGAATATCCTCTTTTTATTAATTAAATAACAGTATCTACAACATCTTTCCATAACTGTAAGGGAAAACCAACATGCAATCTCATACTCCTTTCATGCTCCATGATTGTCATGTTCATACTTTCTGACACACCATTTTTTGTGGTGTTCCTGGAACTGTCTTCTCTCTACGAATCCCATGGTATGAAAAAAAATCATCAAACTCCTTGCTGCAATATTCACCTCCATTGTCTGATCTGAGACACTTCAACCTTTTTCCTATTTCATTCTCAACCAAAGCTTTCCATTTCTTAAAAGTATAAAAAACATCAGATTTTTTTCGAATGCAATAAACTCAAGTTTTTCTAGTTGCATCATCAATAAAAGTAACATAATAATGTGATCCACCAAGATATGATACTTGAGTTGGTCCCCATACATATGTATGCACAAGATTTAACCTTTCACTCTTCTTTTCTTTTCAGACTCTAAGAAATCCGACTCTCTTTTGTTTTCCTTAAACACAATGCTCACAGAAATCTAAATCAATTTGTTTAAGATCTGGAAACAAATTTATTTTGTGAAGTATCTGCATCCCCTTATCAATCATGTTTCCAAGCCTATGATGCCATAGTGTTGTATCCACTCATGTAGAAGCTAAAGATATAGAAGAGTCAGTATTACTAGTACATAAATACAATGTACCTACCTTATCTCCTTTTTTATCACCAATGATCCTTTGGTGATTTTCCACACCTTATATGTAAATATAGATATACAACCTTCACTTGCAACTGCCCTGTTGAAATTAGATTTTTCCTTAGATCTAGAACATGTCTTACCTTTTTCAACAACCATTGGTTTCCATTGCTTTGCTTTATTTTTACCTCTCCCATTCCAACAAGTTTGCATGGTGCATCATCACCCAAATGAGCCTGTCGAAAATCACCTTGAACATAATCTAAAAAAAGTTTCCTATGGGGTGTGGCATGAAATGAAGCCCCTAAATCTACTACCCAAGACTCAGAAATATTATCTACAGAAATAATCAAAACATCTTGTAACACATCACTTGTTACATTTGCTTCCTGGTTTTTCTATTGTTGGCCATGTCTTTGATTCTTTTGAGCTTTGTAGTCTTTCTTCAGATGTCATTTTTTCCCACAATTCCAACACTCTATCTTTCCAAATGTATATTTGGATCTTCCCTTCCTATAATTCTCACAGTTCCCTAAGCCCTTTCCTCTATCCTTTTGTCTTCCTTTGTTCTCCATGTTTAACAGATTACCTGATGTCTCGCCTGTACTTTTTCGTCGCATTTCCTCACTAAGGATAACACCAACAACATCATCAAATTTTAAAGTGTTTGAGCTAGAGATAGAGTTACTTACAACCATGACCAAGTCGTTCCATCTTTCTGGCAATGAGACTAAGGTTAGAAGAGCCCTAACCTCATGATCAAAGTAATCGTATTAAATTCATTTAAATGATCTGCAACAAACCCACCTTCTGACATCTTCATATTAAATAATCTCTTCATTAGAAATACCTTATTGGACATTGAGGGTTTTTCATACAGTTTAGACAATGCATCCATCATCTCCTTCATTATATTTTCTTTCGAAATATTGAAATCCATTGACGCTACCAGGCTCAGTTGTATCGTTCCTAGTGTCTTTATGCCAAGAACCTCCCATTCTTTGTCCTTCATGGCTGTCAAATTCTTTTCTATTCCACCCAATGGTAGGAATATATCCTTCTGATATAAATAATATTCCATCTGCATATTACATAACTTGTAGTTTTGGTCATTAAATTTTTCAACCCTAAACTTTCCATCTTCTGCCATTGCTCCCACTTGAACCAGGAACCCTCTTTTCCTACGAGTTATTTTTCGCTCTAATACTAGTTGTTAGAAAAACAGGATTGTGGAGCAATAAAATAAAACAAATGTGGAAATAAAACATAGAAGATACAAAATACAATAGAGACATAGCTATATGTGGTTCACCCAGTGTGAGCTACGTCCACCAGAGAAATTGCCAGGTCCTTCCTTTATTATTATCCAACAAATGAAGGGATACAACCTACAACAAACCCGATGTAACTTCCTCTTATTTCTCTCATAGTATCCTCACTCAGGATACAATATTCGCAATAATACATAGCCGCAATACATTTCCCTCATAAAAGAGGGTTGCCTTCTAGGGAAAAAAAAAAATCTAACATAACTTCTACCGTCAGATATGTGACCTTATAATGAATGGTCCATATTTACAATGAAATTACAATATACATTTACAATACAATTTTTCCTTTGGGGGCTTCTCCCCCGAACCCTTGCTTTCCCCCGAACCCCGAAGGGGGGGTAAACCCCCCCTGCACTCCCCTACGTGGATGAGTGTACATTATTCTGGGGTGTAAAGTCTTCATGGGGTGTAAACACAGCTGAAAACAAAGACCTTTGAATAAAGAAGTAATCAGGCTCCACAACCAACATCTCTATCATCTCATTCATGTATTGATCCTATGAGATGGTCTTTTGAAATTCATTTATCAACAACTTCTTGATATCCACTATCGTTTTGGTTGTTCCTGGTGGACTATTTGTAGCTAATCTCATGTACCAATCCAGTGCACAGTCTCTTAGTGTGATAGCTAACTACGCAAGTTTTGTATCCTCATCTGTGATCTGCTTTGCTTCCTAGATATTTTCATAGATGAACAAGTGCTTCTCATGGTCCTCAGATGCCTCTCCCTTGAATTCGGGTAACCTAATGTTGGTTTCATGTCCTGCCATCCTGAATGATGAACTACTACCTTCACGTGGTGTAGATCCTTTAATAATGCTTCCTAAACTGGCTCCCCCAGTTTTTACTCCATGTGTATATGTACTTCCTTCTGTGTTTCTTCCACTGAAATTTAGTTGTCTAAATGATGGTGTTCTCTCTGGTGTATTGGTCGCACATGGGTTTATGGGTTCCACACTGACACTGATATGGATAGGATCTCTACCTTCGGTTCCTGCCCTTGGACCTCTTTTCTTCCTTTCATATGTCATGTGCAAGATTTCCTCCATCTGCTCCATAGCCCAGAGATCCTCTACCTCTTCTTCATCACTTGCCAATCCTTCCCTCATGGCTATGGATCTCTTCTTATTGTTCATCTTGTATTGGTAGGGTAATCCATTGTGCGTTCATCCAGTTGTTTCCATGATCTACTTGATCTGGTCTTCCTTCATCATGATTGGATCCAAGACCTCATCCTTCTTTCCTTTATCCATCTCATCCTCCATTTCTTCATCTCTTGTCAGTGCTTCCCCCCTTCCCCCATGCACGCAGGGAAGTTTAGTTGTCTGATGCCATTGTCATTAAACCTTTGTTATATAGTAAAATCTTGATGGAATTATACATTGATCTGATATACCTACCTCTAGGTCCCTTCAAGAACTCTTTCTCTGCTATGCTATAAGACTTCGCAATATCTACTGCAAATTCTGTGATAAATCCTGCAACAATGTTGTCTAACCAGAAATCTATTGTGCGTGTAAATTTATTTTCAACTTGTTAACTACGCAATCTCCACCGAGTTCCACTCTAGTTTTATAAATTTATTTGTATGGTGGTTGTATTTCAACCTCAATATCCACTCCTGCAACACATGCGAGAAAATCACAGAAAAATACTTCATTCAAGTCACTAAATACGTACTTGTCCAAATATTTGCATGGTGTTAACTTCGGGTTTCTGTTATATTTTTGCAAAAATTCCATCTCCTTTTTTTTCAACCAGCTCTCGATCTCCACCTTCATTGTGTTCCATGGTCTAAACATCCCCTTTTATAATCTCATTTTTTTAATGTTTCCTCACCAGCTCTCACATTCTTGTCATGATTCTTCAACAGAACTCATTCAATCAATCCCATTTTGTTCCAGCTGGCAATGAGACCATTTGTTGGCTACTTCACTCTTGCTACCATTCTTGGGCTGACCCAGGTTCATATCTACTATGGTTTCCAACAAAACCCCTTTAAAACTATTGGCCCCTCTGGTAAACTAGAAGGCAACACAGTACACAAAGTGCAATGCACAGTCTCACCCGGGATAGTTCTATTGGTGGTTGCAACACTCAAGTGCTTGAAGCCTGGGAATGAGTAGGGATCTAGGATTAAACTCTGTGATCTTCATTTGTTACTTTAATATTTAGCTTATATTGAATACCATGTCATTCTTATCCATGCATGTAAACTAGAAGATCTAACTAGTCATTCACGCATTTGTCTAACATCTAATAATTGACAGTAAATGAAATACACAATATTCAATCACATAACACGTGATATAACATGGTTCACCCCTCATGGGCTACATCCACAAATATTTGTTTTCTCTTCTCTTCTATTATGGTGTTTCCAAAACTACAGCGTCGCACGCATTACAATTCTCCATCAAACAGGTCAAGATCTACAATGAGGTGAACTAGATCACACCAGGCTCCTCAACCTATGATGTAACCCTCAAGATATACCCCATTTCCTCTCCCCATCTCAACATCTTACAAAACAGATTGGATTTACGGTCATTTTGTCTTCGAATGACATAGTAACAACGACTAACCACACTGACATAGACCTCCTAGTTACCTACTTATACATGTTCTTAGCTTACCATCCATTACATATTCTTACCAAAACCCTAACCCTATCATGGCTAGGTATTCTTGCATGCATGCCTCTCATGCTTTCCTCTTCTACATGCGTGTATGTCTTGCACGTGTTTCTTTTCCTGCATGCATGTGCTGCTTTTCCTCAAAACTGGGCTTGCGCCCAACAGTGGCATTTTAGGTTACTACATAACATTAACCCCCTATGTTATGCTCTCTAACCCCCTCTACTATTCTATCTAATTTTCCACTCCCATTTGTTCTACTCTTTTATGGAACAAAATATAATAACATAGGATGGAACCCCTTCAACTCCTAGCAGCTTGGTATTTAACATAGTCCGATAGCCATCTAGGGGTAGGCTTTTTTACTTCCTCAACCCTCAATTGTGATAAGGTTTTGGACCTTATATAATTTTCTTATAAATCCACTATGTGGCTAGCCCCACATGTCTAAGTAATGGAGGTTGACATGGCATCCACTTGCACCATGGTGATCAATATGGTAGGCCAACTTGCGTGAGGCATAAATTTCTCATATGAAATCGGATCAAGGATATTCTTGAACTATTCGAAATGTATCGGTGTGTATAATATATAATATTCCCTCATACTAACTTTTGGACCTAAAAAAGTGTTGTTTGATGCCTCAAAATGGCTCCAAAAGATTTTAGATGTTTTTTTGGACCCAATTTTCCAAATTTGGACCAGTCACGGAAATGAACCTGCAAGTTGATTCCTCTAATTTTTCCACCCGTAAAGTAATAAGATAGATAAAAAATAATATAACAATACAATATAGATCAAGCATCATTACTTTTCATCATTATATCCCTCAAATCCTCTATTTGAGTTTTTTTTTCAGCACACATCAACTTTTATCATCATGTTGTTTGCATTTATTTTGTATCTTATTTTCATCATATTTGCATCATAGTCACGATGCTCAAAAAATTAAAAAATATTCTATCAATTTTTACATCATGGTTGCGTGGTATTACATAGTTTGTGCATCAACATGGAATCAATCATGCATCTCAAGAATCAAACATGTGTTTATTGCATCATTTTTGCACCATTTAACAATGTTGTGTCTTATTCATAACCCTATAGCATCGTATTTGTGTCATCATGAAATTTGTAATAAAAAAATTATGTTTTATGAAATTATTTCTGTATTTGCACATAATTGTGATGTCATTCTTCCAAGGAGTTCCAACTAATCATGATAACAGTATAATCTACAAAAACTAATGTAAAAAAACATAAGATAACCATGAAGGGAATGATAGAACCTTATGTGAAGAATCATAAGATCACTATGAAAGTGGAGTGAGGAGATAAATAATAAAAAAGTAATAATAGGGAGAGGAAGATTCAAAGGAAATAATAATACCATAATGTGTATGATTTGATACAAGCAAAGCACATCACACTCAATGCACCAAGTATATTACAATAGGGGATAATATATGCATTCCTATGAATATTTGTTGTTTATTGATCTATGAAAAACAATTGTAGCTAGGAAATTAGGAACACATATATCATCCCTTTAACCCATCTCTTCTCTTCAAACTTCAAGCTAATACACTACACTAAAAATGAAAAATAACCACCATTCAAGCTACTACTAAGTACCTAGTGTTGTGATATACATCCTAGCCTATATTCATGCTAAATAACTTTTTCACTATGATTTGAATTTGGTGGGATTGATAAGAACTTCATATCCTCAAATAACAATCTTCTAGTTCCTCAAGGATCTAGACCTACACAGAACACAATTTTGATCCATCAGTATCTCTACTTTCCACTTCTTGGTTATATTAATATATTAGTATTGCAATATTCCATGTCATTGTTGCCTATATTTAGACTTTGCTTGTTACCAACCACTTAAGAAGAAAAACAACCATTGTTCAAGTTGTTTCTAAGTATCTAGCATTGTGATATACCACCTAACCTATATTCATGCTAAAGAATTATTTTATTTCAGCTTATTTTATTTTTATGGGATTGAATAGACCTTCATATACTCAAATCACAACCTTTTATTTCCCCAAGAATTTAGTGCTACCCAAAAATTTTGATCCATCAATATCTCTACTCTTCCACTTTCTAGTTGACTCAATCCATCTATGTTGCAATCTTCCACTTCCTTGTTGATCGGATTTATTATTTGCTTGTGTTTGACCATAGGAAATGGAAGGGACATATTGAGTGGTCTTTTAGATAAACTAATCTACTTTCACAACCTCTCAAAGATTCCTCTAAGAGATGCAATATGTTTCTCTACCCTCTCTCAAAGATGGTAATTCCTTTGGAATTTACTCCCCCATCTTGATTTCTCTCATGGGTCTTTTTATTTTCTTATCACTCAAGAAGAAAAAGAAAGAATGTGCACGGTTGATGACATCATTTTATTTCATTCTTCTCAACTTTAATCCTTTAATATTTCACTAGATTTGTTTTCAACTATGAAAAAAACACTTTGGTAAAAATAGTAAAAATAATGTGACTTTGGTAGGTGTAAATTATGAAGGTGAAAATATAAATAAACATAAGGTGAAGGTAGTCCAACAAATGTTCCATAATCTCTCTTTTCTATCTACTAGCTCCCATGTTTGGAGCTAAAGTACTTTAATTTTACAAAAAAACCCACTCATTTATGTGGTTTCAAATAACTTATAACATTGTATCTATTTTTAGTCACATGAGTGATCACATAATTAAGTAGCTAGTACAAAAATTCTCTCTTCTTAAAACATTGACAATCAATGGTTGTAGAGGATTGAGTAATTTGAAAATGTTGGTACTCAATCTCAATTTTTTACAACATTGTTTTTTATATAGAGATAAGGTCTAGGAGGTAGTTGAGTCTAAAATCAGGAAGAAGAAGATAAAATGGTCAATAATGTAGTAGTAGAAGAGGATAAAACAAGGGAAAAAATGTAAATATTAGAGTGAGTTTTTGCAAGTATAAATCATGTTGGGAACGATTATGAAAGTTGCACCTCAAATGTAGGCCACTACACTTGGATCACTCCCATTGTGTTATTTGTGATGTTTAATGTGGTGATTCCAAACAACGTTATTTTTTCTATAATGCACAAAAACAACAACACCAACTACAATAATACAAGGTTGTAGCATTATTGATTTGCATCCTTATATCCCATTCACCTTTATACATGTTATTTTTAACAACATGCATTAGGTTTTTATGAAAGTAAATTGTGACATATTTGTGTCAATTTGGCACTACTATCATGAGGCATGAAATATTTAAAAATTTTGTTGTTCTTTCTTTTTATCTTGTTTGTGTCTACATGCATTGATTTGGTGACATTGTTGCATCATAGTTGTGTCTCTATAATATGTGGTGCATTGTATGTGTCATAGTTTTTTTGTCTATGTCAAGGTAGTTTCTTATTGATAAATATATAGCATCATGTTAGAATCAATTTAGCGTGATAACATTATATTTGGTAGAAATAAATACATGTTATGAATTTTTTGTTGTCACTAAAAGGAAAAGACCTTTTAGCAGAGGTTTCTGGTGTTACAAAATTTTCAAAAATTATCAAAAAAAACCTCTACTACAACATATGTTTTTTATAGCAGATGTTTTTGGGGATACTATAACAGAACTTGATTATAAATAAAACAATCTGGGCAGTCGGAGGTGTTAGAGGATGTTTACAAATCTATTTTTTATGAGGTACAAGCATCAGTGTGTACATACACATACCGCACCGGTGTTTTACTTTTAAATTCAAGCACCGGGGCAGTAAAATATTCAAGCACTGGAGAAGTAAAATAGTTAAGCATTGGGGCATTTGTCTTATAAGCACCGGGGCATTTTTCTTATAAGCACCAGGGCTTTAACAGTAAAATGCATCGAGAGAGTTAAAAATAATTAAGCACTGGGGATTTCTTCTTAGAATGCATTGGTTTTTTATCAATAGAAAGAACCGGTTTTTTTAGTAACAAACAAGGATCGGTTCTTATCAATAACACAATATCATTGGTGCGTATTAATAACACAAACGCACCGATGCTTATTAATAATTTTAAATCATTGGTGCTTATTAATAACACAAAGGCGTCGGTGCTTATTAATAACACAAAGGCATTGGTGCTTCGTATATGCTTAAAGCACCAAAGGCCAATTTTTTAATATAATTTTGTAGTATCAAATAAATATTGAAACTAGTGCTAATTGATTACATAAAAGTGTTGGTGAGAATTTCTTATTAAACGCACTGGTGCGTCTTAATATTAAACAGGCTGATGAGATTAATAATTAAAATACACGAGAAACATCGACATGTGATAGTGCAATTATTGTTATTTTTTAATTCCATTATTTATCAAAAAAATTACATAGTTCTTATATTTCGATTAGTGAATTTGGATATGATGTTTAGATTAATTTGTTATATCATCATATGTTGCATCTCTTCATTGTAATATTTAGTCATCCATATATTTAATCAGCGATGTAACATTTCACAATGACATTGGACAACGCAATAGAATAAATTAAAACATATTTGGTTATATGAATAAGAGGGTTTTCGTCATACAAAATGGGACACTTATCAGTAATCTTTTTTCTTTAAATCGGGACACTATGTCTATTACATTAAACAAAAATGTTTGATTTTCACAAACAATTATTTCAAAAGAATATAATTGCATCTTGCATTGATATCCAAATATATTGGTCATCATCTTCACTTGAACTGTTGTTAGTACTCGAGCTACTTCCATGCCTTGGGTTATTTTGTTGAATGTTTGGATGATTGCCTCGATTGTTTTCATCTTCTTCAAGATCCATCAACAAACATAAAAATAAATTGTAATGATTATATCTCCATTGGTGAGAATAATGAAAATTGAAATAAATAATATACATGAATGTAAATTGAAAAGAGACATACTTGCAAAGCAAGAATTCACTCATGAATCATACACATATGTTCAAAATCAACTCCCATGCCTTGTTTCAACAATTCTTCTATTAGTTCAGTTCAATAAGTTGTTTCCTGCAAGTTTTATACCCGATAATAAATCATAGATTTAATATAAAGTATTTTTTTTTTCATTAATTATAAAATGATAGAATTAAAACAACATAGATTATACTTACAAATTCCACAATTAATTTTTGATATGCCAACATATACTCACAACCCTTAATTAAACCAATGTCAATCAAATTTTCTGATGGCTCTTCTTTGTATGTCAACACATATTTGAATAAATTCAAGGATGGCTGATGTAAAACAACTTAAAATATACAACAAAAAAAACTTAAGTTGTTATAAGAAAATAACAATTACTCACAAACTTTGTTATCAACCCTTTTCTTCCTTGTCGTCCAGTTTTATGTGCAGAATCAGTTCCATTTTATTTTCTTTTCTGAAAGAGAATATTTGAAAATTAATATTTAATGTTAAGTTAATTATTTGTACCTAATAGAAAATTTTAATGATTACATACTTTTGAAGCACGTTGTTGTTGAGATGGCTCCTACTACTTTGCAATTATGTCCATTTCTTTGACCATCTCCTTGTACACTTTTTAAGACATTCCTACTGGCATATTTCGGATATCGGCTCATTGGTCCTCTTGGATTTTCATAATTTTCCTGAAAAAATAACATGACAATAAAGTATTTTTATATTGATATATGAAAACTAAATATCACAAAATCCATATATTAATAAATTAATACTTTGTAATATATATTCTAAAAAAATGTTTTTAGGAATATTACTTTTTTAATGATTATTTTTTGTTGTTGTATGTTTTTGCTATTGCAAGTCTGACAGGTCTCATTGACCATTGCTCTAGAAATGCTTCACGTAGTTTAGATATAACCTGGTTCTTGGAATCATTAGATTGATTTATATACTATAAATGGAAAGTATGTCTATACGTTTGTTCCACTATATCCCTCATAGTTTTGTAAAAGTTTTTCCCCCTTTGATTAATCTCCAACACCACTCCAGATGAGCTAAGGACCAATTCATCACAATTTACATCTTCTATATTAATTAATTTTGTTTTGTTATGATGACATTATGTTCCCTCGTTGTTGGTTCCTATAGAACATTAAACATATGTGAATTAATATATTGTTTGAAACATGTCATCTAATATTCCTACGTATATTATTAATGAAAATTAAAAAAAAAAAAAAACATATTGAATAGTATTTTTTCATTCATCTGATTCATCCCTCTGCAAATTGTCCATGAAGATTTTACGCTCTTCTGCACTTAGATAAGAAATAATCTTATCGAGCTTCCTCATTTTGTGGCCCTGCATGACACACACTAACCAATACATATTAGTTAAACTTACATATAGTTCAACCATATTATATTTGTATAGAATTTACAGAGAACCTAACTTTTTTGTTTTTTCAGATGTGTCATCATTGTGTTGACCATAAATTTTCTTATTTGAACTCTTCTCACTCTTATTTTTATCAATATACAACCTGTGCCATTCAATACAGAAATTATTAAATATATTTTATAACTAAATCACATAATTTTCAATGGAAAAAACAATCATTGTAACTGATGCGCTTTTTAAATACAAAGCACTGGTGTGTTTATTACATAAAATGTACCGGTGCATTCAATGCAAAAAAACGCACCGGTGCATTCAATACAAAAAAATTAAACGGATATTTTGATTTCTTTTTTTTTAAATTGTAAATTAAAAAAACATAAAAAAAAATTGAACATTCATAAAAAAAAAAAAAAAAAAAAAAAAAAAAAAAAAAAAAAAAAACAAAAAAAAAAAAAAAAAAAAAAAAAAAATAGAAAAATTACACACTGATAAGAAGAAAAATTTTAAAATTTTTAAAAATTATGTGATAACTTTTTCTGTGTTGTTTAGATGAGAAAACATCAGCAATATATTTTTTAATGCACCATATTTTTTTAATTTATTTTCTAATTCTGACTTTATCGGTGCTCCTTAGACATAAACACACCGATACGTTTCTGTCGAAATGGCGCACCGAAAAATCGGAAACTGTTTTAAAAAAAAAACATCAAATCGGAAACCATTTAAAAAAAAAGTCAAAGGGATGACTATGATTGGGATCCGATGCAATAAGTGGTCCCTTTGTATCACATGCCAAACACTTATATATATAGATAGATAGATAGATAGATAGATAGATAGATAGATATAAACAAACACATTAGATCTAAAATGCCTAAAATGAAAAGCCCTAATTCTGAAGTGATAGAGGAAGTTAAACCCTAGGGTGAAATTTTTCATTCACGTAAGGAAAAAAAAAAACAAGGGTTTAAGGTAAGTATGAATTTTTCTTTTATTTTCTGAATTTTAATTAAAATCCAAATAGGAATACAATTTGTAAAAAAAAATGTTATCAAAATCAAGAGTAAAATTTAAAATTTTTACTATGTAGGATTTTGAGTAAATCACCATACCCTTCAAATCTTAATTTTCTGAATATTTCTACTATTTAAAAGTATTCTTCTACTCCATAGTGCTCCCCAATATGTCTCTCTTCCAAATTTGTCTCCTGTAAATTTTCGAAAAATAATGAAAATGTTGAATACCTTCTTAATATTTAAAAAACTTTATGAAAAGGGTTTAGAGTGAATCAACATACCCTTCAAAATCTGATATTTTGAATAATATTGTGGTTGCAAAGTATTATTCTCCTCCACAATGTTCCTCTGTATGTCTCTCTTGCAAGTCTCTCCCTGCAAGCTTTTGCAAAATAATGAAATAGTGAATAGCTTTTTAGTATTTAAAGGACTTTATGAAATTTGATTCCCGCTCTTTTTTTAATTGTTTAAAAAAAATCGTGTTTTTTTTTAACTTTTTTGGCGTGATGGTGCATTTATGTAAGATGCACCAGTGCATCCATATTACATTATGCACTAGTGCATCCATATTATATGATGCACCAATAACATATAATTATTTTTTATTAACAAAATCGTGAAACATGGTGTGGTTAATTTTTCAACGCACTGGTGTTTATTATTAATATGTACACCAGTGTGTTTGTGGTTTATAAGAGCATTGAGATTATTTTAAAGTTATTTGAATTTTTATTTGCACATAAAATAGTATATTCATCTCAAATTATCTTTTAGGATGAATTCACATGACTTACAATACTTCAGTATACATTTTACATTTTATGTCACCTTATTCTTAAAAATTGGTTTCAAAACTATATTCAAACTCATATTATGGCATGGTCCTCGAATTTATTTGAGATATGTACAAAAAAATTTATTTCTAACTTTGCCGAAATATAGGGAGAAAATTTTATAATATGATCAAATGGCCAATTCTTCAAATTCCATCCCATTCCATATTTCTCAAAGTCCATCGTGGAGTTCTCCCTTTCCATCTCCAGTAAGTTTAACTTATTTTATTTATGTTTCGATTATCTAATTGAATTTTTTCTATCCATGTCAATCTGAATAAAAATGTATCCAAATTTCTAGGATCCTGATTCAGAATCGAGTTCAGATGCAAAAAATATTCAGGTATCGATTTGAAAATGTTAGAAGGTCTTATCAAGAGCAACATACTGCAAGCAGTTGGTAGATGAAAATGGACAGTCTCTTTACCCTACCAATTGTGACATTCCATCTTCCAGCTGAAATCCTGGGTCGACGATGGTAATAATTGTATGGTATAATGTAATTTGAACAAACAAATTGTTGCATTGTGCTTACTAATATCATTGATCTAATGTTCAATATTTTTTAAATTAGGATTCTGATGATGAGTGACCTACCTACCATATTCTGTTGCACCCCACGACAATGTCAACTCGAGAGAAGGTTGAAATGAGAGCACAACTCAGAGAGGAAGCGTACCAAGAATGGTTGAATCAGCCATCTATTCAATTCCCACTACGTCCAGATTCACCAATTAGGAATGACTACAACAATAGTAGTTCTTGTAATTCTTTAGAAGTTGGAAATGAAGACAATCAAAAATAGGTTAGTATGGATGATTACTTACGGGATATGACTGCCATTGAGACAATGTTGTTAGACACATTCCATAATGATGAGCTATGGGATGATGCTCATATCAGTGATACCATTTTTGAAAGCCTAAAATATGCTTCCACCACCCCTCTCTTTGGACCTAGTGCCTAGTCAAAGTCTACCCAGCTTGGGACAACAATGTTATTGTACAATGTGAAAGCAAAGTTTGGCATGTCAAACGCATGTTTCTCGGCAATATTGAGGTAACTGACCAGCAAGTGCCTTATATTAATTTTGAGAAATCTTGTCACACAATCAACATTAGAAATGGTTGTTTTTATAAATGTTAAATGACCTTGTACATTTCTATTGCCCACTAACTACAGGTTATTGAAAGATAAGGTTCTTCCTAGTGATAATGTTTTTCCCGATAGTTGTGAAGAGGAAAAGTAGTTGTTGAAAATTTTGGTTGTTGAGTATATATCATATCATGCATGTCTGAATGATTGTATTCTATATAGAGGATAATATGCAGACAAAGAGATATGTCCAAAATGTGGGCATGACAGGTACCATAAATCAAATAAAAATGGTAAATCGCATGGTCCTCATAAGATATTGAGGCACATGCCTATAATCCCAAGGATGCAAAAGCTCTTTCATTGCAAATAATTATCTATGTTGCAGGGATGGAATGCCTCGCACAGAAGTGATTCGAGAGTTATGTGAATCCCAACAGATTCAATAGCCATGAATCATATAGAGGATACATGGCCAAAAAAATTCAAGGATGAAGTACAAAGTCTACGACTCAGCATAGCAATGGATGGCGTGAACCCATATTCCCTCCAAAATACCAACTATTATGTTTGGTCTATAGTAGTGATCAATAAAAATTTCCCCCATGGTTATCCATGAAGAATGAACATCTTATGTTGGCTCTTATAGTGCCTAGTAGAAGACAAGTGAAGAATATGGATGTCTACCTACAACCATTGGTAGATGAATTGAAGAAATTGTGGGAAGGGATACATGTATACGATGTATCAAGACCCATTGCAGTAGAGAGGAGTTTTACATTGTATGGCATATGTTCTTACACCACACATGATTATATAGGATTAGGATTTTTCTTTAGTAATTAAAATTTTTATTGATTTTTTTATATACGTAACAATATTTGTTTTCATATTTAATTTGTTGTGATTGGAATTCTATTATTAAATGCTAACGTGCTATGTATAAAATAATTTCGCGGGTATTGTAATTAAAGGCTATCATGGAAGTAAATGTTGTGGACCTTATCTGAAGGCTAGGTGGTCCAACCACCTACGAAATCCAGTGTATGACGTCTCGAGGTTATTCCTCCCATAAGAACACCCTTATAGAAGAGAAACATTTTCTTTCAATGGTAAACCAGAAAGAACCCAAAGGCATGCAATAATGAAACCAAGATAATGGCTTAGATCATATGAGAGAGAGAAGGAGAAGTAGATTATAGAATTGTTCGATTCAAATAGGGAGCCTATGTTCGATGATCTAGAATTCTTCAACACTTATGTTGAGAAATTTCCCATTGGGATGAAAAGGAAATCTATCTTTTATGAGCTGTCATATTGGAAGCATCTTAATATTGCACACTTACTTGATCCCATGCATATATTTAAAAATGTTTCATCTCCTTTATGTAGTCACATATCATTGAAATAAAGTGACACATTGGCTATGAGGAGAGATCTTATGTCTTCAAAAACTAAAAAGAAAATTTGGCCAAGACAAGAAAGTAGAGGAGAGGTTGGTCCCTCTTAGTCTTTCAAAGAAGGTGATGTCCCATGGATTTTGAAGAAATAAGATCTTTCTTTGGCAAAGGAAGTTATATTGGGTGTGATGGTTCCTTCTTTATATAGGTCTTCCCTACGAAGTTTCTTCACGGTGCGTCAAGACCATTTGTCGAGGTTGAAATCACATGACCATTTGAACCTTATAAAGGTACAACGTATGTCAAAAATATGATTTTATTATTTGTAATTTTTATTTTTATGCCATGGGATAAACATAATTTATTTTGTATGTGTTTACTTTGCAATGTCATTATCCTCTGCTTGTGCATGGGTGTGTGAACCATGACTTCCCCTAGGACCTAAGGTGTTCCATATATAAATTTTCAACATATGTACGTTGGATCACATCAAAGGAGATTCATATGGCTAGCATTCCACGGTGGCATCAAGAGATAGCTAAGATTGTTTGTATGTTTGAGAAGGAACTATTGTCGAGTTTCATGGACTTTCATGTTCATATTCTAATTCACCTAGTAGATGAGGTTGAATTAGTTGGGGTGGTCTCTTATCATTGGATGTTTTTTATAGAGAGGTACATGAATAAATTGAAATGTTTTTTTCGTCAAAGGGGAAAACCCGAGGGGTCTATAGCAGAGGGGTACATATCATATGAGTCTTTCTATTATGCCAATGAGTACATCAAACAGATCAACAACACACCAGGTACAGTGATTTGGGATGACAAAAGGGATGAAGAAAAAGAGAAGGGGAGATTCTCCAAATGAATGGAAAATGCGCTTGATAACAGGAAAGTGACTTATCGTTTGTAAAATTTCTACACAGTAACTATTCACATTGAATTTCATAACGTATATTTTTTTGACCTCATGTGTACTATATGTTGGTTTGATTTCATGAATACATCAGTGAATTCATAAAGTGATTGCATCAATAAATTCATTCTTTACAATTTGGAGGCAGCACAGTCGTGTGTCATATTGTACGAATTGAAGAGGAGGAAATGGGAAAGTGACAAGAAAGAATTCATACAGTTGAATGGTAGAAGCATGCCTTATCCTAATCATTTGAAATAAAATATTTCAATGATATGCCCCAATAGTTGGGTTGTTTACCAAGTTAGAGATAAATATGGTGCATCTGGTCGTAACCCACATGAAGAAGAGGATGCACTAAACATAGGAATTGCTTGCAGCAACTCGGTAATAATCTCTTTGTGTACATAGTTTTTAACTTCATAATGCACATTTGAATTGTAAGTATATCTATATTATTTTATATTTTGATGGTCCAGTTATTAGACACATATTGACATTGTGATTTGTTAACTTTTTTATAGGTGCATTTGTTCCCATCTATGTGGACATATGGACATCATTTTCGCACAGAGGATGTCGATGATGGACACATGACACAAGACTGTGGAGTGGAAGTCGAGTTCGACCAATCTAGTTGTGCTAGCCACTGCAATCAAAACACCAAACGGGGGAAGTTAGGTTACGTCGGAAAGATACAAGAGATCATTCGAGTGGACTTCTCTTCTTTCCAATGTGTTATTTTTAGGCACAAGTGGTGGGACACCTTTGATTGGAATAATGCAAAGGAAGATCGTGATAGTGGGATGATATGTATTAATTTTAAAAAGATGTGGGATGAAGCTAAGGAGCCTTATGTTTTCCCAAAACACTACAACCAAGAGTTTTTTACCCAGATGTGTTGGATAGGGATTGATGGTTTGTATTAAGACACAACCCTAGATCAAAACATATTTTTAAGAACAATAGTGTTATCATGCCAAGAGAGGAAGATAATCATGGCAATGACAACGGAGAGTGATATATTATACATGTTTTATTCTTTAATTACTTACTTTTATGTTTTCAAATCTATAGTGGATTTAATAATTTGATTATTAAATTTATAATGTTTTTAGTATTTAATATGAAATATGAAATATTATTAATTTTTTTCAATGGATGATATAATTAAATGTTATGTGTAAATGATATAAATATTTTTCCATTGTAATATTTCAACTTTTAGTATTTTTCCACGTAAACCTCCCTAGAATCCACGAGAGAACATAGGGAGGGTGGGTATTTCAGAATATCCCATTTAAGTGCATAACATGTCACTTACACGGAATTGAACCTGGGTGGGAAGGGTAGCAATCATTCCTCCCAACCACCCAAGCTACATCTAATTGACGTATTATATTATATTATATTATATATTAATTATAACATAATAAAATATAATATATTGTCCTTGAGGTGTAGGACAGTCTGGTACAAAATGTGTTGTTAAGGCACTCTGTGATGTTAAGTCACATGTTCGAAGCCTACGTGGAAAAAAAATCCATCCATGTTAAGGGTTGGTGTAGCTCATGTCGGGTGAGATCCCTGGGTGATTTTGATGGCTTAGATGTCCCTGAGTCAAGGTTTCTTAAGCCACAGGCTAGTCCCAAAAACTGACAAACAATATATATATATATATATATATATATATATATATATATATATAATATTACATATAATATATAATAATAATAAAATATGTAATTAAAAATTGAATTAAACATGTAGATCATAAAAGTTTTTTATCCCTTATCCCATATCTTTATCCCCTCTTTTTATTTGTGGGTAAGAAATTTTACCACTTCTAGCTAATTGGATATAAATTTTACATCTCCTAATAGCTAATTCAATTATTAATATCAATTACAACAACAATTAACAACATGTAACATAGGATATCAAAAAATGACAAAAAACTTAAATACATGTAATTAACATACTTAAGAAAATTATTTAAAGAGAATAATTTATACAAATTAAAATATTTAATATTCTAAATATTTTTGTGTTTTTGTACATGTTTCTTGGTTAAGTTTGACATATATGCATCCTTATAGTATAGTAAAAAATGTAAATTAGGTATTTTGAGACTTGTATTAATTATGGAAATATAAAAAAATATGACCAAATTACAATTAATAGGAAGTTAAAATATCACAAAAAATTTATAAATGCTAATTAAGCTTATCATAACTAGTTTTAATTATTCATTATGAACTTATGAACAAAAGCAATATTCTAGAAATGATGACCAATTCACACATAGTACTTTCAAGTAAACTAGTTTATAAAATTGTGATACAAAGTAAGATTGAAGATTAATACAATGTATTTTTAACTTGCCCAAACTTTAATTAATAACATAAGACATATCTTTACCCATTTTTATAACTTATTTATTTTTCTTGGCTAAGTTTGGCATTCATGTATCCTTATAGTGTAGTAAAAAAGTGTTGAATTAGATATTTTGAGACTTGTATTAATTATGGGAATATAAAAAAAATATGACCAAATTACAATTAAGAGGAAGTTAAAATATCACAAAGATTTTATAAATTTTAATTGAGCTTATCATAACCATTTTTAATTATTCATTATGAACAAAAGAACAAAAGAAATATTCTCGAAATGAGGACCAATTCTCACATCGTACTTTCAAGTAAACTAGTTTGTAAAATTGTGATACAAAGTAAGGTTGAAGATTAATATAATTTACTTTTAACTTTCTCAAACTTTAATTAATAACATAAGACATATCTTTACCCATTTTTATAACTTATTTACTTTTCAAGACCTCTTAACTACAAAAACATGATAAACTTGGTATTTTCATTTTCATCATGTTCAAATATAAAAATGACAACATAATAACTTAATTATAACTCTTGCAATCTAACCTATTTAAATCTATCATTTGAACTATATACAGTTAATACATCAAAACATTTCTAAAAGGAAGGTATAAGAAGTTTTTCTACTAATTTCACTTGTTTTAGACATGAGTACTTTATTTTAGATATATTCAAAAATAAAGTACTTAATTAAGATTGTTTTACTTTATGGAGAAAATTATATAACATGACCTAACATCAACATCAACATCAACATATAAATTAAGTACATCAACATCAACATATAAATTAAGTACATCAACATGAACAAAAAAAATGTTATATATATATATA
>JZKD02S1731421.1:432064-476066 GCA_000966675.3 Picea glauca
GTGGTATATGCGACTGAGGACCCTGACCTGCTATAGCCTCAACCATCTCCTCATCTGCATCAGGTGGAGAGGGAGGAGAGATGTCCTCAACAAATGTGCCAACATATGAAAAATATAACACAAGTTAATAATTAGTCGATAATTCCATTAAACAATTTAATAAAATACGTTAAAGAGTGTGCTAGAATAAACTTTATTCAAATTAAGTAAGGCAATAAAATAAAAGTAAAAGATTAATTTAAATCTTACCTTGTTGATCTTGTGGCTCATCCGTTGTGAAGATAATGTTGGGACATCCTCGCCAATCCATCCCCACATAAGGGCATGGAACCATCATGAACAAGTGATATGCCTCACTAGCTAATAGTTGAAGTGCCTCCATGGAAATCCTAGCTAGAAAATCAAGCATGCCCCTCTTGGGAATCATCTCTCCCCACATGTGCATTCGAACCTTGGTCATTGGCCTAGGAGGCCAACGGAAAAAACTAGGTATTATCTCTGGAAACCTCTCAAAAAAAAATAACTCTAAAGAAAATGGGAAGTTCTCCCTCCCATCTATCATAGCACGACATCTATCTAGTGTTATACAAAACTACATCAAGAAAATGGCAGACCACCTAATAAGTTGTGGCCTATGCATCAAATAATCAACATAATATAAAAGTGCACAACTAATGCGCCAACCATCACTGGTAAAGTGTAAAATGGTTGATAGTAACAGTGAAAGGCACCTAACGTCCTCTGCACTGAACGAGGCAATCCATAATTGTCTACTAGCCACCTGAAAATCACCAGAAGAAGGTATATCGCACGCAATATACCTCTAAGAGTATTAAAGTTGACTCTCAGCTGCAACACCCACTGAGACATTAGGAAACTTGGGGAAGTCCTCCCCTCCTAGATATCCTAGTGATAAAATAAATGTCCTCCTCAATGGGATGGTACCACTGATGAGGACAGACTTTCAATGTATGTTGATGGGCATCCAATCAACAGATCAACTACACAAGAAAGGTAGATTTCCCCTTCATGGATGTAGCCTCCTCGTAGTACTTGAGGAGGCCTACATTCCTCAAGAGGATCCATGTCGCTACAATACTAGGTCGAGGGTACAAATCCCTCTCCCTCTCTCTCGCCTCCCACTCCTTAACCATATTGTATTGGTTGACTCTTTTTTGTTACTCCTCCATGCATTGACATCTCTGCATAATTAACATATAAATTACATCAGCATCATACATAAAAACACAACTTTTTTTCAGTAAATGAGAAATTTATTTCAAAATATGCAAACATATTTTTTTTTCAAAAAAACAAAAAATTAACCTTTGGTGCGCCTGCAAAATAGTAACAAACCATGCGTTGACATATCTACATAATTAACATATAAATTACATCAGCATCATACATAAAAAGATAACTTTTTTTTCAGTAAATGAGAAATTTATTTCAAAATATGAAAACATAATTTTTTTTCAAAAAAACAAAAAAATAACCTTTGGTGCGCCTGCAAAACAGTAACGCACTGCCCACGGTGCGCACACATATCTTACGCACCGCGTGAAAAATGTAATTTATTTTAGGGGGTGAATATTAATTATAAATGCACTGGTGCACCCTATTGTATACAATGCACCGCAAAAAGCACAGTATTTCTTTAAGGTGGTGTGTCTAGATACTATGAAGCCCAGTGTGTTCCATTCATCATGACATGCCCCTTAAAATAGACACTCATTTTAAACGGTTCTTCGTACCCATGTTTGTGCATGGGTTTGTTCCATATAATCCATGCACCAATTGAAAAACAAAATTATGTCCATGGTGCATAGTTTATTTTTTATGCACTGGTGTGTTCACTGTAAAGGACGCACCACTTGAACAGTTATCTATTTTCAATGGTACATATATTATTATGAATGCACTGATGCATTAACTATAAACAACACATCATTTAATGGAAACTATATATTTTTTATGGTGTTTTGTATATAAGTATGCACTAGTCTGTTCTGTATTACGACGCACCAGTGAAAAAGAACTATACATTTTCGGTGCACCCTATAAAATTTGCAGGGTGCACCGCAAGTGGTGCGAGCTGAATGACTCGAATGCACCACATAGAAAAAATAATAATAATTTGAAAAAAAAAATGCAAATTTTACTCTATTTCACAATTTAATCTCGTAAAAATTCAATGTACAAAGAAATAAAGAATTTACCCAGAAATTTTCTAGTCGAGGCATGGTTAGAATGTAGTGAAAAAAAAAAATTCCCACTGTATGGAAAAATTGGAAACCCACGAACCAAGCACCAAATGAAAACAAATAAAGAAATGGAAGAACCGATAGTAGTGTTCTTCAATTGGGAAAAGGTGGCAGCGATGCTCGAGAGCTTCTTTTCACTAGAAATGGTAAAAATGTTTTTTTACCACGGGTTTTTGTTTTTATTTATCCTTGTTCAAGTGCACTCGCATTAAATGCACTGGTGCACACCACTGCAAAAATTGCACCGTTATTTTTAAAAAACCATGTGATGGTGCACCATTTTGGAACGCACAGGTGCACCCAAGGGACAACAGTGCACTGTTATGCATTTTTAAAAGAAAAAATGCAAAGATTGTGCACTTGTTTGTTGCTCATTTGTGCCTCTATTTCATGCACACCAATGCTCACGAGATTCTTTTATATGATGTGCACCGTTGTTTTTTATAGTTTTTTTAATAACTCTACAATGGTGCATCATTTTCTATTAGCATCGGTGCATTGATTTCCAGTGGTGCACCGCTGCAAACAACGCACAGTTATTTAAAAAAAAACCTGCAATGATGCATTGGTTTGGAGCACATTGGTGCGCCCAATGGACAATGGTGCACCATTATGAATTTTTAAAAGGAAAAACGTGAATATTGTGCACTTTTTTTTTGCACACCAATGCGCCTGTTTAGTGTGCACATGTGCTCACAAGCTTCTTTTATATGATGTGAATTGTTCTTTTCTATTTTTTTAAATAACTCTTCAATGGTGCACCATTGTGTATTAGCACTGGTGCATTAATTTATCGTGGCACATAAGTGTGGTATAGGCTTATAAATGCACCATTAAAAAAATTCCACTAAAACATCCGCCCGCACACCTCTACTAGTGACCTCTGCTACAAACGGATTTTTGGGCTATTTTTATAGGGGCTTCTGCAAAAACCTCCTCTATAGGGTCCTTTATTGTAGTGTGTGTTTGCACTCAATCATCAGTTTTGCAAAGTGTTTCACACTTAACATACCAATTATATTATAGTAAGGGATAATACATGCACTTCTATGAAAATATCAACTTAACCCCATTTTTTATCATTCTCAAGTCTTGAAAGAATCTAAATTTTTTGAAATGAAGGTTTTTGAATGCTTATTTTCAGGTAAGTGATCATTTCAAATCAAAGTAACAAGTTCTCACAGTGGTGATATTTACATCAAGTGCTTTCAAATTATTATTATTATTATAAGAAAGCATTTTTTTTCTCAAGTCTCCATGAAGAACTATTTATTTTACCGATTTTTTTTTAAATGATGCTTCATGATTGTGTCAAGTCATCTATGTGATAATTGAATGTTGTTCATTGGAGCCTTGAGAAATCCAAAATTTGATCCCTATGATTATCTTTGCATATAAATATATTTCCTAATTTAGTTGTGACACTTGACATTGGTTAATGAAAATTCGATTGTGGGCATATAGTGGAGTTGAAGGATTCTCTACATGAATTGTTGTATATGACTTCAAATGGATCAAAGTGTCCCAACAAAATAAAGAAACATATGTTAGAATAATTTAAGTCAATTGTTTCATCAGTTGTTTAACACACATGTAGGTCAACTATTTTGAAATATTTTAATGTGAACATTGACGGTATTAAATCTAAATTGAATGAAAATGGTTTTGCATAGATACAGATCTTTGTAATTCAAGAACTACTCATATAAAAAATATTTAATATTCTAAATATGAGATGATTAATATTATAACTAATTGGTCTCTATAAGTTCCAACAAGTCTACTCTAAGAATCCTAAATTAGTTATCAAGATAACTATATGTGTTTGGATTATGCTCAGCCACCGTATTAATAGGAATGTCATTATTGTCACCTACATTTTGATATGATAAAATTTCATCATTATTGGTTGAAGGGATGATTTTGGTTTCTCTAAAACATTTTTCCTACAATAAAAGGAAGAAGATTCAACTCATACAATTGCATTGCATAAGACTAACTAAAATTGTGTTAAAGAATGCATACACAAGTGGAACCATCTCCAACATTTTGAAGGACACCCATATAACCAAAATTGACATATTATATTAACTTTATCCATTCATGGATCATTTACGTACTTACTAGTTCACCATCTCCTCTACAAGTTTTTTTTCCATTTGAGGTGTCTTTCATGATTAATATTGGTAGTAAAATCCTCTACATTATTGTTCAATTCTTCATCAAACATGGCAGCCTCATTCTCAACAATAATTAATTTACTTAAACAAGAAGAAGACGGCTTATATTCATCATTAGGAATCATGTTGGTTCTCTCTATTGAAGAAGACTCGTTTAATAGGATCTTATCATCACATAATTGGATTCAATCGAGCCTTGTTTGGATTGTTTCAATATCTTAATATTCTTTTCTTTAGAGAGGCCATCCTTGGCCTATTTTAGAGTTCCAAAACCCTCCCATATCAATGAAGTGCATGTCCAGGACAATCAAGTTATATTTTATCAAAAGCAAGCACAATTTGCAAACATTTCAACAATGACCCCTTTCACTATTCATTGGGCGGGCTCCATGTCAACCAGGTCTTACATATAACATGAAATGAATTATTATGAATTTTCATAAAAATCCAATGGGAAGAATCTATTTTTCACAAAACAATCTTTCCATTGATCCCTCATTTTCCCAATTCTAACTTTGTATGCCTAATCTATGAAGGGAACGCGTTGACCGTCTCCTAGGGGGTCAAATTCCATAATTGTGATTTCACTGATTAGATTATATTATAAATATGAAAGATAGAAAACTTGGCCTTTTGATGGAATAAGGATATCTGGAACATTTCCAATGGTTAATCATATTCCTAGTTTCAAGCCCCGGTTGTTGAGAATGAACTTTCACAAGATCAACACTAGTTTCAAGGCAATAGTTTAGTGGAAAAGGTTCATGGTTTAAAAAGTGTCATTGATGGGCATCTAATATTTATAATGACTTACAATTTATCCCATTTTGATATTGGATGAATTACTTAATGCTATCATAGACTCCAAATCGGTTTCAAGGGTGTGGTCTAAGTAGCTTTCATAATATATTTTCTATGCAATTGAATAAAAAATAAAGTATTTAATTGGATGTTGGAAAAGTACTCATTGATACCTCTCCAACAATAATTTGTTTTACTCATTTTGACACCATATGACTAAATGGAAACCTTCATAAATCAAGTCACTTGAGGGCCCCATTAGAAAACTGGTGTTTCAAGTTGTAGTGGTCATAACCCATGAAAAGAATTCATGCAGTCCATCTCTATACCCAATCCATCTCTATACCCATACACTAGAGAAAATCCCTCCCTCTTGCATGTACCCTTTTTCCATTGCTTACAACTCCATGCACAAGTATGTCAACTCCATTGCCAATTCCCATAGGCCTACCAACATAAACACATACAACACTTACACATATTTGTGATGATACTATAAAAACATGAGATTCATACCTATTAGGTTTATGAGGCTTATAATAAATATAATAATACTGATTAATGTTTTAGCATGTTGTGGGGTAAAGGTGACTCTTTGATGGTGTTAAAAAATGTCAGAATAACAGTAATACAATGCTACATGATGTTATATTTTGTATTAGATTCAAATAAATCGATTTTTGAAATGAAATTGATATTCATAAAATCAAAAATAAAGATGCAATATTGATTCCATGTCATTTTTCACATTCATCATCATATTGTTATCAAGTTCACCAATGGGGAAGCCAAAAATATCACATTTTTTAATTGTTTCCATCACCTACAGAGATGAAAATTGTTGTTATTAATTTGATAACAAAATCTTACTAGCTAGGCATGTGCCCTATCCTTCAACCAAACAACATAAAGATTGAATTGACAAGTGAAACATTTTGAATCCTACACGTATATTCTTACTAGAATAGTATTATTCATGAGTGCTAGTTCACTTGGACTCAGTTAAATATGGATTCAGTATTTTGGATTTCATATTGATTAGAACTCACTCACCAAGTTTGGGTTAGTAGGGATAGTAGAAGCTCGGATTGATGGTATCCTCAAAACTAAGGATCAACTTGAAAATTTCCAGCTTCAAGAAGTGCATGCTTGACATTTTTGTAGTTGCACACTCCTTGAACTTGATTTTTTGGTTTATAACTATTAAATCTAGAAGAGGATTATTGTGTGCTTTGTTATTTTTGGAATCATGTGGCCCTATCAAATTTGTATTATCTCCTATTTTTAAGTTCACTACAATACTTGATGGGTTGAAACAAGTGTGTCTTTTTGTTTTGAGATATCAGTTGCATTTGTAGCTCCAAGTCATGGATAATAGTTGAGAAATATAGTCTTGTTTAACTTATTTCAGGCTCCTAATATTTTAACCTTTGGAGAGGCCATTCCCAGCTTAGTTTTTAAGTTTCAAAACCCTCCCATAGTAGAAAAACACATGTCTAATTTTATCAAGTCAAATTTTATTAGATGTGAGCACAGTTTTCAAAATTGTCAATGTTGACCTTTTTCACTGGTCACTAGGCAGGCTCCATGTGAGATGGGTCTTTCCTCATAGGGGTAGATTTGTATATAATTTCTCGTAGAGTGACTATATAATCTCCTATTATTATTCCAACATGAATCCTTTGGGATTTAAGGAGAAAGAGGCATTTGTATAAGGCTGATGCCTCAACTTCATTATTCATGGTAGTCTTGATCCCCCAAGCATATTTTACTTCTCGGTTTCAATCAAATACAATGATGACTCCCCCAACACCTTCCACCCCTAAATAATAATTATTATTATTACTATTATTATTATTATTATTTATAATTTTTATAACTATTTTAATTATTAAAGTAATATAATATTAATAACTATTATAATTATCATAATGGTAATAATATAATTTAATAACTATTATACTTATAATAAATATAATAGTATTGATTAATTTTGCATTGTAGTTGTGGTTGGAAACTTTGACTATGTTATAATGTTATAATGACACTACAAGTGTTGCATGATGTGACAAAGATGTTATACTTTTTAGTATCGTGTTTCATGACACTAACACACATGGAATTGTTCATAGCATATAAAAATATAATGATACTACAATGTTGAGACTACATAATATAGACACAGATCTAACTCAATTATCTCCATGTTGTGTCAGTTGATGTTGGTACAAAGTTGTAGTTGTTATCACGATAACAATTTTCAAAGAGGATCCAAGTTTTGGAAATTTAGCGAAGAACAAAATCGTTGTGGAAACGTGATAGTTTGGGGGACTGGGCTACATCTGGCGGCGTATGGAAAAATATAGCGGAGGCGTGAAAGGTAGAACCCGGTGGACCGTCGATTTTGAAGCAGCACAGATCAACGGTCAAGACCCATATCGGGTGGTGAAATAGCGCGGAGGATAATTAATCGAAGGCAGGCTGGGGAAAACTACCATGGTTTCATTCATGGATGTGTGGTTCCCTCAGAGGTACATCGGGGGAAAAAACAGTCTACCTAAAATCGGTTTCCCCAACCCCCAATATCGAAATTTGATGGGACCCGACGGACCGTCGATCTTGAAGCAGCCCGGATCAACGGCTAAGGCGCATATAAGGCAATGAAGTTGCACAGAGGATAATTAATCGAAGGTGGGATGGGGAAAACTACCACAGTTTCATTCAAGGATGTGTGGCGCCCTCAAAGGTACATCGGGGTGAAAATAGGTCTACCTAAAATTGGTTTCTCCAACCCCTTATATCAATAAGAACCTATAAAAGGAGGGCCCCTAGCATTATTTTATGATATTCTGAAGCATTCAAACATTCAAAAATTAGTGCAAAGAATCCATTCGAAACTCAAGCTCAAAATTGAATCAGATTTGTGCTTTCTTTCGCCACATAACAGGTACTTTTTACCATGGCCACCAACCCTATCATTTTATCTGTAACTAAGAAAGATATTTCCTATAGAGAAGAAGCCTTAATTGACAGTGACTCCGACGTTTTCGACACAGAAATAACAATCTCACCCATTACCATATCTAGATCCAATCTGCCAGAAAATATTGGAAAATGTATACCCTTCCTCAAAGTGGCCCAAGCGTTCATCACCCCTTACATCGTAGAAGTCTTTTTTCCTTTCAGAGAGTTCATCAGCTGGTGTGCAGAATAGTATTCGCAGGAATAAAAGGTCATTTTGAATAAGATAAGGTTAGAATTTTTATGTGTAATAGATAGTTCGTCGCTTCAACACACCCTTAGTATACCAGATTCTTCCCCCACAGTGTCAGAGCCCTTTGAGGAAGAAAAAATGATCAAACTCTACAGAGAATGCCCCTCAAAAGTAAAAACCTTGTTTCTGCAAACCATTGTCAAACCTGAACACCATTTTGAAATTCTGTCATTACCTATCAATGTAAATGTTATGATTATTGAGGTCCAGTGGGCTTGTTCCCTGCTTAGTCAAATTTTAGGGTTTGATAACAACAAGTTTGTAGTAGAGGGCATGTTGGGTTTCCTGTTGACCTTATTTATGTTCGAGCATAGTCAATCGGTTTGTATCAGTTTCAACAGGTTCATCACTGATAATATGCATCAACAGTTGGTAAATTTCAATTCATTAAGACACTTCAGATACTACACTCACTTATTGAGAATGTTTCTAGAATCGAACAAGACCGAATTCTCTTAAACCGCATTCATCTCAACTGAATGTAAGAGGATCACCATGCTTATTTTCATCAATAAAATCATGTCCAGGGTGCACAATATTATCTTCAGTACAGACCTACCAAGGGTTCTAGAAGAAATGAAAATATTTTTAGCACCAAATCCAGAGAGCAGGGTGGGAGATTGGATGTTGATCATACAATCTACTATGATTTGGGTATATGGCTATCAAGAAGGACCTTACATTTTACCAATATTTTTGACTCCCAGATTCTTTGCCTTAGAGTTCATCAGACAAAGGATTATTTTAGAGATAGAGCATTTCCTGAAGACGCAAAAGGAATCTAATTTAAAATTCCCTTTCATGGTGGGGCCCTTTGTGGTAAACACCAGGTCTTGTTTACCTGAGAGTCAAGCCAAAATTAGTGAATTTGGGTTTACACAGTTACAAGGGAGGAGATATGACATGTACTAGATCATATCTAAGAGGAGGTTGATGAGCAGACAAAGCCCCTATGAACATGAGCAAGTTGAAGAATTTGATAGATTGGCAAACTTGGAAGTCTGCGCAAATATGGAGATCACTTTGTAGCGTGATCATACACAACAAATAAAGTCTTCCCCTCAGCAGGTCCAGACATAGAAAAATTCTCCGAAGTTGATTATTATAGGCCCAAAGGAGAGTGTTTATCACAAGAGGAGCAGTTCAGAGGCACAGGGTGCTAGTAGTCAGGGAAATATTCTCAAGAAAATGAAAATCACACCACCTTCTCAGGTAGTGGACCTGGAAGAAGAAGAACCTAAAGAGAAAACGAGCATGGAGATGGTGGAAATTGAAACCAAGAATGAGGAGGTTGGTGTTGGAGCCTCCTTTGTTTTTCTAGCTCGCCACAAATTTCATTCTTAATGCTCGAAATCGAAAGATGGTTTTCATTTTTCCCCTCTGTGGTTTCAAGATCCCTGAAGCTTTGTCATGCGAGCAACGATGATTATTGTACTCTCGAGATGAGTCCAACCTTTCGTAAAAAAATTCTTCTTTTGTTCTAACTTGGGATCTCGTAGGTCGGATACTATAAGTCATGTAGTTCACATGCCCTGAGCTACGAAACGGCGATATCGTTTTAATTTTTCACTCAGAACAGTAACAAGGGTAAATTTTTCCCCTAACCCATGATTAAACATCGTTGGGGTTTCGCACCTCGGCATTCACCAAACCCAAAAATTTATTTTCGTAGCCCCGATAGCCGAGAACACGAAGTCCTTATTTAAGTAACGCATCTCACGGTTAAAATTAAAAGCTAAACCATGGTAAAAGTTCTGTCGGCAATTCGCCACTCGGTGTTTTCTTTTTCCAAAGTTACACCATCTAAATCCCGACTCACAAAATCACGATAAGGATATAAACGTAATTAATCAATCACTTAATCCAAGTTTATCTTCCATCTTTATTAAGTTGTATTATCGTGATCTCGTGGTTTCGCAGCTCGGCATGCAAACCTCCTGGAAACTTATTTTCGAAGCTCCGAGTCGCGATATGGCGAATACAATAATTATGAAACTAATTGAGCCCCTAATCACGATTACGCTTTTTATTAACCAAAATCGATCATCGCAGTCTCGGGTGTCAGAGGTTCAAAGTGTTAAAGTAAAATCCCTGATATAACGAGTACTGAAATATTGATTAACGTCGGTAAAACCGAATTAAATAAGCTAAATCGATACATATCCTATGTTTCAATGCTTGCACAATTTACGAGGTAGCCTTATTCATTCCATACGCCAACTGATATTTTCAACTGCCAAAATTTATGGCATTAATTAGGAAATAGGGAAAATCAACGAATAAAGATCGCATTTTTATGGCAAAATTTATTTCTAAATATGATTTGACAGACCTGTTCTGAAAGGTACCAAGTTTTCGAATATATATAAGAGTTGTGGTTCATTATAAAAAATGCATTTTCATATTACACAGAGCGCATTATCTCTGAGAAAAACTGACTTCTGTATGTATACGTATTTCTATCGCAGAAGAGATAAAACACAATCTCCAGCCATGGCTCCACGAAAAGTATCCAAAGCCAGTGTTGAGGTTTCGGGACAGGGCTCGGACAATGTTGCTGATAATTTGCCTCGAAGTATTGACTCGGTCCCAAATTGGTCGTTTGTTTCAGATGTTCTACAAGTAGAATTGGTGGATTATTCCGATGACTCCATTGACAACGAAAAAGATGATATAACCACCAAGTACAAAATAGTCATCCAATCCAGAATGCACAAAGTAGCAGCCAGGACACGATTTCTTCCATATTACGACATGGTCCAATGGGCATTATACCATGTGGACCTACCGACCAGAACCATCATGAATGAGCAGAAAGTCACCATCGAGACTTTCAGGCCGGAACATCTGCAAGCCATGTATAAGCTGCCCACAACGTCTGACTACACATATGGCACAGAATTATTGGACGAGTTCAAGCAGAAGGAATGCATACAATATGATAAAGCCATGCCCAGTTTACAAGTGGCAAATTTTGTGTAGGAAATATTTAACTAGGTGATGGTGCCCCTACATGTCACCATTTTTGGTCACCCGCCACCCAGGATCTCGAACAGCATAGTAACGAATCTGAGCAACATAGCAGACTGGTATGTGGAAGCAGAATTTTCATACCTCTGATTTTTCGGGGCTTTGGTCCCCCCGCATGCATTACCATTGTTCATTCCTGACAAGTTGGCTTGTCGTGTGGTCGCTAGGCAAACAGTAATTGGTGGTATAAGCAAAGAGATTAAGGGATACTCGAAGAAGGTATGGCCACCTTTTCCTGTTCATTTGAATTCTCATTCTTTATTAGATTTCGGGCATGCCAAAACCGAGGCAGCAGCCCTGGAAGACCTAAATTTAGTCTCCATTGAATACAAGAAGCACGATCCGCAGATGGTCGTGAGCAATCATTTGGCCAGTTGCGGGCTCAAGAGATTTGAGCATGAGAATTCACCCTCGGATAACATTTTTCGAGGCGCAAGGTCCTATGCAGAGGTTCTAGCTCGGATACAAACCTTGGCACCTGAGGAGAGAGCCGATGTTCTGAAGTTCCAAGGACATTGACGCAGTTGTCTCCCATTAGTGTTGCGGGGCGAGAGTCCAGCTACGGCGGAGGTAAAAAAAAAGGATGCCGAAGGTTCTAAGGATGCAAACCCCGACCGAGAAAAACACCAGGAAGAGGAAGAGAAAACCAAGAGTTCGAAAGAAGAAATAAATACTCCCAACCCTCCGAAGAAGCAGAGTCTGGTTACTACTCCGGGAAAATCAGCAAAGCAGTTTGGAGAACCTATCGCATCAGTTACTCCCTTGTAGTTGACTCAAGGAAATATTGATGCAGGATGGATTTTCAATGAAGAGTTGAGGCCTATAAGGGTAGAAGAACTCCCTCCAAATGAGTTCTTCTTTGATAAGAAGAGAAAAGCAGTGGTAAAGAGAGAATTTTACCAAGAAGGGGAATCGACAGCCAAGAAATACAAATTTATAACTGATGGGAAGGACAAGAAAAATGAACAATTCATGACTGAGATAGCAGGGACATTAGGAGCATATGCCTCGACGAATCAGTTTTCAGTCGGGCTTCTAAAAAATCAGCTGAAATGCAAGAATTGCCTCATCAAGACCCTAGAAGCTAGACTAGCCATAGTAACAGAGACTGCCAAAGACCAGGCGAGTGTGGGTATAGAGCAAGCGAGGTTGGCCGATAAAAACGAGATAGAGCTACTCAAGGCTAAGCTCAAACAAGCATAGTTGGTGGTCCGAGATGGTCAGATGCAAGCGAGTCAGCAAAAATATTTGATCCAGCAAATGCAGGCTAGGGTGGAAATTGTTGAAAGCAAGGTGATAGATATTGGGATGTTTCAGTCCCAGGCAATGGACATTCAGGGCAGAGTCTCTGTGGCCCAATGAAGTTTACTCGGCAAGGTAGAAGCGATCCAAGACAATTGTTTGCTAGTCAACCAAGTTTTGGAGAACTTATCTGCTAGAGAAAGGGAAGTTGGAGCAGCAAGGGTTGCCTTCCAATAGGTTGTGATAGCCTCAAACAACAGGGATTCAGGAAGTACTCCCAGGTTCACCATTTCAGAGCAGACCAGAGGAAACATTCTATTGAAAGAATGGGAGCACAGCATCTCAGAAGGAAAGTTGGAAGCCAAAAAGGTAACAAATGCCTTGGAAGAGGCTTTCAGTTCTATAGATGGGGATCTGCTAGGCATTGATAGTGGAGGTAGTGCTGAGGCTTTGATTCAAATGAATATGGAAAAAATCTCACTTGATTTAAAGGAAAAGGAAGAAAGGGATTCGGCTAAAATCTCCCAAGTGACTATGGCAGACATAGTCCAAATAGACAAATGTTTGATCAAACCAAGCGCGCAATTATGCACTATCGGCATCATAGACAGAGAGATGAAAGATAGGCTGTCATAGTTAGCCCGAGAATCTTACTTTTTTTAAGTCAGTTGTCAAGTAGAACCGTCGAGGCTAATATCTCAGTTGGCTGAAAGATGTGTCACCTGCATCGAGCACACTCGAGGACAAACGTATGGCACCAAGTGAAGACAGAGATGAAGAAATGGAGTGATTTCCCTCCTCCCTATCATAACCAAAAATTTGTAATGATTTAGATTCAATCTTATTGTAAACTGTATAAATATACCATAGAAAGAAGGAAAAAAGGTTGGACAAATTGTATGCCTCTCATATCGTTATGCCTAAGATTATTATGGACAAATTGGGTCTCCAGATCACTAGAACTTATGGATATCTTTACTCTTTTGACTCAAGAAGGGTTAATTGTATGGGTATGATAAAGGATTTGGTGGTTACCCAGGCGCAGGTTCTAGTTAAGAGTATCCTGATGGATGTGGTTATTGCAGATATTCCCCCTAAGTATGGCGTGTTGTTGTCTAGGTCATGGGTAGCCAAGTTGGGGGGTTCTCTTCAATTGGATATGACGTTCACCACAATTTTGGTGTTTGGTGGTCAGTTTACTTGGTTGTACAGAGAAACAAGATTAGCATATACAGTGAGCGACCCTCAAAACTCAAACAATTTCCCTAATTACATCGTGGACCAAGATCTGGGAAATTGTATCTTGTCTTTCAATGATGGTTTAGATGGTTGTCTGGAGGAAAATGATATAGAGCGAGAAGATTCAAGTTACATGACAGAGGATCTGTGTAACACCGGTGTCTGAAAAATGTATTTTGACGGTGCTTCATCTTCTAAAGGGGCGGGTGCAGGAGTGCTTTTAGTGGCTCCCAAAGGTAAGTTCGTTGTTCCTTTTTCCTACCGACTGCAGTGGGATATATATTACACTAACAACATATGCGAATATGAAGTGTTGGTCTTAGGATTAGAGGCTGCCAAGAAGCTAAAGATAAATAACTTAGAGGTATACGGAGATGCAGAGTTAATAGTCAAACAAATAAACCGACAGTACCTAGCCAAGCACCCCAGATTAAGAACATATAGAAATTTTGCCTGAGATCTCATGGAAAACTTTTTCTCGTCCGTAAATGTCCACTTTATCCCTCGCGCAAAGAATTTACATGTTGATGCATTGGCTAAAGCAGCTTCAACCTTCTCTCCTCCCATGACTTTCAAATTGAAGTATCACATTGAAATCAGATGCAGACCATCTATACTAGACAATATCCAACACTGGCAGGTCTTTGAGGATGACGAACAAATTAAGAAATTTCTTGCAGCAGTGGGTGAATTCTCTTAAACTCATGCAGACCAAGAAAATCAAAATGACCCGATATGGATCATACAAGAAGGGGAAGATCCTAAAGCCTTCCGAGAAAAAAATTTGGATCATCGTATGTTGGTCCTTAAAAACAACCAGATTCTGAAAGGATTGATTCCTTTAGAAAGACTTTTTGATCAGAATTACATACCTGTAAAATCCACTTTACAACCCCAACCAGAAGAAGTGGAGGACTGTGATATAGGAACTAAAAAATAATCCAGGGTGATAAAAATATCCAATTTCCTCCCTCCCGAAGTGAAAGTTAAGTATAAAGACCTACTCAGATAGTATAAGGATGTTTTCACCTGGTCTTATGATGAGTTAAGAACATATGACACTTCCATAATTGATCACAAGATACCTTTGAAGCCTGGGGTCAAACAGTTTAGGAAAAAGCTTAGGCAGATTAACCCCATTTTGTTACCTGTGATCGAAAAAGAAGTTAAGAAACTTTTAGACGCGAAAATAATCGTACCTCTGAGATACTCAGACTGGGTAGCAAACCTAGTCTCGGTCAGGAAAAAGAGTGGGGAAATCAGACTATGTGTGGATTTCTGAAACTTAAATAAGTCATCTCTCAAGGACAATTATCCATTTCCCAAAATGGACCATGTGCTAGAAAAAGTAGTTGGAGCAAACTGAATGTCTATGATAGATGGGTTCTCTGGTTATAATCAAATCACCATGAATGAACAAGACAGGGAAAAAACTGCTTTCACCACACCATGGGGTACTTTCATGTATGACAAAATGCCTTTTGGTTTGATGAATGCAGGGGCCACATTCCAGTTTGCTATGGACATTGATTTCATAGGAGAAAGGGATAAGTTCGTAGTCATTTACCTCGACGATTTGACGGTTTTCTCTAAAACCGATGAGGAACACTTGATGCATCGTAAACAGACTTTCGAAAAATGCCGCAGGTTTGGTCTATCTTTAAACCCAAAGAAATCACATTTCACCATGCAGGAAGGTAAGATTTTGGGTCATATCATATCTAGGGATGGAATCAGGATTGATCCTAAGAGGATTGAAGCAATAGATACTATAAATATTCCCAGAAATGTAAAAGAGATTCAATCTTTCTTAGGAAGAATAAAATTTTTACGAAGGTTTATCCTGAATTTCGCTGAGATAGTAAAATTGATCACAGGGATGTTGAGGAAGGACAGCGGAGTAAATTGGACAACCGAGGCCAAAGCATATTTCATTGTTATAACCCTAAATTTCACCACACATGCTTACCTGGCATCGGGCCAACTCATATCCCTTCATTGCCAAAACATCTGCTGAACAACCTCTTTGAAAATCCTCTTGGGTGAAGGTACACGTGCCCTAACCCACTACTGCATGCGGGTGAACGTTGGCAGGCCTACTACAGCCCGCGTTTACCTAACAAAGCACAAAAATAGAAAAGTTGCCGACAGGACAAAAAGCTATGGGTCAGTTAACTGAAACTCTCGGCCATGCATGGCTGAGAGTTCGTCCAAAACCCTAGCTCCTTCTAGCCTATAAAAGAAGGGGTAGGGGTACCATTTGAAGGAGGAAAATTATAGCGAAGAAACTCTACCCATTTGCCGAATCCATTTGTCCCAACCCTTTAGCCTTTCCTCAAGCCTAAGGAGAATTAACGCAAAGTAGTTGGAGGACATAAGAAGAGGAGGAGCCCAGGATCAGGATCAAGGAGCAGTGGTCGGTCTCGACTTTGATTGTAAGTTGATTCATTTTGAAAATAATAAAAGAACACTTTTCTCATCCCAATGCATGAGTTATCTATGATTTGTGCAATTTATGCTTAATTTACAACCCTCAAGTAGAAAAGTAGCATGCATGCGTAGTGTTTTTTCTTGATTGCAGGATAACTTTGGAAGGAGCAGCGCAAGTAAGCGGGCAAAGCGCAATGGAGGATCTACACCAAACATCAGTAAAAAGGTTAGTAGTTCCTTTCCATGCATGTATCGTGAAAGAGGGGTTTAAGTTTTGGGTGGTAGGTTAAAAAGTCATTTCTTTACGGTCAAAATTTGCATGCAAGTCTAACCCTAGTTTGCTAGTCCGTAGGGTATTTTTCCCAACAACATTTGCGCATATTAAGAAATTCATAAGCGAGGCACCTGTGTTAGCAAGCCCCAACTATATAAAATATTTTCTTATCCTCTTGTTTGCCTCTGAACACATTATCGCCGCGGTGCTCCTACAAAAGAATGAAGAAGGATTCGAACAACCAATCGCCTTTTTCAGCAAAATCTTTAGAGACGCAGAACTAAAGTATGATATAATAGAAAAATAGGCATACGCCATGGTAAAAGCATTAAAGGCATTCAGAACGTATGTAATACACTTAAAGATAATTGCGTACGTGCCTACCAGTTCTGTGAAAGATATATTGGTGCAACCGGACAGCGATGGAAAAAGAGGGCGATGGCTCGCCAAAATCCAAGAATTTGATCTGGAAGTCAAACCAACCAAATTGATAAAAGGGCAAGTCCTGGCCAAACTCTTAGCTGAGTCGAATTTCAGAGCCCTAGATATCAATTGCCTGCAGGAAGGCAACGAAGACACGGACCTAAACAAGATGAATGAGGAAACAAGTCCAAGCAAGATCGAAGACAAGTTCTTATCATCGGGCTGGTACAGAGACATAGTGTCATACCTGCTAACTCTAAAATGCCCAAATGAGCTATCACCCTCTAAAGCCAGAACTTTAAAACTCCATGCAGTTAAATATTGTATCGCCGAAAGTCAGCTATATTGGAAAGATCCACTCGATTTCCTGTTAGTCTGTTTAGTTGAATCGAAAACTCAACGGGTTATAGACGAATTTCATGAGGGAGTCTATGGGGGGAATCATGCATGGAGAGCTATAGCTTACAAGATCTTGAGGGCTGGGTACTACTGGCCAAAACTCTTTTCGGACATCAATGCCAAAGTGCGTGCCTACAACCCTTGTCAACTATTCACAGGTAAACAGAAGCTCCTGGCACTGCCTCTAGTTCCAGTCAAAGTTGAAGCCCCATTTCAGCAATGGGGTCTAGACTTCATAGGCGAAATTAATCCCCATTCYAGTGCTCAACATAAGTGGATCTTAACAGCTACAGATTATTTTACTAAGTGGGTGGAAGCCATTCCAACCAAAAGGGCAACGGACTCGGTGGTAATCGATTTCTTAGAAGACAATATTTTGTCAAGATTCGGTTGCCCCTGAAAGATAGTTACTAACAATGCCCAGGCCTTTAAACCTATGGCTATGATCAGCTTCTGTCAAAAGTATAACATCATTCTTGGTCATTCACAGCATATTACCCCCAGGGAAACGGACTGGCTGAGTCATCTAATAAGAGCCTGGTAAATATAATCAAGAAAGTATTGGATGAAAATAAAAGATCTTGGCATGTACACTTAAAATACGCATTGTGGGCGAATCGCATAAGCACTAAAAGGTCAATCGGCATTTCGCCTTTTCAAATGGTCTATGGGACATATTTTGTTCTACTTATAAACCTAGCGCTACCAGTAATGAAGTTATGGCAATATCAAAATGAAGAACCCAATCATGTTACCAGGAGGATTAACCAGCTGATTGAGGTTCAACAGCATAGAGTCGAAGTAGATGAAAAGATGCAGAAGTACCAAGATGACATGAAAGCATTATTCAAATGCAAAGCAAAGGATAGATAATTCCTCCCAAGTGATTTAGTGTTAAGGTGGGATGCAAGAAAGGAAGAAGCAGCAAAACATGGTAAATTTGACCACCTCTGGTATGGGCCATTCAAGGTCTCAGCTCTGGAAGGAAAAAATTCTTTCCTACTGGAAAATATAGATGGAGAAGTCCTCAACACCCCTATCAATGGGCGGTATCTGAAGCATTACATGATGTAACAGTCGCCAAATTCAAAAAAATAAATTAAATAAAATAAAATTTTATTATATATATTTTTCGTGTACATATATGTATTTTTTCATTTAAACATTGCTCTTGATGTTCTTTTTTCATTCATGAACTTTCGACACATTTCGGATAATCTTCGTATTTGCCTCTTACAGGATTCCAGCTGCACACAAAACGACAGGAAAAGTAAACCGAAAGTTGGTCTCGTAAATAAATCAGCTTAAACAGGTGATATCCAAGAAATTTGATATTTTGCAAAGAAATTGAAACGAAAAGGTATAGATGAATTTTCCTAAAGGACATATTTTAAAGGAATATTAAAATAATCCGAGGTTAACGTCATTCAAACAGCAATATCGTCTAAACTGATAAATAACAAAATTGTTTCATTGTTTAATCAGAAGTGAAAACAAATTAAATAATTCACCCAATTTAAAAGTAGCCGGTCAAAGTAAAGTCACCACCTGTCACCCTTTTCTATCTCTGAGTTTACCTTTCGAAGAGTCAACATATTTCTATTTCGCATAAGAAGGGATAAGAGTTTTCGTTTCAACCTTAAGAGCTTCAAAGAAGATTGTGAAAAGAAAGCGGGTCTTCACAATTACTCGATCACCTGCTAAGTGAAGGAACGTTTAGAGTGATCCTAACTTTCCTAGGTTTTTCAACGGTATCAGATGATTGAAGCTTGCTCAAATAGAATCCCCTAAAAAGTTATTTTCCTTTTTCTCCATAAGAACGAAGGTGTTGTGAAGGTCAAGGGAAGGTTGGTACCGAGTAATCAAAGTAAGTTGACAGACCTATAATGAAAAATATTACACAGATATCAGCCCTGATACAAACTGATTGCCCCCATCTTTGCGCTCTAAAAAGCAAATTATAAGACAGGTGGTGAAAGGAAATTCAGAAATGATTGCCCCCACCTAGTCTAAGAGATGATGAAAGGAAATTCAGAAATGACTGCCCTCGTCTCAACATTTAAATGCATAAATATATTCCGAAGTGGTGAAAGGAAATTCAGTAAAAGGGGCCAGATAACTTCACCGGGGTACTGAATAGGCTTGCTGGCAGTGAAGCAATATCTGAGATATCTGTAAGGTTGTTATACATGAATATCACTCTACTCTGGTAACCAATGCTTTTTAAAACCTTATCCACATCCCAAATTCAGACGGGACTTCCCAATTAAAAACATATAATCTTATTCTTTTGATGCAAGCCGATAGCCGCAAGATCTGTTGGGTCTCCTAGGACTGTCTCAATTGTCTTAAAGCAGACCTAAACTTAGTAGCGGGAAAGAGAAAGTTGTGAAAGGGACTATAGCTAAGTTTAAAAAGAGTATCTGATTTTGAAAAAGCTTTTCAAGGTAAAGAACGAAGTCTCTTTCCCCCTTCGTTACCCTGTTCTCGAGAACCTTTTCACCAGTTTGAAGCTATTGAATCCATTTACCCAATATTGGCATGCGGTCTATTTTTCTTCCCACCTTACAAGAAAGCAGGATCCCTAGTTGGAGCCACCTTTGTTTTTCTATCCCGCCACAAATTTCATTCATAATGCTCGAAATTGAAAGATGGTTTTTGTTTTTCCCCTCTGTGGTTTCAAGATCCCTGAAGCTTTATCATGCGAGAAACGATGATTATTGTACTCTCGAGACGAGTCCAACCTTTCGTAAAAATGTTTCCTCTTTTGTTCTACCTTGGGATCTCATAGGTCGGATACTATAAGTCATGTAGTTCACACGCCCCGAGCTACGAAACGGCGAAATTGTTTTAATTTTTCACTCAGAACAGTAACAAGGGTAAAGTTTTTCCCTAACCCATGATTAAACATTGTCGGGGTTTCGCACCTCGGCGTTCACCAAACCCAAAAATTTATTTTCGTAGCCCCGATAGCTGAGAACACGAAGTCCTTATTTAAGTAACGTGTGTCATGGTTAAAAGTAAAAGCTAAACCATGGTAAAAGTTCAGTCGGCAATTCGCCACTCGGTGTTTTCTTTTTCCAAAGTTACACCGTCTAAATCCCGACTCACGAAATCACGATAAGGATATAAACGTAATTAATCAATCACTTAATCCGAGTTTATCTTCCATCTTTATTAAGTCGTATTATTGTGATCTCACAGTTTTGCAGCTCGGCATGCAAACCTCCCGAAAACTTATTTTCGAAGCTCCGAGTCGCGATATGGTGAATACAATAATTATGAAATTAATTGAGCCCCTAATCATGATTATGCTTTTTATTAACCAAAATCAATCATCACAGTATCGGGTGTAAAAGGTTCAAAGTGTTAAAGTAAAATCCCCGATATAACGAGTACCAAAATATTGATTAACGTCAGTATAACCGGATTAAATAAGCTAAATCAATACATATCTCGTGTTTCGATGCTTGCGCGATTTACGAGGTAGACTTATTCATTCCATACACCAACTGATATTTTCAACCACTAAAATTTATGGCATTAATTAGGAAATAGGGAAAATCGACGAATAAAGATCGCATTTTTATGGCAAAATTTATTTCTAAATATGATTTGACAGACCTGTTCTGAAAGGTACCGAGTTTTCGAATATATATAAGGGTTTGGTTCATTATAACAAATGCATTTTCATATTACGCAGAGCGCATTATCTCTGAGCAAACTAACTTCTATATGTATACGTATTTCTATCGCAGAAGAGCTAAAACACAATCTCCAGCCATGGCTCCACGAAAAGCATCTAAAGCCAGTGTTGAGGTTTCAGGACAAGGCTCGGACAATGTTGCTAATACTTCACCTAGAAGTATTGACTCGGTCTCGAATTGGTCGTTTGTTTCAGATGTTCTACAAGAAGAATTGGTGTATTATTCCGATGACTCCAGTGACAACGAAAAAGATGATATAACCACCAAGTACAAAATAGTCATCCAATCCGGAATGCACAAAGTAGCAGCCAGGCCACGATTGCTTCAATATTACGACATGGTCCGATGGGCATTAGACCATGTGGACCTACCGACCAGAACCGTCATGAATGAGCATAAAGTCACCATCGGGACTTTCAGGCTGGAACATCTACAAGCCATGTATAAGCTTCCCACAACATCCGACTACACATATGGTGCCAAATTATTGGACGAGTTCAAGCAGAAGGAATGTGTATAGTATGATAAAACCATGTCCAGTTTAATAAAAGATTGGGTTTCAAACACCACGAAGTTCATAGCTGATAGCCACGGCATATATTCAATCACTTCTTTAGAACCTTAGTACAAATATGTAGCCATCATGACATGTAGGCTATACAGGAAAGAGGACACCTCGCATTTTTATCTTCCATGGGTGCCTCTAATGTTTCGAGTCGCCGAAGGTGGTTCTTTCAATTGGGCCAAAATGTTGTCTGATAGCTTGACCAGTCAAGTCACGGAGTATCAGGCGCAGAAAGAGAACGGGAAGGCATCTTCATTCTTCATGTCTACGTACATTATGGACGTAGTTTGTTTTTTGAAACCATTTCCCTTAATGAACTGGAGTTGGACTCTAGCAGAAGACGAACCCATACACATTTATCATGCAAAATTATGGGAAAACAAAGCAGTAAATTTTGTGTATGAAATCTTTAACTAGGTGATGGTTCCCCTGCATGTCACCATTTTTGGTCACCTGCCACCCAGGATCTCGGATAGCATAGTAACGAATCTGAGAAGCATAGCAGACTAGTATGTGGAAGCAAAATTTTCATACCTCTGAGTTTTCGGGGCTTCGGTCCCCCCGCATGCATTACCATTGTTCATTCCTGACAAGTTGGCTTGTCATGAGGTCGCTAGGAAAATAGTAATTGGTGGTATAAGCAAAGAGCTTAAGGGATACTCAAAGAAGGTATGGCCACCTTTTCCTGTTCATTTGAATTCTTATTCTTTATTATATTTCGGGCATGCCAAAGCCAAGGAAGCAGCCCTGGAAGACCTAAATTTGGTCTCCATTGAATACAAGAAGCATGATCCGAAGAGGGTCGTGAGCAATCATTTGGCTAGTTGCGGGCTCAAGAGATTTGAGCACGAGAATTCACCCTCGGATGACATTTTCCGAGGCGCAAGGTCCTATGCCGAGATTCTAGCTCGGATACAAACCTTGGCACCCGAGGAGAGAGCCGATGTTCTAAAGTTCCAATAACATTGATGTAGTTGTCTCCCCACAGTGTTGCGGGGTGAGAGTCCAGCTACGGCGGAGGTCAAACAAAAGGATGCCTAAGGTTCTAAGGATGCGAACCCCAACCGAGAAAAACATGAGGAAGAGGGAGAGAAAACCAAGAGTCCAAAAGCGGAAATAAAGACTCCCGACCCTCTGAAGAAGCAGAGTCCGGTTACTACTCCGGTAAAATCAGCAAAGCATGTTGGAGAACCTATCGCATTAGTTACTCCCTTGCAGTCGACTCAAGGAAATATTGGCGCAGGATGGATATTCAATGAAGAGTTGAGGCCTATAAGGGTAGAAGAACTCCCTCTGAATGAGTTCTTCTTTGATAAGAAGAGAAAAAAAATGGTAAAGAGAGAATTTTACCAAGAAGGGGAGTCGACAACCAAGAAATACAAAGTCATAACTGATGGGAAGGACAAGAAAAATGAACAATTCACGACTGAGATAGCAGGGACATTAGGAGCATATGCCTCGGCGAATCAGTTTTCAGTCGGGCTTCTAAAAAATCAGTTGAAACGCAAGAATCACCTCATCAAGACCCTAGAATCTTGACTAGCCACAGCAACGGAGACTGCCAAAGACCAGGCGAGTGTGGGTATAGAGCAAGCGAGGTTGGTTGATAAAAACAAGATAGAGATACTCAAGGATAATCTCGAACAAGCACAGCTGGTGGTCCGAGATGGTCAGATGCAAGCGAGTCAGCAAAACGATTTGATCCAGCAGCTGCAGGCTAGGGTGGAAATCGCCGAAAGCAAGGTGATAGATATCGGGATGTTTCAGTCTCAGGTGATGGAGATTTAGGGCAGAGTCTCTGCAGCCCAACGAAGTTTACTTGGCAAGGTAGAAGCAATCCGAGAAAATTGTTTGCTAGTAAACCGGGTTTCGGAGAACTTATCTGCTAGAGAAAGGGAAGCTGGAGCAGCAAGAGTCACCTTCCAAGAGGTTGTGATAGCCTCAAACAACAGGGATTCGGGAAGTACTCCCAGGTTCACCATTTCATAGCAGACCAGAGGAAACATTCTATTGAAAGAATGGGAGCACAGCATCTTGGAAGGCAAGCTGCAAGCCAAAAAGGTAACAAATGCCTTGGAAGAGGCTTTCAGTTCTATAGATGGGGATCTGCTAGGCATTGATAGCAGAGGTAGTGCCGAGGCTTTGATTCAAATGAATATGGAAAAAATCTCACTTGATTTAAAGGAAAAGGAAGAAAGGGATTCGGCCGAGATCTCCTAAGTAACTATGGCAAACATAGTCCAAATAGACAAATGTCTAATCAAACCAAGCACGCAATTATGTGCTATTGACATCATAGACAGAGAGATGGAAGATAGGCTGTCCCAGTTAGCCCGAGAATGTTACTTTTTTGAAGCCAGTTGTCAAGTAGAACCGTCGAGGCTAATATCTCAGCTGGTTGAAAGTTGTGTCACCTGCACTGAGCACGTGCGAGGACAAATGTTTTGCACCAAGTGAAGATAGAGACGAAGAAATGGAGCGATTGCCCTCCTCCCAATCATAACCGAAATTTTGTAACGATTGAGATTCAATCTTATTGTAAACTATATAAATATACTATAGAAAGAAGGAAAAAAGGCTGGACCTTTTTGTGTCGATTGTAACAGAGTTTTTACAATTTTTGAGAGTTAATACAAAGAAAATCTGAAGATTCTCAATTCCGTCATGACTGTGTTATGAGTTTGTTTCCTTGTATCTCATATTTTCATTTCATTTCATATTCATAACTGATGAATGCTTCATTATAATTTAGTACAACCACTACTATAGCGAATGAATTTTGGTTTTCTATAATTGTTTATTGTTTTTCCTCTGTACCAGCTATCAGCGGGTGTAAGACCAGTCAACACTTTCAAAATTCTCCACACATTCTATGCTACATCGGGTTATTTCTTTACAGTTTTCCTCTTCCTTTTATACATGAGATTCTCCCTTGATAGGAGCCTTACATCATAGACAGTTAAATGTTTTTCTTCCACCTCATACATTTATTAAGATATAACTCAATTACGGGAACGAGCCTTTGATTTGCATCCCTATTTTATTCCTGAAACCGTAAATTCTCTTTTATATGACCAAATTGAGACAGCACTTAATCTCTCTTTGAAGTTTTTCCTACTTTTACTGTTCCTCCATGATTGTCCATGTACCAACACAGCCCAATATCGAACCCGGATTATCAAACCAAATGCACACTGCCTTAAACCTTTTCGATACTATTCTTAAAATAGCTACTAACCGGGTTGAACTTGAACGTTCATGGGAAGCCATTGAACAAGATATAACTATCCAGGAACAGTTGGAAGCTAGACAATGCCAACATAGAAATCTTCCCTTGTTTCCTTTGCCGAAGGTTGACGTTTCTCTCTTCTCCACCCTTTACACACTTTCGGATGCCTAGACACTGTACTTCTAAGCCTTAAGTACAGAATCTGGAACAACATCTTTCTAGCGCCGTTGTCAGGGATCGAAGTTACGAAATCTTTTTCCCTAGGAAAACGACATTTGTTTTTTATTGAAAGTGTTACCCTTTGATAGTGAACAAAGAGTACACAACTTTTTTAAGGCTTTCTAATCTTTCACTTGGCGACTCCACGAATAATAAACTGGCATCCTGTCGAAGGAATACCAGACAAAACCCAGATGGTAAGAAGATTACGCCCGTTACCGATCCCGAGAAGATTCTAAAGGCGAGAGGCTCTCTTAAGCTAACCGCTGCAGTTTACAAACTTAAAACCCCACAACTGAAGACTAAGAGTTCTTCTGAACCCTCAAATTCGCTCAGTCCTCTCTTTGATACTAAAGTTTTAATGCCAAACTGCTCTGAAGTTAGGAATGAGATTCATCCGACAATCCCCTTAGTACACAAAGGAAAGGGTCCTCTTGAAAGTTCATCGATAGTTGACATACCATCTTTCCTTCAGTTAAATTTCTTGAGCTCACCAAATTCTGAAGAGTGTGTTACACATTCGGTTTCCACACTCGTCGGTTCTCCTAATTTCATCTCTTGTAAATCCGAGGAACTGAGTCCTCGCATTCCTTATCTTTCCTCGTCGGATTTTCCTCTTCACGAACAAAATAAAGAGTCACTTTTAATTTTCTGAAACCCCCTTTATAACTTTCCACAAATAACAATGGCAGCCACCGGAGGAGGAGGTGGACGGTTTATAGGAGGAGGTGGAGGGTTTATATGAGGAGGTGGAGGGTTTATCGGAGGAAGAGGAGGAGGAGCCTCTCTAGGTGGAGCTGGAGGCCAAGGGCCTGCCCCCCTCCCAGAGTGTTCGTGAAATTTGTATCTAGATATGCTACCTTAGTATTGCCCGTCCCTTTACACGATCTCCCTGAAAATTACATAAAAAATTTACCAAAATTCACCAGGGAAGGGGATCTCACCGCGGCCGAACATATTAATTTCTTTGATCAATTCGCAGATATTCTAGGTATCGAACATGAGGATGTATATTCGAGACTTCTTGTCCAAACCTTCAAAGGCCAGGTCCAAACTTCGTTTCGGAGCCTACCTGCAGCATCTATCTTGTCTTATGACACTTTGGAAGATGCTTTCCTCAGACAATGGGGCGAGAGAAAAGACCATCTATATTATTTAACCAAATTTGGGTCTTTAAGAAAAAAGAATTCAAAAACAGTCATGGAATTTATTCAAAGATTCAACAAACTGTATAATAAAATCCCAGCTGACGTTAAACCGTCCCAACCTGCGGCCAAAGTAACTTTCGTCGGATCTTTCGAACCGGATTTTGCACTCCTTTTGCGAGAAAGAAGGGGAGCCACCCTAAACCGAATGCATGACGATGTTGTAGAAATAGAGTCTATATGATGGCTTCAGGTAAGATTAAAGATAAATTAGAAATGGGAAACCGAGAGACCAAACGCTTTAGAGAACAAGAAGGTCCATCAGGGTCTAATAGATGCGCAGATGATAGGGTAGACGATATGGCCAGAGTAATTAAAGAACTGTCAAATAAAATATCCAGAATGGAGCTCGAACAGGACAAAGATGATTCTTTCCCCAAAAAGGATTTCAAGAGGAACCCCAACCCCCCGAACCAGCAAAGACAAATAAAAAATGAAGATCAAGAAATACAAGATCCCTTAAATAATGAAAATTTTATAGGAGCAAACGATTTCCAAGACTTCGGAGATTCGGATAAAAATGTCACGAACTTCGGTGATGACTATACACATCCATATCTGACTCGAGAAGACTATGAAAAATCTCTAAACATGCAAAAACCGTCGAATAAGGGTGAAGAAGGTGATCACACTGACCTTTGTGAATCTCAACAAGAAACCGAGATGATAATGGTTGAGATCCAACCCAAGTATAACTTAAGATCTAAGAGTAAGACCATCTCAACTAATCAACCCAAGAAAATCCTCCAAAAAGTCCAAACTTACGAGCCTACTTTGGAAGAGACCTTATTACCCAACAGCAAAACTAAAGTAGTAAGCACACAAGAGTCTGAAGTAGAAAAAGTTGAAACACAAGCACAAGGAACCGAAACAGTAAGTAGAACTACGTCTTCAACCAGGACCACGAGTAATAAAGCGGTCCAGACGAATAAGTCGGAAAGGAAGGATTCAGAAGTCTCAACCAAAGAAACAGACAAAGTGAGCGGAGCTTTCATTTTTGAAAATGAGATAAATAAAATTAAGATACCAATCCCTTTGGTAGAATTAGCAAAAAACCCCGTTTTTTAGAAGCAGATTACCAAAGCGATGGGTGTCATTGAGCTAGAAAGCCATTCTGATGTTTTAACCTAGAAGATGACAAACCTAACATCACTTTTGGTCCCCATTTTGAAGGGGCCAAAGACACCATTTCTCCCTTTTATATCACTTTAAATGTGTATGACCAATTACTACATAATTGCATGTTAGACTCCAGAGCCTCTCGTAATGTTATGCCTAAGATTATTATGGACAAATTGGGTCTCCAAATCACCAGACCTTATGGAGATCTTTACTCTTTTGACTCAAGAAGGGTTAAGTGTATGGGGATGATAAAGTATTTGGTGGTTACCCTGGCGCAGGTTCCAGTTAAAAGTATCCTTATGGATGTGGTTATTGCAGATATTGCCCCTGAGTATGGCTTATTGTTGTTTAGGTCATGGGGAGCCAAGTTGGGGGGTTCTCTTCAATTGGATATGACATTTGCCACAATTCTGGTGTTTGGTGGTCATTTTACTCGGTTTTATAGAGAAACGAGATTAGCATATATAGTGAGTGACCCTCAAAACAAAAACAATTTCCCTATTTACATCGCGGACCAAGATCTTGGAAATTGTATCTTGTCTTTCGATGATGGTTTAGATGGTTGTCCGAAGGAAAACGATATAGAGAGAGAAGAGTCAAGTTACATGACAGAGGATCTGTTTAACACCGGTGTCTGGAAAATGTATTTTGACGGTGCTTCATCTTCTGAAGGGGCGGGTGCAGGAGTTCTTTTAGTGGCTCCCGAAGGTAAGTTCGTTGTTCCTTTTTCCTACCGACTGTAGTGGGATACAGATTACACTAACAACGTATGCGAATATGAAGTGTTGGTCTTAGGATTAGAGGCTGCCAAGAAGCTAAAAATAAATAACTTAGAGGTATACGGAGATGCAGAGTTAATAGTCAAACAAATAAACTGACAGTACCTAGCCAAGCACCCCAGATTAAGAACATACAAAAATTGTGCATGGGATCTCATGGAAAACTTTTTCTCATTCGTAAATGTCCACTTTATCCCTCGCGCAGAGAATTTACATGTTGATGCATTGGCTAAAGCAGCTTCAACCTTCTCTCCTCCTATGACTTTCAAATTGAAGTATCACATTGAAATCAAATACAGACCATCTATACCAGGAAATATCCAACACTGGCAGGTCTTTGAGGATGACCAACAAATTAAGAAATTTCTTGCAGCAGTGGGTGAATTCTCCAAAACTCATGCAGACCAAGATAGTCAAAATGACCTGATATGGATCATGCAAGAAGGGGAAGATCCTAAAGAGTTCCAAGAAAAAATTGCAGATCATCATATGTTGGTCCTTAAAAACAACCTGATTCCGAAAGGATTGATTCCTTTAGAAAGACTTTTTGATCAGAACGACGTACCTGTAAAATCCACTTTACAACCCCAACCAAAAGAAGTGTAGGACTGTGATATAGGAACTGAAAAAGAATCCAGGGTGGTAAAAATATCCAAGTTCCTCCCTCCCGAAGTGAAAGTTAAGTATAAAGACCTACTCAGACAGTATAAGGATGTTTTCGCCTGGTCTTATGATGAGTTAATAACATATGACACTTCCATAATTGATCACAAGATACCTTTGAAGCCTGGGGTCAAACCGTTTAGGCAAAAGCTTAGGCAAATTAACCCCATTTTGTTACCTGTGATCGAAAAAGAAGTTAAGAAACTTTCAGATGTGAAAATAATTGTACCTCTGAGATACTCAGACTGGGTAGCAAACCTGGTCCTGGTTAGGAAAAAGAGTGGGGAAATCAAACTGTGTGTGGATTTCCAAAACCTAAATAAGTCATCTCTCAAGGACAATTATCCGCTGCCCAAAATGGACCATGTGCTAGAAAAAGTAGTTGGAGCAAACCGAATGTCTATGATAGATGGGTTCTCTGGTTATAATCAAATCACCATGAATGAACAAGACAGGGAAAAAACTTCTTTCACCACACCATGGGGTACTTTCATGTATGAAAAAATGCCTTTTGGTTTGATGAATGCAGGGGCCACATTCCAGCGTGCTATGGACATCGCTTTCATAGGAGAAAGGGATAAGTTCGTAGTCATTTACCTCGATGATTTGACGGTTTTCTCTAAAACCGATGAGGAACACTTGATGCATCTTAAACAGACTTTTGAAAAATGCCGCAGGTTTGGTCTATTTTTAAACCCAAAGAAATCACATTTTTCCATGCGGGAAGGTAAGCTTTTGGGTCATATCGTATCTAGGGATGGAATCAAGATTTATCCTAAGAAGATTGAAGCAATAGATACTATAAATATTCCCAGAAACCCTCGAAATGGGCCCAAAACGTTATTGATTTGCTAATTATGTGCCCACTACTGATCTTCAGAATATTGGGATGAAGGATAGAACTACTTTTATCATCTAGGCCAGGAGAATCATCGCCAAGCACAACTTGCTCAAATCGGTTCAAAAGAAGGCTATGCAAATGGAGCACAGTATACAGGAGTTTAAAAACACGTTTGAACATTTTTTTTTCAAGGGAATCCCACCATTTTGGGATGGCAAAGGTTCATTATACAACCAAGAAGACTGCAATTCTCTCCTCATTCAATGTAGGATGGACCATTCCAAATTTGAAGCTATGGAGGAAAGTCTGAAAGGCCCAAGTTTGGTAGAGTATTTGGCCACAGACTTTGAAATTTTGAATCAATTTAAAAAAGTGAAGATTCGCCAGCTAATTATGTCCTACACCATGTGCATTGACCTAGAGATTTTGATTAAGGAAATGATGGACTACTAGATTCCTTCTGACTCACAATGGAAGGAAATTGTGTGGCTAGGCAAGACGAAATGTATTTTTCCCGAGACCAGTAAGTGACCTCTAGTTGTCACCGAACCAGTGAGTTCGACAAAATATCGGCATAAGCTAGATGTTGTAAAGGAAGTTGAGTAGTCAGAGAAATCCGTTCCTAGTTTTGAAATGTCTTTTGAGTAATCATTGTAAATCGGTTCATATATCGAGACTGTTAGTTGAAATCACTATAATTAGTTTTAAAAGATGAAATGTTTCATTTTCATCCATTTTAATCAAATTGTATAAATACTGGGGCATTTGAATGAATTAATGTTGGTAGAAGTGCAAGAGCACCTTTTGGTTGTTTCGAAGTCAATTATAATTTTTTGAAGTTGAATTGAATATATATGCAGAAGCTTTTGAAGTCTCTATGAAAATATTCTAATGGTGGTGATATGAGTTTTGTCTTCCTTCATTATATGTATTTCCTGTGATCTTTATTCCATTTACATTTTCGTCTGTTTAAATTGGAAAGTTAAAGGCCCAGAATTCATCTTATGATGCTCTTGGCTTAGAAATTTAAACTGTGTGTATTTCTTCTTAACAAATTTAGAATTCATTTCAGTAATGCTCTTATGCAGTTATTTGTTTTCCCTTTCTTCCTACACTCTACTTAAATTCAAATATAAATCAGATTCATTGCCTCATTTATCCTTATACTATGGAGAGTTCTACCGGCTGGTCATTGTTTTCATTTACTTTCATAATTTTGACTCCATAACCCTGAGTATTCCTCCCCTTCCTTGCAAACAACTTTATTAAAAAACCCCAAAACAAACCAAATCTAGCCACCGATTATCACAGAAATATCAAGTGACATGAGAGAGCCCTCTCTGAGTTGAGAAGGCTAGTGCTTCAGCTCTAAAGCTGGTTGAAATAGTTACCTCTATTATTTGTCTATCAGCTGGACAAAATTTACAGACTGCTAACATTCTGGCGCCATTGTCGAGGACAAAATTGAAAAATCTTCCCTGGAAAAACGAATTAAAGATTTACTTTGATCCCTGAGGGTGACAGTGGATCAAATACCTTATTGAATGAGATTATTTTTACCCTGGAGACTCCTTTACTCAGAGCCCAATTGCACCACACTGTGTGGGATAGAAATCCTGGCTCCTAAGAAAATCCACACCAGGAGTAACCCAGACCTAGAAGCTGCAATCCCTGTGTTTGACCCTGAAAAACTTGTACGTAAGAGAAAATAAAAGACAGTAACCCCAGTTTTGCGTCTGGACCGATATATGTCTTTACCTAAGGACAGAGTGACTAGAATTGAAGACCTCGAGTTTGATGTAAAATTTGAGCAAATCCTATTCAAAACTAAGTCTGAATCTTGTTTAAGCGAGACCATCTTTGACGAAAAGAGATTCCAAGATTTGATTCTAGCCGCATCTTCCAAGCCTTTAGTGATCCCCACTCAGAACCAACAGCCACTCCAACCCCTCACAGGAGCTATGGCATATTTGTTCCCCTCATACTGCCTTCTCAATTACTTGATTTGCCTCAAGATTACAACCTAAGGATCAAACTATATGATGTTGAAGGTAACATATCATCTCAGAAGCATCTAGACTAGTTTAATGATTTCATAGACTTGGAAGAGGTGGATTTTGAAGATGTGAATATGATGTTGTTTACACAAAGTCTTGTAGGATAAGTAAGGAAGTGGTTTAGATCCCTTCCACCAGCCAATATCGCAAATTTTGAAGCTTTTGAGACAAGATTCCTTGCAAAATAGGAGGATAAGAAAAATCCCCTTCAATTATTGACATAGTAAAACAACATGAAGAGATCACCCGACGAAATAGTGCAGGAGTTTTCAGCCAAATTCATGAAGGTGTACGATACAATCCCTATCAAGGTAACCCCCCCCCCCTAAAGCTGCTCAACTCAGATATGTTGATTCTTTTGAAAATGAGTTTGTCTTATTATTAAGAGAATGAAGATCTACCACATTGGATTATATGATGATCGATGCCATAGAGGTTGAAGTGAACCTAATGGCTTCAGGGAAGATGAAAACTAATGTTGTCGGGGACACAAACAGAGCTCAGGATAAAGCACAGCCTTAAACATCACAAACATTAGAGGAAAGATTTGAATCAATGATGAGAAATATGGAGCAGATGATGGAAAGAATGGCTCTAGGAAATAGGCCTAACCCCAAAGAACAGGTTGATGGCCCACCCATAAATCCGATAAGACCATCTATTCCTCAGATTAGGCAAAGATAGCCAAGAAATCAGGGGAATCGGGCAAATCAAGCAGATCATGTGAATCAGGGAAGCCAGGCAAATTAGGGAAACCAAGGAAATCAAGGGGAACAACAAATCAGGCCTCCTTTCCAAAATAATTATGTGAATGAAGATTATGATGGATATTTTGAAGACAATGTGAACTGTTGTGATGATAAATAAACAGAGGTATTTTTTACCAAAGAAGAACACGACCGGTTCTTGAATGCAAGTGAGATATTTTTGCAAGATGAAGAAGAAAGGGTATCAGTAGAAAGGGAAGATTATGAGATTGTATTGCAAAACACCATCATGCAATTCCAAAGGCAATATAACCTTCGAAATCAAAAAGTACCTCCAAACCCTCCAAGGGGGAATCCCACCAAAGAAGCTCAGAATAACATACCTTCTTCAATTCATCCCAAAAAAGATTCTAATGCAAAACATTCAGCTGCGAAGGACTCCATTGCAAAATATTCTACTGCAAAGGATACTATGAAAAAGGGGAAGCAGAAAGAAGAACCTCAAAATAAATTATTGACTAGGAAAGAAACGGTCACCAAAGAGGTAGAGAAAAATTCATCCTCTTTTGATTTTGAAAGTGATATGACTAAGATAAAATGTTCGGTACCATTTAATGAATTGATCAAGAACATCAAGTATAGAAATCATATCATCAAAATGTTGAAGACAGAAAAAACTTCTGATACCCTAAATATAAAAGATGATCATCCAGCCATCTTATTTGGCCCACGCGTGGAGGAAAATGGTGATGGTGAAGAAGTGCCTCCTTTCTATGTTAGTCTAAAAATCCATGACATGAATTTGTACAATGTTATGTTGGATTCTAGGGCATCTCACAACCTAATAACCAAAGTGGTCATGGACCAGTTGGGCCTCAATGTCACAAGACCTTATAAAGATTTGTTCTCCTTCGATTCAAGAAAAGTGAAATGCCTTGGTCTAATCAAAGATCTGGTGGTGTCTTTGGCACAAATCCTAGCAAAGAATATGGTGATGGATGTAGTAGTAGTTGATATCCCTCCAAAATTCGGCATGTTGTTGTCCAGGTCATGGGCAGAAAAATTAAAAGGAACCCTCCAGATGGACATGTCTTATGCCACTATTCATGTCTTTGGTCAAGACAGAAGACTGTAAAGAGAAATTTTGATTAAATACATGGTCAGCAACAAATCACAGCCTAGCAATCATCTTATCTATTCAATGGAAACTGAGTTGGGATCTTCCATTTTCTTCAACGACCTGTGTTCTAAAGAAAAGGAAACAAAAACCGTTATAGCCAATCAAGACAAGCCTGATCAACAGATAGAAGAATTGTTAGAGAAGAAAGATGATGCAGAGGATTGTCAGTGTTTCATGGAAACATGCACAAGAGATCTAGCTAAAGCATGCACAAACAAAGCTTATCAAGAAAAGGAAGAGAAATTCAATATGGAAGAATGAGAAAATATATTCACACTACTCCAATGAGCTAATGATTGATACATAGATCATGATCAATATGATACAATAAATGAGTGGAATACACTCATATATAGGGAAAAACATTCCATAATTAAGAAAATCAATCAAGCAGTTAGCTTTCCTTAGGAATGCATGCATGCATAATAGTGATGGTAAAAATAGAAAGTCTAAAATAGAACTAGTTAGATAACTCCCACTGAACTAGTGTGTCGAAAATAGAAATTTCTCTAACACCCCCCCAGAACATCACTATGGAGTGAAAAATGAGTCCCGACTACTAGTCCATTTTAGGTACTCATGGATAATGCAACTAATGAACACTGAATAAAGTGAGGAAAGAGGGAAAACCACATGGGAACAAAAACCCCCCTCAAAAGATAATTTATCAAAAGAAGAAAATGGCAGTTGCTAGGCAACTGTGTTCTTCACTACAAGACGATCCCGCAAATTCTAAAACTTATGCTCACTGAAAGTCTTCGTGAAGATGTAGAAATATTTATGGATCTGATGAAGTCCTTTGGCAACCTGTTGGGCCTTGTACCTCTTGATCCTGTGGGCCCATCTGCACCTAAAAATATTCCTTTCTGGTGGAAGTGGAACCAGATTCCAAGTCTAGTTTTGTAGGAGTGAGTCATACTCCTTCCGCATGGCTGCTTTCCATAATGGATTTCCCACAACCCTATTGTAGTTATGTGGATCAGTAGAATGAACCATATAGAAATGCATGGGCATTGCAGGTTCTGAAGATGAAAATACATGAGAAGGCTCCTCATGCTGAGATTGAATCCTCCTCGAATCCAATGGATTCCCTGCAAGGTTTCCTACTTCCTGAAGTGTGGTGTGTTCCTTCTTGGGCATATGTTGAAGCTTTGGCGATGGCTTCTTATCTGGATGTACTACCTGTTTATTTTCATGTTGCACTAGAGTTGCATGCAAAGTACTTTCCTTATGTGTAAGTAGAATAGAGGAGTCATCGTCAGAAAACTTAGTGAATTTATACAACCTTGACTTGTGATCCACCTCACCAATTGCAATGATGAAATTGCCATGCATGTCAATTACTGAAACAGAATCTGATGTAAATTCAACCATTTTACCTTTCTGAGTGATCTGATAAACTGAGAGAAGATTCATAGAAAGATTTGGAACATGTAAAACATTCTCAAAACTGCCATTGTGGAGTTCCACTCTCCCTTATCCTACTACTACTACTAGAGTATCATCTCCCATGAGAATAGGGGATCTTGAGCATGGACTCAAGGAAGAAAAAACTTCATCTTTCGCTACCATATGATGAGATGCACCAGAATATATAATCCATGAATCATATGAGGAATTAATTGCAACCAGAGCATGATGATTACCTTTGTTAGGAGCAGGATTGTCTTCCTTCTGCTTCTTGACTCCCTTTGGAATGAATTTTCCAAGGTTGTTTTGTTGAAGTGCATGTGCCATAAAATCAATTTGTTTCTTCATGCATGTGTATTCTTCATGATTTGATTTATTGTAGTAAATGCATTGATTTGCCTTCTTCTTCTTCTTGGAATCTGAAGAGTCTTTGGAAACTTAAGAATCATTAAAGGGTTTGGAATATCCCTCCTTCCCATTCTGTTTGGATGACCCTTTTCCATTATGCATGGTGAGTGCATGTTCTTTGGGATCTTTATGAGGCCCATATGTATGAGTTTTGTCTGCTCTTGTGTAAGAGACTCAATGACCTGAGCCAACATAGGCATTTTCCAATTTGTTCCAAAAAGACATCTGTCAGAATGGAAATTGGAGACATATACAATGTATTCTGGTCCTAGCTTGGCCAAGATTGTTAGAATAAGTTGTTTCTCTTGTGTAGACTTATCAATACCACATTCAACCAAGCTCAATAACAAAGATTTAAATTTAGTAAAAAAATCTTGTATATTATCAAAACTTTTAGGGTCTAAGGTATTCAACTCTACCTCAAGCATATGACCTCGCATCTCATCCTGCTTTCCAAAGAGTCCTTCCAAGGTGGTCCAGATCTCGTTTGGAGTCTTGCATGCAACAACATGAAACCATAAATCAGTGGATATTAACTCAATAAGTAGTTATGTGGCCTCATCCTTACGGTTCGCCCATCTCATATTCTCAATCACTGATGTAGGTTATGTTTCTATCGCCATCGTCAAATTATATAGTCTTTTTCTTTTGAGTTGGAATGTCGCCTTGGGCTTCCAATCAAAATAATTGTATGGTGTGAGAATTACCACCAAGTTTGACTATATAATAGTTGTCATATCCATCTTTCCCACTGTTTCTAAGAACCCCTAAAAATTTACTCTCAATCTGCAAGTGAAAAATTAAGAAATCACGGCAGAAATGACACTTTAAGTGAAAATTCGTATCAGTTTCAAGAGATGATATTGCGACTTACTTTCTGAGCAAAGGGTGAGGAATCTCACCAAACGGTTGAAAACCCACTTCCAAAATGGATCGATTTACTTCTCACGTGGGTCGTTTCCTAAAAAACTTAATATTTTTGGGAGCCATCACTGTAGAAAGGTACGGCCATGGATTCGTATCAGTTTCACGAGGCTATCTTGTGGCTTACTTTCTGAGAAAACAGTGAATAATATCGCCAAACGGTTGAAAACCCACTTCCAAAATGGGCCGATTTACTTTCCATGTGGGTCGTTTCCTCCAAAACATAATATTTTGGGAGGAATAAATGATGAAATGTACGACCACGGATTTAGTTCGTTGAAACTCCAATTTTCCTTATTCGTTGGTTTGTCTGGCTTGCTCCAAGAAGCATAGCTCTGATACCATGTCAGTGTTTCATGGAAACCTGCACAGGAGATATAGCTAAATCATGCACAAACAAAGCTTATCAAGAAAAGGAAGAGAGATTCAATATGGAAGAATGAGAAAATGTATTTGCACTACTCCAATGAGCTGATGATTGATACATAGATCATGATCAATATGATACAATGAATGAGTGGAATACACTCATATATAGGGAAAAACATTCCATAATTAAGAAAATCAATCAAGCAGTTATCTTTCCTTAGGAATGCATGCATGCATAATAGTGATGGTAAAAATAGAAAGTCTAAAATAGAACTAGTCAGTTAACTCCCACTGGACTATTGTGTCAAAAATAGAAATTTCTCCAACAAGGACCAGATATGGAAGACAAGTTTTGATGGGGATGCCTGCAGAGAAGGAGAGGGAGCTGGTGTTTGGATTAATCATCCCAGAGGAGACTCAAAATTATATTCTTACAAACTGGTTTTTGAATGCACAAATAACATGGTTGAATACGAAGCATTAATATTGGGATTGAAAGTTTTAGAAGAATTCGGCGCCAAAACAATTGTTGTACATGGAAATTATGAACCAATTATAAATCAAATCAAAGGCATCTACCAAGCAAAACATCCTAGGTTGAGGGTTTATAGGAATATGGTACTAGAACTCCTTGAAAAGATTCCATAATGCAATCTTTCAACAATTCCAACAAAACAGAATTAGGTTGTTGATGCATTGGCTACTTCAGCAGCAGTTTTCAAAGTTCCAATTTTCCCTGAAAAAAGATACAAAGTTGAGGTCAAGTACAGGCCAGCAGTACCAGACAATATGAATCACTGGCAAGTTTTTGAAAATGACAAACAGATAGAAAGATTCCTCAAAATGGAGAATGAGTTCAAAAATTTAAACATCGATGATGAATACTGTGACGATGAGGTGGATGCAGTTGCTTTCATAAAATAAGGATAGTTTGACAATTAGATTTTTGGCAGAGATATCGTCCAGCTAAAGAGTAACATCATCCCCAAGGGCCTGGTACCATTAGAGAAACTTTTTTATAATAATGACGTAGCCATAAGTCCTAAGATCACAATAAATGAAGGGGATGTGGAAGATTGCAATATTGGAACTCCAGAGGACCCAAATATCGTGAAGTTGTCCAGAAAGCGCAACCCTGAAGTCAAAGAGAGGTATGTCAAATTAATGAAAGAATTCCCTGATGTTTTTTCTTGGAGCTATGATGATTTGAAAGTCTATGATACCAGTATAATCCAACATGTTATCTCAATCAAAGAATATCACAAGCCATTCAAACATAAATTAAGAAGAATAAAACCTCTGTTGTTACCATTGATAGAAAAGGAAGTAAAGAAATTATTTGAGGCCAAAATCATAGTGTCCCTGAGGTTTTCCAAATGGGTGGAAAATCTAGTACCAGTCCGAAAAAAGAGTGGAGAAATTAGGTTGTGTGTAGACTTCAGGAATCTAAATAAGGTGTCTCTAAAGGACCATTATCCATTGCCTAAAATGGATCACAATTTACAAAAGTTAGTGGGTTCGCAAAGGATGTCAATGTTAGATGGTTTCTCTGGGTATAATCATATTATGGTGCACCTTGATGACCAAGAAAAGACGGCATTTACCACACCATGGAGAACATTATGTATTCCAAGATGTCGTTTGGGCTTATGAATGCAGGGGCAACATTTCAAAGAGCTATGGATATTTATTTTGCTGACGAAAAGGATAAATTCATTGTTATCTACCTTGATGACATCACTATGTATTCTTCCTCGGATGAAGAACACCTCAAACATCACAGAAGGGTGTTTCAAAAATGCAGAAAGTTCAGGATCTCTTTGAATCCTAAAAAGTCAAATTTCTCCATGGAAGAAGGAAAGATTTTGGGTCACATCATTTTGAAAGAAGGGATAAAGGTGGACCCTAGCAGATTTGAGGGGATCTTTAAAATTGGCATACCCATAAGAAAAAAGGAAGTACAATATTTCCTGGGCAAAGTGAATTTTCTGAGGAGATTCATCCCTAATTTAGCTGAAATCATAAAACACATCACCAACATGCTAAAGAAGGGAAATGAAATAAAATGGATTCCTAAGGCTAGAAAATCTTTTGAAGACATCAAGGTGGCATGAATGAATGTTTATAAAGAAGTTTCAAAGTGCCATGAATGTCAAATCTTCGATGGGAAAGGAAAATTGCAGTCTCTTCCTTTAAAACTCGTTTCAATGGAGGCTCCTTTCAGAAAGTGGGGCCTTGATTTTATAGTGGAAATACATCCACAATCCTCGTCCCAACACAAGTGGATCTTAACAGCGACAGATTATTTCACTAAGTAGATTGAGGCAGTTCCCACTAGACAGGCTACATATGATGTTATCATTCAATTTTTAGAGGATAATATTATGTCCAGATTCGGATGCCTTATCAAGATTATAACAGACAATGTAGCGACTTTCAAGTCTAAGAAATTGGAGAAGTTTTGCAGTGATTACAACATCACCCTTGTTCATTCTACATCATACTACCCTCAAGGGAACGGGTTGGCTGAGTCTTCGAATAAAATCTTAGTCAGAATCATCAAAAAACTGCTTCAACAAAATAAAAAGGCATGGCACAAAAAGATCATCCATGCACTGTGCGCTGACAGAATATCCCTAAAGAGATCCATTGCCACATCCCCTTTCCAAATCATCTATGGCACTGAAGAAATTTTTCCTACTGTATTAGGATTTCCAGTAATGAATTTGTTACAGGAGAAGGAAGCGAAAGCAGATGTCGGTCAAAGAAGAGGTGATGAGCTGATCAATGTACAACAAACTAGGGAAAGGGCCTTCAATAATGCTCAGTTGTGTCAAGACAAGATCAAAGAGGCTTTCGACAGACATACTAAGGTGGTTGACTTTGAACCAGGAGATTGGATACTAAAATGGGATGCTAGAAACGAAGAAAAGGGAAAACATGGGAAATTTGATCACCTATGGTTGGGCCCGTTCAAAATTGCAGCTTACCATGGGAGAAATGCCTACTTGTTATAGGAGAGTAATGGGGAGCTCGCTGGAGGAGGGCCTGTGAATGGAAGGTTCCTAAAGAATTGCATTTTTTAAACATCATCACCCCTTCCATTCATTGTATATAATCATTTTATGTTTTTCCTTGCACATGAAAAAGTTGGAATAAAAACAGCATGGTTGAAGCCCGAGGTGAAGGCCCTGAGCAATGCTGGGTAGATTTTAGGTTTTTGAAAAAATATTATGGGATTCATATCACAACAATAGACCACAGCCCAATGGGTAGGCACTTAGTCTTCAGTTATTTGCTACCTCGCAGGGAGGATAGCATCCCCAGTTGGAGCCTATGTCATCACCATAACAATTTTCAGAGAGGATCCAAGTTTCGCAAATTTAGTGAAGAGCTACATCACTGTGGAAATGTGATAGTTTGGGGGACCGGGATACATCTGGCGGCATATTGAAAAATATAGCAGAGGCACGAAAGTTAGGACCTGGTGGACCATCGATTTTGAAGCGGCCCAGATCAACGACCGAGAACCATCTCGGGCGCCAAAATAGCGTGGAGGATAATTAATCGAAGGTGGTTTGGGGAAAACTATCATGGTTTCATTTGTGCATGCATGGTGCCCTCAAAGGTACATCGAGGAAAAAATCGGTCTACCTAAAACCAATTTCCCCAACCCCCGATATCGAAAGTTGACGGGATCCCGCGGACCGTCGATCTTGAAGCAGCCCGGATCAATGGTTAAGGCGCATATCGGAAATGAAGTTGCGCGGAGGATAATTAATTGAATATGGGTTGGGTAAAACTATCGTGGTTTTATTCATGGACACGTGGCGCCCTCAGAGGTACATCAGGGCGAAAAGTGGTCTACCTAAAACCGGTTTCTCCAACCCCCGATATCGATAAGTACCTATAAAAGGAGGGGCCTCGAAATTATTTTATGATATTCTGAAGCATTCAAACATTCAAAAATTGGCGCAAAGAATCTATTCGAAACTCAAGCTCAAAATTGAATCAGATTCGTGCTTTCTTCACCACTTAACAAGTGTTTTTTGCCATGGTTGCTAACCCTGTCATTTTATCCGTAACTAAGCAAGATATCGCCTCTAGAGAAGAAGCCCTAATTGACAGGGACTCCGACATTTTCGACACAGAAATAACACTCTCACCCATTTCTCTATCCAAATCCAATTTGCTAGACAATATTGGAAAACATATACCCTTCCTCGAAGCAGCCCAAGCGTCCATCACCCCTTATGCCATAGAAGTCGTTTTTCCTTTCCCATAGTTCGTCAACTAGTGTGCAGAACAGTATTCACAGGAAGAAAAGGTCATTTTGAACAAGATAGGGTCATAATTTTTATGTGAAATAGATAGTCCATCGCTTCGACACACCCTCAGTATACCAGAGTCTTCCCCCACAGTGTTAGAGCCCTTCGAGGAAGAAAAAATGATCAAAATCTACAAATAATACCCCTCGGAAGTAAAAACCCTCTTTCTGCAAACCATTGTCAAACCTGAACACCATTCTGAAAGTATGTCATTACCTATCAATGTAAACATTATGATTATTGAGGTCCAGTGGGCTTGTTCCCTGCGTAGTCAAATTTTAGGGTTGGATAACGACAAGTTTGTAGTAGAGGTCATGTTGGGTTTCTTATTGACCTTCTTTATGTTAGAGTCTAGTTAGTCGGTTTGTATCAGTTTCGACAAGTTCATCGCTGATAATATGCATCAACAGTTGGTAAATTTCAATTCCTTAAGACACTTCATATACTACACTGACTTGTTGAGAATGTTCCTAGAATCGAACAAGAGTGAATTCCCTAAAATTGCATTCATCTCAACTGAATGTAAGAGGATCACCATGCTTATTTTCATCAATAAAATCATGTACAGGGTGCACAGTCTTATCTTCGGCACAGACCTGCCAAGGGTTCTAGAAGAAATGAAAAGATTTTTACAACCAAATCTAGAGAGCAAGGTGGGAGATTGGATGTTGTTCATACAATATACTATGATTTGGGTATATGGCTATCAAGAAGGAGCTTACCTTTTACCAGTCTTTTTGACTCCCAGAATATTTTCCTTAGAGTTCATTAGACAAAGGATTATTTCAAAGACAGAGCATTACCTAAAGAAGCACAAGGCATCTAATTTAAAATTCCCTTTCATGGTAGGGCCCTTTGTGGTAAAGACCAGGTCTTATTTACCTCATATTCAAGACAAACGCAGTGAATTTGGGTTTACACGGTTACAATGGAGGAGATATGACCCACACCAGTTCATATCTAAGAGGAGGTTGATGAGCAGACAAATCCCCTACGAACATGATCAAGTTGAAGAATTTGATAGATTGGCAAACTTGGAAGTCTACACAAATATGGAGATCACTTTGTAGCCTGATCATACACAACAAATAGATTCTTCCCCTCAATAGGTCCATACACAGAAAACTTCTCCGAAGTTGATTATTAAAGCCCCAAAGGAGAGTGTTTATCACAAGAAGACTAGTTCAAAGGCACTTGGTGCTAGTAGTCAGAGAAATATTCTCAACAAAATGAAAATCACACCATCTTCTCAGGTAGTAGACCTGGAAGAAGAAGAAACTAAAGACAAAACGAGCATGGAGATGGTGGAAAGTGAAACAAAGAACAAGGAAGTTGGTACAGGTAGCATTCCACAGAGTGAAAGTAGCTCGAGGGTTTTCAACAGTAGAAAACATATCTTTAGCAAAACCCCTGGAGCAGTTTATCAGTCCAAAGAAGACTTAATGAACCAGTATGTTGTGAAGGGAAGTATGGCCAATAGTGAAATAAGAGACATGTTTCCAAAGGTAGAGAATATCTCTCATCATAAGGCTTCCCTTCTCTCAGTTAGGGATGTGGAAAGAAAGACATTTGACATAGCAGTGGATGATGATGATAAAGTGTCTGAAATCAAGATGCATTATGAAAATATCGGTGCCCCAAACAAAGTAAAGTTCCACAGGAATGTCAGTGATATGTTATATTCAGATTACCTGAGTTTAGGTCTGAGGGTTTCGAGATTGACAACACATGCACTCAAATTAGATGGACAATTGAAGCAGGAGAAAGAATCCAGTAAGGCTTGGCAAACACAAGTCAAAAGTGTTACACATCAAAATTACTCACTTTGATAGTGTCGCAAGTGTCGTCATTACAAAGGTTACGGTGTCGCATTTTTCTCACAAGGTCGCAAGTGTCATATGTTGCTCACAAGTGTCGCAAGAAAGCATGTTGCCATGATGCCTATGTCGTTCCCATAACGACATGAGAAGGACACTTGAAACACCTCAAACATCTGATTTGGAAGAGGAGAAATGAGTCAACAAGCTTGCAAAACTTTTGCCATATGAAAGCACCTCAAAAACTGAGTTTTGGAGAGGAGCGCTCCCCCTTACACTATCTCGGAGCGTCGGCGCTCCTCATACACTATCAGGGAGCGTTATAATGCTTCCAGGCCCTTTTGAGGGAGCGTTATAGATTTTGATGGCGTTGGCGCCCCCCAAAGCTTACCAGGGAGCGCTACAACGCTCTGATAGCCCTTTTGAGGGAGCGCTACCTATTCTGGGAAGTTGTTAAGCTATTGAGACGAATGGGGGAAGCGTCTTTTTATTCTTGGAAAGCAGTTGAGCTCGAATCCTTGGTCCAGCCATGATCCTAGGGCAGATCCTCAACTGAAGGAGGAAAATCCTCAACCTCCCCAAGAATATCTCAAGATTGTTGAGCCTCTCCAAGGCTATATAAGCAACCTTTCTAATGGTGAATGGGGATGGGAAATGAAGAATGATGTCAAACCTATGATCTCATAGGTAAAGGCTGCAAAATAGATAATGTCAAACTTATGATCTCATAAGTGAGGACTGGAAGAAGAGAATTACACCAAAATTATGATCTCATAAGTGGTGTTGGAGCTGATTGGGGAGAAAGGTGTATGTGAAACTTATGATCTTGGAGGAAATTTGCAGTCAGTTAGAGAAGAATCATCAGTGCAACTGCTGCCATCCAGATTGTGGATCTTTCAAGCAAGGGTAGACGAAG
>JZKD02S1731421.1:476116-487549 GCA_000966675.3 Picea glauca
GATAGATTCGAAAGAAATTCAGTGTCCATGATAAGCACTTTTCTGTCTAGGGTTAAGGTCAAGCCTTAGAGGTCGATCTACTTGTCCGCAGGCAGATTTTCCTACAACAAAAAGATTGGAATCTGAAGGCCCTCGAGGAATAAAGGCTTCTTTAGATGAGAAAGATAAGATGATCCAAAGCCTAAAGAACAAACTGAAGATGCCCTCCATAGACCATCCATAGACAACAGATCTAGCTTCTCTAGATCAAGAGAAATAGACATTCATACAAGAAGCAATAAATTACAAAGCTAAAGTGTTACAGCTGAAAAGGAGAAAGAGAATTGGTTACAAGGACAAGTAGCAACATCAAATATGGTTGTCATTCTACCTGCTAATGTAGAAGTTGGATCAAGCACTGATGGATTGGTTCAAGCCATGTCCCAAGTGAGTTTACAGACAGGGGAAATCAAAATCCTTAAGGAAGACTTGGAAAAGATGAAACAAGAGATGAAAATAAAAGATGGAAAGATGGCTCCACTCCAAAGGGAAAATCAAGATTTTCAAGAGAGAGTAAGCAAGTTGAGAATGAGGTTAAAAGGTAAAACATTGTTACAAGGAGCTAAACATGTTATCTGGGATGCTATCACTGCAAACGCTGCTAAGTTCAGGGTTTATCTGAATTTTATAAATGACAAAGACAGCATGGCTACCACGGCCCAAAGCAAGTGTACTGTTGTTAATGAAACATTAGCCAAGAAACCCTCAGAATGGGCCCAAAACGTTATTGATTTGCTGACTTTTGTGCCCACTGTTGATCTTCAGAATATTGTGGTAAAGGACAAAACTACATTGATCATCTGGGCCAGAAGAATCATCGCCAAGAACAACTTACTCAAATCGGTTCAAAACAAGCCTATGCAAATGGAGCACAGTATACAGGAGTTTAAAGACATGTTTGAACAATTGTTTGTCAAGGGCCTCCCACCATTTTGGGATGGAAAAGGTTCATTATAGAATCAAGAATACTAAAATTCTCTCCTCATTCAGTGTAGGATGGACCATTCCAAATTTGAAGCTATGGAGGAAAGTCTAAAAGGCCCAAGTCTGGTAGAGTATTTGGCCACAAACTTTGAAATTTTGAATCAATTTAAAACAGTGAAGATTGGCTTGTCAATTATGTCCTACGCCATGTGCATTGACCTAGAGATTTTGATTAAGGAAATGATGGACTACGAGCTCCTTATGACTCACAATGGAAGGAAATCGTGTGGCTGGGCAAGACGAAATGCAGTTTTTCTGAGACCAGTAAGTGACCTCCAGGTGTCACCAAACCAGTGAGTTTGACAGAAGATCATGACAAGCCAGATGTCGTAAAGGAAGTTGAGCAGTCAAAGAAATCCGTTCCTAGTTTTGAAACGTCTTTTGAGTAATCATTGTAAATCGATTCATATATCGAGACTGTCAGTTGAAATCACTATAATTAGTTTTAGAAGCTTAAATGTTTCATTTTCAGCCATTGTAATCGAATTGTATAAATATTGGGGCATTTGAATGAATTAATGTTGGCATAAGTGCGAGAGCGCCTTTTGGTTGTTTCGAACTCTATTATAATTTTCTGAAGTTGAACTGAATATATATGCAGAAGATTTTGAAGTCTCTATGACAAGATTCCAATGGTGGTGATATGAGTTTTGTCTTCCTTCATTGTATGTATTTCCTATGATATTTATTCCATTTACATTTCCGTCCGTTTAAATTGGAAAGTTAAAGGCCCAAAATTTGTCTTATGATGCTCTTGGCTTAGCAATTTAAACTATGTGTATTTCTTCTTAACAAATTCAGAATTCATTTCAGTAATGCTCTAATGCAGTTATATGTTTTCCCTTTCTTCCTACACTCTACTTAAATTCAAATATAACTCAAATTCATTGCCTCATTTATCCTTATCCTCTAGAGAGTTCTACCGGCTGGTCATTGTTTTCATTCACTTTCAGAATTTTGACTCCATAGCCCTGAGTGTTCCTCCCCTTCCTTGCCAACAAATTTATTAAAAACCCCCAAAACAAACCAAATCTAGCCACCGATTATCACAGAAATATCAAGTGACACAAGAGAGCCCTCTCTGAGTTGAGCAGGCTAGTGCTTTAGCTCTAAAGCTGGTTAAAATAGTTACCTATGTCGTTTGTCTATCAGCCAAACAAAATTTACAAAGTGATAACAGTAGTGATGCAAAGTTCAAATAAAAGAAAAAAGAAAGATGAAAAATCAACTTTTGCATTGTTTTGACTATATATTTCTTATATAAATTGAAACAAAAGGTGGTGCCTCATTTAATTTTCACATGACGATTTGGGGAAGATATTCCTGGAGCTGAAAGGGATTTGTGGGGCCACTCAACAAGAGAAAGAAAGGGATATTTGTAGGCATTATTGGATCTCTTAGATTCACAGGTAAGTTTTTTGTCATTTTCCCTCAATTTTGTTTTTAAATTTGCAAAACAAAATGGGATAATTTAGGTTTTGGAAATGAGATTTGGGTTTTGTATATAGGATATAAATTTTGAGTTTTGGAGATGGGATTTGGGTTTTCCTTCATTTTCTTCCTTTTCCTATTTGTCTTGCCCCTCGTCCCCCTCTTCTCCCTCTTTATTTTTTTATTACCCCTTGTTATTCTTCTTATTATCCCTCTCCCTCCTACCAATCTTCCTCTTTTCATTCCCCCCTCCATCTTTCCCATCTTCCCTTCATCTTTTTCTTCCCACCTTCTCTCCCTCTTCCTCTTTTTCATCCCCCATAATATTATTGTACCTATCCCTTCTCCCCCTCTTCCCTTTCCTCTTTCTCTTAACCCTCATCCCCTCATTCCTCTTCTTATTTTTCTTCTCGTCTCCCTTTTCCTATTTTTCTTCCCTCCTCAATCCTTTTATTTTTCTTCTCCCTCTCCCTCCTTATCCTCTTTCTCATATATTTCTCTCCTACTCTCCCTCTCTTAAAATTATAGAAAATGTTATATTTCGTTAAATATGCTTTGCAGACATTTATTTTGTTTTTTTTACAACTACATAACCCAATGGACAAGGCATTCATTTCAAATTGAGTTCCAGTGGTAGAGTGAAGGGTTTACCATAATTAATGAAGGTTTTTGTAATGGAAAAGGGACCATATTGGTCTTAAAAGTCACCCTGCACATGGATCATTGACCTCAAAGTTAGTTTGATGCTATGAATGGTGGTTGGTATTATGAATCCACCTTGGAAACCCCCCATGTCAAATACCCATTATATTAAATCAAGGGGCTCAAATGTGTCTCCTAAGGAAAATATTAAAATAGTAGAAGCACATGCCATGTCACACTAAGAATATGGCATGGCACGCTACATTAGAGGTGTTACCTTGTGAAAGTTAATCTATAGTGTCTCACAAATGATAACTTCCAAGAAATTTGGATTAGTTTAGAGTTAAGAATTAAGGGTTAAAAATAATAATGAAAGATTTGCATTCTCGTGCACACACCTAAATGATGTAGTGCCAAAACAATTAAATTTATATCATATTTTATTCAAAATAATTCATAATTGATTAAATATACCTTTTTTATATATTTAATAATAATCTTAAAACTCGCAAAATAACTAAAATTATATTTAAATAATATAAGTATAATAATGCTAAAAATAAATAATAATATAGCACTTATATTTCATTATTGTTTATTACATATAATTTGTTATAATATATAACTTGTAGTTGTGTGTGTGTGTGTGTGTGTGTGTTTTGTAATTTAGTAACCTTATATATTAATAATATACAGAAAAATGTATAATCAATCCTTACTATGCCTAGCTTTCATAGGAGACTTGACCACAGTGATCAAAAAATAGATATTACAGCTATTTAAAGACATGTTTGTTCCATTCTTGGGGTTGATATTAGTATAGAAAAATAAAAAAGATAGTCTATCATCTATTTCCTCCTCTTGGCCCTCAGTTCCTACCTCTGACCCACAAATGGAATTTATTAATGTATCATACTTATTTTCAAGTTGTTCTAGTTTGTGGTTTAGTTAGTCCAAGATGATAAGAACTTCCTAACATTGGTTCCTTTCTCTTCATTACGTGAGCTATGCTGTAGAATTATACAAGTCTTGAAAATCCATTCTCCTCTTTGAATCAAAGACATGTTTGTTCCACTCTTGGGGTTGATATTAGTGTACAAAAAATATATATAGCCTATTATTTATATCCTCTTGGCCCTCATTTCCTGCCTTTATCCCACATTTGGAATTTATTAATTTCTCATACTTATTGTCAAGTTGTGCCAATTTGTAGTTAAGATGGTCAAAATAGTTGAGAATTTCCTAATGTTGGGTCCCTTCCTCTTCAATGACCTTATCTATTCTATAGAAAGGAACATGTCATTTTCACCCATTCTCCCCCCTAAATCACTCTACTTAGACTCTATAGCATCACTATATGTATGTGCCATGAAATATTTTAATATTTTATGTATGTATTTTGATGAACCTATTTTTTTCCTTTTCATGTACATTATTTTCCATCATTGATGGGATAAGAAATGTTGGTTGTGGAACCTGATTATCTTCTTGATTCAGAGGTCTTTGTTTCCAGCCATGTTTATACCCCATGAAGACTTTACACCGTGGGATAATGTACACTCCTCCATGCAGGGGAGTGCAGGGGGGATTACCCCCCCTGCAGAGTTCGGGGGGGCTATCACCTCGGCTGGGGTATTCGGGGGAAAGAGGGCCCCCAGTAGGGGTTCAGGGGACAGCATTCCCCGATGGGAGTTTGTGGGTGAAGCCCCCGAAGGAAAAATTGCCTTGTAAATGTATATTGTATTTTCATAGTAAATATGGACCATTCATTATAAGGTCGTAGATCTGATGGTAGAAGTTATGTTCAGGTTTTTTTCCCTAGAAGGAAACCCTCTTTTATGAGGGAAATGTATTACAGCTATGTATCATTGTGAATATTGTATTATGAGTGAGGATATTGTGAGAGAAAGAAGAGGAATTTGCAGTGGGTGTGTTGTAAGTTCTATCCCTTCATTTGTTGGATAATAATAAAAGAAGGACCTGGAAATTTCTCTGGTAGACGTAGCCCACATTGGGTGAACCACGTATATCTATGTCTCTATTGTATTGTGTATCTTCTGTGTTTTATTTCCGCATTTGTTTTATTTTATTGCTCCACGATCCAAAATTTCTAACAAGAACCTCTTAATGGATGAAAAAATATCTCATATATTAGTGATAAAATCTTAATACATTATAGGCATCCTAATGAATTCCATCATAGGCACAATAATCTAATGGTAGTGAGATTAGATGATTATGTCCATCGATCCAATAGTCGCTCATTTGACTTATTATTTTCTACACAATATTTATTAATGTGGAATGAATTTTCACATAGATATTTATCACCATAATAAGTGTGTAATAACTCACATAGGTAAAAACCATAAGTATGAGTGGGAAGACACGACATGATACCAAAACCATAAAAAATGTTACTATGATATTGAAGGAGGATGTGATCGCATCAACTCAAATATTTACACCAAATTGTAGTTGAGTGTGGTTGAGTTTGGTTAAATTTAGTGAATTGTGTTACCTTACATTGAATTAAGCATCTATGCATATACATGTTGATGTTATGCATGTGTATTTTCAATATTCATGTCAAATTATGTGTATATTTTATTCCATGAATTTTATGTACTTACCTCATTAGCCTGTTGTTTAATAGATTTACAATCATATGGCTTATAGTGGAGAGGGAATATCAAATGATGATAATGATATTCATAGAGAAAGAGATGAACAAGGTCATAGAAGAAAAGAACAAGATATAGTAAACAATGATGGAAACAAAAAAAAGCTCAAAGTAAGCTGTAATTATATACTTTATAATTGTTATGTAATATTGAAAATCATTTATTTATTTTATGAAAAGTTCCATTTATAATTTATATCGTTACTTGTTGGAAATTTTGATCCATGCATCCTTCTTAATGTTGGGGAGTTTAGACCCGGGTTTTTTACATAGTTTTCCAATAAAAACCCCAGAGCACTGACATATCAATCATCAGCCAAGGCCAAGGAAGGTATCACATGAGATGCAGAGAGGATCATAGAGACCAGAAGGTCTTATTGTTGAGATTTGGGTACCTTGGAAAGTGGTCCCCTTTTGTTTGTGAGTCTCTAAACACAAAGGGGGAGACTATTACCCTCATTACTTTACTTTATGATTTTAATTTCACTTTAACTTAGGAGATTTAAGTCAAAAGTGAAATATGTCACTTAAGTCAAAAGTGACTATTAATTCATTGTGTGGGTGAATTGAGGGACATAAAGAGAAATAAGGAAACTAAGCCAAAGTGGGTTTTGAGTTGATATTATTTTTGGAAGATCTCAACCTTTGATTAGAAATGGGATGGGATGATCTCATCCATCCATTTCTAGGTTTCCTTATGATTTATATAAAGAGGGTGCATATGGAATTTGGAGGCTCATTCACTTGTATGTTCACCAAGAGAGTTTGGAGAAGGGAAAGAGGATGATAATGGAAGCATTAGAAGAGGATAGCTTGGGAGCCTACATCCATGGAGGAGCTATGAAATCTTTGGGCCTATTTATTTTATGGTGATCAGTATTGCTTGGAGGAGGGTGCACATGTGGAGGAGAGTGCACCAGTAGCAGGTAGTAGAAGGACTTGTGCTATTTCAGATCTGTTTGGCTCATATTGAAGGAGACACACAAGGGAATATTTGTGTGGAAGGGATTCTTCATTAGGTCAAAGAGGAAGGAGGGTGCATCACTTCAGTGGATAGAGCAACAAAGGAAGAGGGTGGACTAAGCTTGGGTGCATATCTCTTCTTAGAACTCCAAAGCTTTGCTTGAGGAGTTGTTATTGTATCAGGTTCCATTGTATTAGCTTACTTGTTGTATTCACTTCTTAAAATCATCATTATATATACTTCCATTCTAAACTAGTTTTCCCCAGGAGGTTTATCCAGGGTCATGTTGGCCAAAAATACCTATGTTTATTTCATGCATGCTTAGAGTATAGATCAACTTGTTTAATTTGTAAATATCAAGAGCAGTGTTACTTGTTTTGAGTATATTGCATGTGATAACTTTGGGTTATGAAAAACAATTGGAAGGGAACCTCAAAAGGACTCTTAACCACAAGAATTATCTCCAGAAAGTAACCAAATTGTTTGTTGTCCTAAAAGACAACAAAGGAAAGTTTTGGAAAGTCAAACTTAGAGCCAAATTTCAGGCCAAGGACAGACATGTTTTGGAATCCTGATAGTACCTCGTTTGTCTACATGGCATCAGAGCCCTTGGTGGTTGGACTTGCTGATTTTTAGGAGCATACAGTGGACAGTTTCGGGACAGTTTGTTGGCAGATTTTTGGACAGCTTTTTAGCAGATTTTGTGGATAGCTTGTTGGCATAATTTGTGGACATCTTGTGGGTAGATTTGTTGGACAACCTATAGGATTGTTTTGAACTTGTGTTTTCAGCCTCTTTTCACACCTAATTGGATAGGAGTGAGGCTGAATTGAAAAACCTCTTATCACACCTGCATGAATAGGAGTGAGGTTGTATTTTATAACCTCTTTTCACACATATTTTCTAGGAGTGAGGTTGTGGTGTTACTGCCTCTTTTCACATATGTGTTGACAAGAGTGAGGCAGTGTTCTTGTGCAGTTTTAACATCAATGTGAACTTTAGTGGACAACCATGTCGGTGTCCTAGATGTGGGCAGAGGATAGGCTAGATGGAGCTAGCAACTAGTCCCCTTGGAAGACCAGGATCACTTTTGCCTTAGAGGATATTGAACTATGGGATATAGTTTAGGATCTCATTGTTGTTCCTCCTATCACTACTCCCGCATTGGTGGCAAAGTTCAGGAAGAAGAATAGCAAGGAGAAAAGGACTATTTGTGACGGAGTGAGAGACCACATCATTCCACATTTGACTAGTAAAGACTATGCATTTGAGATATGGGATACTTTATGCAAGATTTACTATAGTTCAAACCAGAACCGGAAGATGGTTCTGCAGGACAGGATCAGAAGCATTAAGATGATCGATTCCGAGTTAGTTTATTCATTCCTTGGAAGATTCACTGAGATCAGAGATGAGCTTGCAGTCATCAGAGAGATAGTGGACCCACGCTTTATGGTGAGGACAGCTTTAAACATATTTTCCAAACCATGGGGTCCATTTGTTCGAGGCATTGTTGCTCGAGAGGTTATGCCTACTTGGGAGAGACTTTGGGATGATTTCGTTCAGGAGGAGATGAGACTCACCTCAAAGTCCTCAGGACAACAGTGGATTACCCAAGGTGATAAGGACCTTTCTCTGTGGACTAAGGGAAAGAAGAAGACTGGAAAAGGTGCTAGACAAGGTCCTAAGGGAGGGGCCAAACCACAGCAGAGTGGCAGTGGGAAAGAGAGAGACATAAGAATAGTGAGATGTTTTTCTTATGGAGAGATGAGTCACTATGCAGGACAAAGGCCCAATAAGAAGAAGAAGAAGCAACAGGATGACACTGCAGCGACAGTAGAGGAGATTGAATTTGTTTCTCAATATGAGAGAGAGTGTGAGTTCATCAATTCCTTGTTAGTTGTTACACCATCCAGCATCAGGTGGGGAGATAGAGTTTAGGAGGACCTATTAACTCATAGTAGTGATTTAGAGGGAGCTCAGACTTAGTTTTCATGGACACCATCTTCAGTGGTGACTGGTCCACCTAGGACAGCTTTAGTTTCTGAGTTTCTGAGACATAGGGTTGGTGCAGGGGATTCAGAGCATCAAAGATTGATGAGGAGGAGGATCAAGGAACCACAGAGGCTTGAGCCTCACTTGGTTATGAACATGGGCATATCAGTTTCTGGATCCACTTTAGGTGGAAGTCACTTGGTGAGAGGCCAAGTTGAGTATCTTTGTGAGATGTCGAGATCCAGATACTCTTGGTGAGATACCAAGAGGGGGAGACTCTTGGTGAGATTCCAAGAGAGTGACTCTTGGTGATATGTCAGGAGTAGTGACCGTTGGCGAGATGCCAGGAGGTATAAATCCTTGGTGGGAGACCAAGGTTGAGATCTTTGGTTTGATACCAATATCTAGGTGATATTGGATAGGAAGAGATGCACTTCCATCTATTGATCATGTAGGTTGAGAACATCTATGATAGAGATCATTTTTTATGATCAAGGTATAGCCATAGTCACCGAGTATTTTCCAGTAGGCAACCATGTCCACTGTAGGGATGATATTGGTGGTGAAGGGCACTTTCCTCGATAAGAGGGAGTGTTGAGATTTGGGTACCTTGGAAAGTGGTCCCCTTTTGTTTGTGAGTCTCTAAACACAAAGGAGGAGACTATTACCCTCATTATAATACTCAAAAGTGATTATAATTTCTCTTTGACTTAAGAGATTTAAGTCAAAAGTGAAATATGTCACTTAAGTCAAAAGTGACTATTAATTCACTTTGTAGGCGAATTGAGGGACATAAAGAGAAATAAGGAAACTAAGCCAAAGTGGTTTTTGAGTTGAGATTCTTTTTGGAAGATCTAAAACTTTTATTATAAATGGGATGGGATGATCCCATCCATCCATTTCTAGGCTTCCTTATGATTTCTATAAAGAGGGCGCATAGGGCATTTGGAGGCTCATTCACTTGTATGTTCATCGAGAGAGTTTGGAGAAGGGAAAGAGGATGAGAATGGAAGCATTAGGAGAGGAGATCTTGGGATACTACATCCATGGAGGAGATATGAAAACTTTGGTCCTATTTATTTTATGGTGATCAGTATTGCTTGGAGGAGGGTGCACATGTGGAGGAGAGTGCACCACTAGTAGGTAGTAGAAGGACTTGTGCTATTTCATATTTGTTTGATGCATCTTGAAGGAGACACACAAGGGAATATTTGTGTGTAAGGGATTCTTCATTGGGTTAGAGAGGAAGGAGGGTGCATCACTTTAGTGGATAGAGAAACAAATAAAGAGGGCACACTAATCTTGGGCGCATCTCTCTTCTTGGAACTCCAAACATTCTCATGAGGAGTTTCTATTGTATCGGGTTCCATTGTATTAGATTACTTGTTGTATTCAATTCTTAAAATAATCATTATATATACTTCCATTCTAAACCGGTTTTCCCCGGGTGGGTTTTATCTAGGATCATGTTGACCAAAAATACTTGTGTTCATTTCATGCATGATTAGAGTATATATTAGCTTGTTTAAGTTGTAAATATCAAGAGGAGTGTTATTTGTTTTTAGTATATTGCATGTGATAACTTTGGGTAAAGAAAACAACTTGCAAGGGCACCTCAAAAGGACACTTAACCACAAGAATTATTAGCAGAAAGTAACCAAATTGTTTGTTGTCCTAAAACATAGCAAAGGACAGTTTTGGAAAGTCAAACTTAGAGCCAAATTTTAGTTCAAGGACAGACCTGTTTTGGAAGCCTGATAGTACCTCGTTTCTCTATAGTTGTGACAGGGATGAAGGCTAAACACGTGAAGATTCATCAGGATTGGAATCCATGCATCTCATATCTACTAAATTATTAGGACTAAGAATTAAAACAGTATACAGACTTATTCAACTCATACATGATAGATACAAAATGGATCAGAATTGTTGCATATTTATTACTAGACCCATTCCATCACAACAGAGGTATACATTGTGAAAAATAGATATATATGATAGCCATATAACTTTGTAGCTTCTCTATATAAATCCCCATAATTACAACACACTTTGCAATGCACCTTTGCTCAACACTCGGACATACAATAGACACAAAAATATATTCAAAATCATTACAATATTACAATAGGCTCAAAGTGAGCCCGATACTAAGGAATAAATGAATCTCTTATCCTCAATATATATCTATATAACCAACAAGCCCTATTTCTGATATTATTGCTTCCTTTTATAGCTCTCTCTCCTAGGGATCATTGTCTCTTTCTTCTATGCTCCACTCGTTTGTCTGACAAAACTTCCTCGCATGATTTTGGTGTTTGCCAATGCTCCAAATAGACTTTATTTATCAATGGAAATCTTAACTTCCTGGTCATGTTTTTCTCTATAAGTCTCATGTCCTCATATGTTGTTAGAATTAATAATTTAGGAATATTTCTCGATGATTCCTTTCTTGATTCCGATGGACATCTTCTTGATTTTCGGTGCAACTGAAAAAACTCGGATCGGCATGCACTTGGTAGAATTTAAGCTTGGCACACAATTGAAAAACATGGTTCAGTGTGCACTTTTTATCATTCCCCATGCATTTCCTTAGGCACACATGCCTAACTAAGAGGTACAACCTGCTAGAAAAAGCCAAAAACAACAAAAAATTGCTGTACATCCTGCAAAACAGCATGTTTTTACTATTGTA
>JZKD02S1731421.1:487754-501552 GCA_000966675.3 Picea glauca
TCTCTCTCTCTCTCTCTCTCTCTCTCTCTCTCTCTCAATTGTTCATGTGTTTATGTGTCTCTATCTTGACCTATCTTTATAGTTTTAGCTAAAACCAAAACCCTAATCTATTTCTGAGATTACTCATAATATAAGTCATGCAAGCATGAAATACACTTTTTAGACTAAACTACTAAAAGCAAGACTTTCACTTTTTAACTAAAGTGAATTACAAAATAGAATTTACTTTTCAAAATTATTTTTCAAAAATTTCTCAAACTATATCTCACACATTCACACTAAACCTGTGTAGAAGTTCATGTCCAAGCTGTAATCCTCAACAAAATATGGTATCCATGTTGTCATTTTCAAATACTAAGATAGTCCCTTCATTCTTTTGTTTCTTTGGGCACCCCTCTATCCTTTTATCCATAAGGCAATTCCTTCCTAAAACCCAAATAGAATGCATTTGGTCCTCAAGTTCCTTGAAGTTCAACCTTGCCCAAATCAAGATTTGGGTGAAATATTCCATAACCCTATGAAAATAAAACTAGTAACTAGAAATAGAGTAACAAGAACTAATGCAAAGAGAGTAGAGGAAAATGAGGAATGCACAAAAGTTAATGTCCATAACCAAGTACGGAGTAGAGAATATAATTGTAGGGAGCCTCCTATTTGCATCATTACTATCATAACCTCTTCCAACCACTACCATGATTCACCTTCAATTCCAACATTTATACTCGTGCGGAGGAGTATGTCCATGATGCCTTGGAGTATTAGAGGTGCAAGAAAGATTTCTTCCTTTAATGGCATGGTGTACCTGCATTTTATTGAGGTGGTTCATGCCAATAGTATCAATTATCCCATAGCCAACTAGCACCCAATGTGTGTTGAACATATTGTCATTGATGTCAAAGAAGATATATGATAGTTATATTGTCATTGAACTTTTGTGTAAATATATTTATGTACAAATAATTTGGTAAAGAAATTTTAGTAAAGAAACATTTACCAAAGTAAAGAAACATTTACCATGTAAATACCATGGGTTACCAAAACCATGGGATCTACTTTGGGAGAATAAAAAAAGAAATTAATTATTTAATTAGCAGTCGACGTGTCTCTTCTCTTCATGAAGAGACACAAAGAGGTATAAAAGGACAAAGCATTAGAGGTAAATGTGTGTGTGAGAAAATATAATATCCTTCTATATAAAGAACAGTATTTGAAGAGGGTATATATATAGTGGGCCTAATGGTTAAGAAAATGTGTTTCCTCCTAGGAAGTCATAGGTTCAAATCCAAAAGGGGGTAGGGTATGTACACCTACGTAGACTTTTGTCCCACAAACAAGGGGGTCTCATACACCAATTTGGTGTGTGGCTTGGCCATGACCTTGAAATTGGATTATTATTACTATTAATATTGTGTGTGAGAAAGAGAGAGAGATAGAATATTGAATACCATTCAAGAAAGAAAGAATTATAATTGAGGGTTGGATAAATTAAGGGTTGGTGTTTCTCAAATGAAGAGATTGGTGTCTCTTTCTAAGTTGGTGCTTAGCGATGGGGATCATTGTATTCAGTAGTTCGGTGCCTACAAGGATTTGTATCAGTGTGGATTGGTATCTCCAGTAGGTTTGCAACTATGAATATTTGTAACAATAGTTTGATACCTACGAAAAATTATAAAGAGAAGTTTTTTTGTTTTCTCCCGAAAGGATTTCCACGTAAATCTTATGTTTTGTGTTTTGTAGTTGATATATCTTATGTATGATTTATTTCTTATGGTTGATGAATGTTTAAATAAGTAAACGATTGTCTGATACTGATTCACCCCCCCACTTCAGTATAAGTGCATGCTCAACAATCAGTATCAGGGTGGGTTCCTTCATAAACTCTCTAACCGTTGGAAGGTAGATATCAGGAGCACACAAGGTTGGTCAAAAAGGTTTCTCCAAAAACAAAGCTCCATTGTTCGATGGAAAAAACTATGCATTCTAGAGAAATAGGATGTGAACATATATAATGGATCTTGGGTTTTATATTTGACAATCAGTCGTGATTGGTTATACAACCCCAACAACTCCACAACCAAATTAAGTTGGGAAGAAGCCCAGTGAAGATAATGCAAATGCCATGAATGTCATCTTATGTGGTCTATCAAAATAAGAGTCTGTCAAGGTGATTCATTGTGAATCGGAAAAATAAATTTGGGACAAACTTTAAAATGTTGATGAAGAAGATCGTAACATTAAGAAAGAGAGTGAACCTCATCAACACAAAAAGAACTACAAAAAGGGTAAGTGTGAAAAAAAGAAGAACTTCCATAATAAAAAGTAAAGTCTTTACTCCAAAGAGGAAAGTATCTCATCTGAACAAAGTGATGAAAGTATCTCAAGTAGTAAAAGAGAAGAAATTATCTTCATGGGCATAGAAAAAAAAATTGATGCCTTGGAAAATGAAGACAAAGGGAAAGAAAAGATGGATTCATAAGAGGAAGAAAATGTCGAAACGGATGGGGAAGTAGATATTGAAAAAGAAATTATTTGTGCCTTTTACAAAATCAAGAAGCTTAAGAAAATAAATTTGAAACAAAAGGAGAAGCTACATAAATATGAAGAGGATCATGATTCAAAAGCCAAAATGTCACAAAACATTGAAGAAACAAAAAAGAAATCGTGAGCCTAAAGGTTCAACTAGAAGAGGCAATAAGGATGGAAGAAGTGGTGAGAATATAGCTGAAGGAAAAGGAAGAAAATTGTGAGAAGCTAGAATTTAAAATTGTTTCCTTAAGGAACAAATTGAAGAAAACAACTACTTAGTTGAACAGATTCTTGAAGTTTGAAAAGAGTGTTGAAATATTAGATGATATCTCAATTTTCAAAGCTCACCATTCATTAAGACTATTCTTGGCTATGATAAGAATCAGAAGAATCCTAAAGAAAATTAAAACTCTGAGGCTACAAATCCACCAAAGAAGGTGAATGAAGAAAAACCTAAAATCTATGTTGATGTTCTCAAAAGCTCCATCAAAAATGAATGCAACAGGAAGAAAGAAAATGATGTCCCACAGAAACCTGACTTTCCTCACAACATAACAAGGACTAATTCAAAAGATTTTTTCCACCAAGGTGGCCTCACACAACTCAATACCAAAAATCATTCTTTGGTTTTGCTTTTTTCTTGCAATTGATTTGGTCATAAAGCAATAGATTATAGATCACATGCAATAAATGATTATGTGTAGAACAAAAACAGAAGTACTTATGGGTTTTCAAATAGAAATTATAATTCATTTTCTCTTTTCTTTGATTAAAATGTTGTATGTATAAGTGAAACAACTATGGGAAGATATTACATTTTTGTAGAAGTGGCATTGTAGAAACTCCTAGACAGAATAATAAATAGGATACCCTTTAAAAAAAAAAATCCACAAAATTTTGGAAAAAGAAGCAGGAGCAAGAAGAGCAAAAGAAGGAGAAATATATGCTTATACAAATTGCACTTCATGCCCAAAATAAAGGAAATCAATTGTAAATAGACAGTGGATGCTCAAGCCACATGACAGGGGACCAGACCAAGTTTCTCACTTTGAATGAAGTAGACGAAGGCATTGTAACATTTAGAGATAATACTATTGCAATAATAGATAGAAAAGGTACTCTTAGTCTTGATAATGGAAAGACTAAAATAGAGAATGTATTATATGTTTAAGGTTTGAAACATAATATTCTCAGTGTTATTCAAATGTGTGATCAAGGACACACTCTCACATTTATTGTATGTTTAAGGTTTGAAACATAATCTTCTCATTGTTAGTCAAATGTGTGATAAAGGACACACTCTCACATTTCATTCTCAAGGTTGTGAGATAAGTAAGGCAAGCTCAAAAATATTAGTGGAAAATGCAAATAAAACTTCAAATAATGTATATGTTCTTAATGAAATCAAAGGAGAAAAATGATGTATGGGAAAAATGAATTAAATTTGGTTATGGCATAGAAGAATGGACCCTATGAACTTTGATAATCTAGTGAAAATCAGCACTAAACAAGCAGTGAGAGACATGCCAAAGATTACAAAACATTCAAACACTATTTGCAATCAATGTCACCATGGAAAGTAGACAAGCGAAAGCTTTAATTCAAAGGAATACGCAACATCAAAGCCATTGAAACTTGTCCATATGGATCTTTGTGGGCCAAAAAGAACACAAAGGTTACAAAGTGAAAATTACTTCATGTTGCTCATTGATGATTACTCAATAATGACATGGGTTGAGTTCTTAAAAGAAAAATATGAAGCATTTGAGAAGTTTAAATAATTCAAAGCCTTGGTTGAAAATGAAACCGATTTAAGAATCAAGTGCTTGAGATCAAATTGAGGAGGTGAATTTATATCAATTGAATTTGAAAAGTTTTGTGAACTTTATAGAATAGAGAGACATTTTCTAGTTGCAAGAACTCCACAATAGAATGGAGTGGTAGAGAGGAAGAATCAAACCATACAAGATATGGCTAGAACAATGTTGAATGAAGCTAAGCTATTGGACAGATTTTGGAGAGAAACATTTAACACAATGGTCTACAATCTAAATAGAGGGAAAATTAGAGTCAACAACAGTAAAATGCCCTATGAATTATGGACAGGTAAATTAGTAACAGAGAAATACTTCAAAGTATTTGGGAGAAAGTGCTATATAAAGAGAGATGAAGAGGGATTTGGGAAAATTTGACTCCGGAGCTGATGAAGGTATCTTTCTTCAGTATTCATCTAGAAGAAAGGATTATAGATGTTACAATAAAAGTTGCAAAATTTTGTAGACAATGCAAATGTAAAAGTGGATAAAGCAAGGCCTCAAAAGGATAAATCACAAACAAATGAACATCTAGAAGAGATGATTTGCAAGGAAGAAGAAGAAGAAGGAACATAACGTCAAGATACAAAGGCACCATCTATATTTGTCTAAAATAATTATTCGGAAAATCTGATTCTTGGAAATAAAGATACATGAGTTCAGACTAGAACAAGACTAGCAAGTACACCAAAACATGGAAACTTCTCCTTGCTATCTAAAATAGAGCCTAATAACTTTAAAAAATCTAGTGAAGATAAGTATTAGATTGATGCTATGGAAGAAGACCTAAATCAAATCTAGAAGAATAAGACACGGGAACTTGTTCCAAGGCCAAAATATAATAATGTGATTGGCACCAAGTGGCACCAAGTGTTCAATCTCGATACTTTGTGACAACACAAGTGCAATAAATATTTCAAAGAATCATATTATGTATTCGGAAACAAAACATATTACAATCAAGTATCACTTCTTAAGAGAACAAGTAGCAGAACAGAATTTCAACTTGGAATATATTGCCACGAAAGAACAAATTGAAAATATTTTCACAAAACCCCTTCCCAAAGAGACATTTGAATGTCTCAGACAACAATTGGGGGTAATATCCATCTCATCTAGTCACTAAGTGCTTAAGGAGAAGCACAAGTTCATGGGGAGCATCTCTTTGGCATTGATGTCAAAGGGGGAGAGTTATAGACAGGGGGAGTTTTGCAGCAAGGGGGAGAATTATTTCTATTCCTGGTGGCTTATGTGTTTCGTTGCAGGATTACCATCAATGACAAAGGGGGAGATTGTTGAAAATATTGTCATTTATGTCAAAAAAGATATATGATAGTTATATTGTCATTGACCTTTTGTGTAAATATTTTTATGTACAAATAGTTTGGTAAATAACAAAAGAAATATTTACCATGCAAATACCACAGGAAAATACCATGGGTTACTAAAACCATGGACTCTTCTTTGGAAGAATGAAAAAGGAAATTAATAATTTAATTAACGGTCGAAGTGTCTCTTGGAATTGTCACCACTCTTCATGAAGAGACACAAAGAGGTATAAAAGGAAGAAGCATTAGATGTAAATGTGTGTGAGCGAAAATGTAATATCTTTCTATATAAAGAGCAGTATTTGAAGAGGATATTTATATATATATATATATATGAGAGAAGATTGAATACCATTCAAGAAAGCATGAAAGTGAGAATTGTAGTTGAGGGTGGGTGTGGCTCAAACGAAGAGATTGGTGTCTCTTGCTAAGTTGGTTCTCATTGGTGAGAATTAGTGTCACTAGTAGGTTGGTTCCTATGAATATTTGTAACAGTAGGTTGGTACCTACAACGAATTATAAAGAGAAGTTTTTGTGGTTTTCTCATGAAAGGGTTTCCACGTAAATCTTGTGCTCTGTGTTTTGTAGTTGACATATCTTATGTGTGATTGTTTTATTATGGTTGGTGAATGTTGAAATAAGTAAAATAGTGTATTATATTGATTCACACCCCCCCCCCCTCTCAGTATAAGTGTTTTCTCAACAATCTGGGGATTTACGCTCAATGTTAAAATAAATTTGAAAAAAATATTATTGTGTTCTAACTCTAAAACATTATAAACTTCACAATGAATTGTATTATTATTTTAATATCTTTAAATAATAAATAGTTCATAATATTTTTGAATGGTTCATAAGAGGTACCAGTGGATCATATTTATTACAGAGGACATCAAGGTATAGCTTATGCTTGGGGAATTAGGCATACTAAGAATAATGAATTCAAAGCACTGGAAACTTATAAAGGCATCAAATTAATAAGCACAAGAACATTATTCCCAATAGGAAATATTGATTCCATGATTATCATCAAAGCTTCAATGTAAGGTAGTGTTCCTTCCTCTCTGAGAGTAGCAATAATAGCACACAAAACAACCCCTAGATTCAATTATGTTGAGAAGTCACATTCTATTAGGTGAGGCGATAACTTAGCTCCCTAGCAAAGAATATGGAAAATGTTGGGGTTTTGCATCTAAAAGGAAGGTTATTCCTCAAGCAAACAAAGGATGAATGTATTGTTATAAGCCCCATTTTATGATGGTTGGTGGTTTTATGCTTAGGAAGAGGGCTCTCGCCCTCCCCCTCATGAAGTTAATCATTAATATTGGGAAGGGGGTCTTAACCTCCCCCTCACTTGTCACATCATAGGAATACCTTAGAAGGGTTGAGGCAGTCGCTTAACATTTTCTCACCCCTCCTTATTTCTACAATCCAAAGTTAATGTCATTCACTCATTTTGGTATGAACAACCCCCTCCTCCTCGACATGTAAGGTCAAGTGCCAATTGATGGATATATCATCACTTGTATGCATTAATTGAGAGGTTTTAAAAGGAAAGAAGTTGTCCTTATTTTGATTCTCTTCTAGTCTACTATTGTGTTGATATTATCTTCATTGGTTATTGGTTTGGAGAGTAAGGAGGTCGGGTATTGTGTACTAAAATTCTAGCACCATAATGGAGCACTACAATTGTTGTTATGTGTCCAAGGGGGAGATGCACAATCTTCGTAGGGACCTAGGATGGTGTGTTAGAGAAATTGTTGTGATTCATGGCAATCTCACCAAGGGCACCATGGACTATGAGAAGAACGTTGTAATTTGAATCCAAGGCCAAGGAGGTCAACCTAGCTCATGGAAAACACACTATAAAATCTAGTAAACACGTGCATTGGGATTGGGAGTTGTAATCCAAGGGCACCATCTCTATTCTTTGACCAAAATCCCTAGAGTTAGAAGCCTCCATTATCAAGGTTCACGATTTGTTAGCCTCAATGACCAACATTATCAACATGCCTCCATGTGATATGCTTCCATTGACTTTGCAAGTTAATGATATAAGAGACCAAAAGAACACTAATATAATCATTCAAGTGCAATCCACGACTAACCCTAAGTTAGGGTTTTAATTGTTGATTGTTAAGTTATACAAGTTTTTATTACTATTGACACAACTTGTTTAGAGAAAAAAAGACTATTTTGTTTGAAGCATAGTTTGCTTATTTATCTCTTCTAGACATCAAAATCAATCATTTTTTTTTAAATTACAATGAATGTTCTTTTGCTATTATAAAATTTATGGTTTTTCCAAAATAATAGCTTTTTATGTTTTTCTGAATTTTTCTTAAAAAAATAATTAAATATTATAACTAATATAAAAATCAACATTATTTTGAATATTTTTTTCAAAATAAGAATAAATTTTATATATTATTTTGTATTTTTTTAAAGAATAATAATCATTTTCGTATCATTTAGTGATTTTTTTCAAAAAATATAATAAGATATTAAAATAATATAACTAAAATAAATAAAAAATAACATTATTTTTTTTTAAACTAATAACAAATTTTATATATTATTTTTTTATTTTTAATGAATAATTAAATAATAAATTAATAATAGTTTTCCTATTATTTTATAATTATTTTTAAAAGGGATAAATATTGAAAACGTTGTTTGTAGCTATTTCAATATTCAAATGATGTCATTGTGAAACAAATAAATTGTCATGTAATGAGAAACTAAAAGAAAAACTATAAGTATTCTACAAAATTGAGCAATGGAAAGAAAACCAACAATAAAGAAAACAAAAAATAATCAAACAGAAAGAAAAAATCTCTAAAAGCCGCGGAAACGAGTACGTTTTCCTTAGGTTTAAGTTTTGTTTTATAATGGAGAATGGGCGGGAACCAGGAGACGAAGCTGGAACAACAATGGCGGAACCTGCTAAGACATTGAAGTGGGTTTAAGGCTGGGGTTAGGTAGCCTTACCAGCTATTTGGTTTTTAGTTTGTCCATAGAGCTTCTTTTAGCTGGAATCCTTGGTGTTATCGCATAGTTTATAGGATAGTTTTTCATTGAAGTCTTTCATTACTAACTCCTCTACTACTTTGTCGAAGTATTCCCTAGAACTGACTATGGGTACTCTTCAGTTTTAGCGGAATGAGATTTAGGCATCCGTCTTTGGCGGGTTTCTCCTGGAAGAGCATTCGTTAAGTCGCCTTGTGATGGGCTTTGACTGAGATTTGATATTAAATATTATATATTTTCATTTAACGAGCACTCTTTAGCCATCTGTTTTGCACCGGTGGAGCTAGAGGATTGGGTTTCATTGCCTTTCTAGGAAACTGAACCGACTCCTGCTCCCGGTTTGGTGACTTAAGTGGAGGACACATGGCCCAAAATAACTTAAACAATGTTATTACTCATGTCAATGAATTTATGAACGTCGAAGACGAATTGGGCTGGCAGCATGAAGGCTTCTTCACCAAGATTGATGCAATGTGTGGGGGCCAGACACAGTCATCTCCAATAAATTTTGATGTGGAGAACTGAGTAGGTGAAAGGACTACTTCACTGACAACTGCTCTGAATTTCTCTGGTAGACATGATCCTTCCTCCACTAGTCAGATTTACGAAACAAAGGTTCTTAACAACTCCTTTGTGCCTAGGTTTGAAAAGGCATTTGCTAATCCTTCAGGGTAGTGCTTAGGAGAAATTTTTACGCAGAGTCAAGACGTGATTTACAAGACTATTTACCACCACTAAACATGGCCTTTACTCCTTCTTCAGGGCTGAGTTCCGGGAATATTTTTACTCAACGGTAGGGAGTATACCCAGGAACAGTTCCACTATCAACTGAGCTCAGAAGGAAAAAAGCTTGGAAGCCGAACAGAAAGGTTCAAAAGATGATACTTGGAGCTGATGTGGGCTTGGAAGAGGCTGTGAGGTTAGCTCTCTGTGGGGTGGTGGGCAGACTAGCTTATCCTTACCTTTGCAAGGGTAGCTTCCTGAAATCGCTGGAACACCAATGGACAAATTTTCTGGACTATAATCCTGAAACCCTCCATTTGACGAAAGGATGGTTGGGCTTCGTTTGTAAATCTCCTAAGGATGTTACCAGGTTGTTAGAATTGACTTGGTTAAATGGGGGTTGCAGTCTCATGCTTAAGCGTTGGAGAGTGACCTTTGACCCAGAGACGGAACATTTCCAGTTCCGTCATCTTTGGGTACTTATGCCTGGACTCCCGATTCATTTGTGGAATCTAGGGGCTCTGAAAGCCATTGGAAACTCCTTGGGGAAGTTTCTTGCAGTGGATCCGGTAGCCTTGTCAAACTCGTCATGGAAGGTGGCTAGGGTATTAGTCGAAGTGGACTTACATGGTGGACTTCCGGAGGTAATGGATATTGAATGACGTGGCCGACACTTGAGACAGAAATTGGATTTTCTTGGGTTACCCTTTTATTGTAGTCGTTGTCGTGGTACTGGTCATCTATGTTGGGAATGCACGGGAGCACCGCTGAAGGAGGAGTCTGAGGACTCATTGTTACAAAGAGACCCCCCAAAGTACATGACAGAGGTTGATTATGTGCATAGCGAAGGCATAGGCTTCATTCCAAATTATTCTTTTCCAGAGGAGGACCAAGACACGCTTACTGGTAAGTTGAAACAACATTGTCCTGGTTTTTTTTCATCACTTTCCTTTTGGGAAAAGGAAGCTTTAGAAAAATCAGTATGATTGCAGTCCTCTACCTCCGGGGTCTCGGGGTCTATTGCTGAGGGAGGTGGTAATAAAGACGACCCTGTATTAGTTGTTGAGAGTCCTACAAGGTCTTACCCTCCGAATATTGTTGGGGTTGAGGTAGCTGTTGAATTTCCTGAGGTAGCCATTAAGCCCCTCTTAAGGGAACCCCATCATTTGACTGAGACTTTGCCCAAACACATCATCCCCCCACTGGATGACACTCCATTAAATAGTTTGTGCTCACAACCTCTACCAGGTTATGGTGAACCGGAGATGGATGAACCTACTCTTAGTAATGTCCTTGACTCTCTCATTCCTTTTGTCAGGGGAAATAAAAACATTACAAAGTTACCAGTCTTCAAAGGGAAATTGGTGGTAGGATCTGGACAGGTTTCAGAAGGAACTTCTTCCTAGGTAAACTCAGGGGAGGGGAAAGAATTTGCATGGTCGAGGGGGGTGGGGATAGAATTATCACCCTTAAAAACTAGAAGTACTTGGAAAAAATTGGCATCACAATCACAGAGTAATACTGATTTCTCCTCTTCTCCCATAGATGGAGGGCCTCTTAGAGCAGTGAAAACCCAAGCACAGGCAAAATAATGTTACTTTTGTCCTTGAATATCAGAGGGATGGGAGGCGCCCTTAAAAAGGCCCCGGTTAGAAGACTGTTGGAACAGACACGTCCGTAAATCATTTTTTTTCAGGAAACATTGGTATCGGCACAAAACTCCAAAGATTTCATGCATGCCCTTAGACCCTCATGGGTTACATGTGCAGTTAATGCCTTGGGAACCTCAAGGGGCTTACTGGTCTCTTGGGATCCAAATATTTATGATCTAGTTCCTTTTCTCATGATTGGTGGCATATTGTTAACAGGTACAAGCATTAAGGACAACCGGGAGTTAGCATTATTGAATGTTTATGGTCCATGTATGAAACGTATAAAATTCTAGAAGTTGATTGCCGGTAGTGGTTTACTAGATATCAAGAATCTTATTATAGCTGGTGAGCTAAATTTCGTCAACTCTCCAGAGGAATAATGGGGGGGATCCTCCAGGCAAACCACTTTTGACGATTTTTACAAAGATCGTTTTGGGGAAAGGAAGTTGATAGATGTGAAGCCGACAAAGCTGGTTCCTACGTGGAGAAATGGCCGGACTGGGGTGGAAGAGGTGGCTAGAAGGTTAGACTGATGCATCGTATCAGAAGACTTGTTATTAACTGTGGGGTTGTATTGTTCATGGGTAGAATATCCTTTCATTTCAGACCATGCACCTATTCTCCTTCAATTGGAAGCCAATCCTTTCAAATTTAATGCTCATTGTCTAACAGATATAGAATTTGGAACATTGGTTCGTGCAACTTGGAGTGATCCAATATTCCTGGCTGAATTTGGCTCTCGAAAAAGGCTCATATGGAAGTTAAAGGTTTCAAAGGAAAAAACAAAACATTGGTTTAGAATGAAACAGGAAAGGAACATTGAAAAGCTTAAAGAACTTGAGGCTGGTATCAAGTTATCGATCACCAACTTGACTGTAGATACTACAAATCTGGAAGAAGGAAGGAGCTTGCGTCAAAAAGAATTGGAAAGGAACGTGATCCTAAGAGGCACAGAAGAATCTTGGAGGCTTCACAACAGATCCATTTGGTTGTCGAGTGGAGACAACAACACAAAATTCTTTCATAACTTTGTTAATTTCAATCGAGCCAGAAAACACATTTGGGAGATTACGGACACTGGTGGGTCAAAATTTACAGATCCGGTAGCTATAAAAAAGGCAGCCTTTGATCATTTTAAATATTTCTACAAGGCACAAGAGACATTGAACACGGATGAACAAGTCAAGATTGCAAGTATTTTCCCAAAAATATTCAAGGAGGAGGACGCTATTAGACTTTCACAACTGGTTACTATGGAAGAATTAAAATCGGTTCTCATCAAATTCAAAAAAGCAAAGAGCCCTAGCCCGGATGGATGGACCTCTAAATTTTTTACTCATTTCTTTGATGTTGTGGGCCAGGATCTTCTCAATATGGTGGAAGAAACGAGAAGGTTAGGGTCGGTAGGGGGCAGCCTAAATTCAATTTTTTTGACATTAATTCCAAAGGCACACAAGCCCAAAACTTTTGATGATTTTCAACCGATATCCTTATGTAATTTATGTTATAAATTAATTTCAAATATTATTTCCAATCAAATTAAACCATACCTTTGCAACGCTTTCTCTGTAGAACAGTTTGGCTTCCTCCATGGTAGGAAAATCCAAGAAGCTGTCGGAACAGTCCATGAAAGTTTACACAGTATAAAAAAAAAAAATTAAGTGCATTAGTATTAAATATGGATTTAAGAAAGTCCTATGATTGTGTAGATTGGGACTTTCTAAGACTCATACTGATATCAACGGGGTGCGGGATTCAATTGATTAACTGGATCATGGCTTGTGTATCGTCATCTACCTTCGCAGTATTAATTAATGGAGAAGCGACAGATTTCTTTAAAAATGGTAGGGGACTGCCACAACGTTGCCCATTGTCGCCCCTACTATTTATCCTTGTCATGGAAGGGCTCAATCTGCTATTGAAATCTGCTCACGGAGAAGGTAAAATCACAGGTATTAAAGTTTCCAGTCTTTATAAGATTCTTCATGTTTTATTTGTTGATGATATTATTATTATGTCGAGGGCGGATTTAAAGGAATGGTGGGAAATAGACAAAATCATATGTTTATTCTGCAAAGTATCTGGACTAATGGTTAATCAGTCCAAATATACAGTTCATCATGCAGGAATTTCGAGTAATAGTCTTATTCCCTTCAAAAAACTTCTTCCCTTTTCATTTATGGAGTTGTCTATGGGGTTTAAGTATTTGGGCTATTGGTTAAAGATTGGATCCTACAGAGCTGAAGATTGGGACTAGCTACTAACCAAAATTATGAAGAGAATAGAGGTCTGGTGCAATAGATGGCTTTCATTGGGGGGTAGATATACTTTGGTGAAAACCATTTTAGAAGGCCAGCTAGTGTATTGGATGTAATTGGAAGCCATTCCTCGATCCGTATTAAATCAAATAAGGAAATTGATGTTCAAGTTCTTGTGGAATGGAAGCAAAGATACACAAAAAATCCGTTTATGTAGATGGGAACTACTTTCAAGACCTAAGAAATTGGGGGGTTGGGGGCTTAGAAATATGGTTTTTTTCAATACGACACTCAACGCAAACTCTATAATGTCCCCCACCTCTTAGAGAGGTGATGAGGAGACTCAATGGCATGGGCACCCCCACTAGGTCATAGTCTCACACTGAAGGGGGGAAAATCAAGAAGTTAAAAGTTATATTTTTAAGTTGACTTAAGAAAGGAAAAGGATAAAGGAGTAAAAGATAACT
>JZKD02S1731421.1:501562-531173 GCA_000966675.3 Picea glauca
AGACTCCTCCACACCATTCTAGTCTCAGCCCATCTCCATCTAGCACTTCAGAAGGTAGCAAGTCGTATTGTTCTTGTGTTTCTAGCAAGGGCGCACCATCATCTGGAGGGAGGTTCGATCCAGTTTATCCTGAGGGCCTGGGGGCATTCCGACAGTTGGGTCTTGTTTGTAGGGGTAGGACCATCAGTTTGAGGGATTTTCTTGAGGGTTATCATCATTCTACATTTGTTTGCAGATTGGGACGTCTTGGAGCCATAAGGGACATCCTGTAATTCAATAAAACTCAGATCTAGGGAGATCTTCTTGAGATCTAAGTATGAAACTTCTCCCACGGGATTCTCATAGCCCGATCTATATTCTTGGAGAGTTTAAGAGCATTTGGAGGCCTCCTTCATTAGGGCCAAACCAGCTAGGTTTTCAGTCATCCAGTGGGGCACCCCATTCAGTGGGAAATTCATATCTACGGGGTTTGAGAGTGGATTTGGGAATTTGGACATCTGGGTTGTCCTTACAGTTGCCCGATCTATCATTTGGCATATTTCTTAGGGTGATTGGACACTTTTGGTAGCAGGGAAGAATTATTGAGGGCTTCAGCCTTCTATTGGAGCGTGGCATTCTTCAGCTGGAGAGTTTGGCATTCAGATCTGCTTGTATTGATCTTCATTTCTTATTCAGCCTTTAGAGGCTTATTTTGTATTGTCGGGAGCATTTTGTAGCAGCTCATATCTATTGCTTGTACGACCATCTGAGGTTTATGCCACATCGACCATCTATTGTATTGACCTTACATTGCTCATAATAAAAAGGCCAGATCTTTGCTTGTGCTTCTACATCTTGAATATATTGTGATCTCCATGTGTTGATGAATCTTGTATGCACTTAATAACTCAATAAATTAGTAGTAGTTAGTGATTCCAAGAAATAATTTGGCTTGGGATCATTACAAACTCATTGTGGAGAGTCTTGACTCAACAGGGAATCTGGCATAAACTCTTAAGAGATAAGTACATAAAGAATTTTACAGTTATTGACTGGATGAGGATGACTAGTCATAAAGTGAGCGCGACAACGAGGATGTGGAACAACATGGTTAATACAATACATGTTATTCTTCAATTGTTGAGTTGTTCTCCAAGGAAGGGAATTAACATCTATCCAGGTCGAGATCAAATCCTTGGTTTAGGACAAAAGGCCATCCTATCCGAAGAGTTGAGAACTGTTCTCACCCAGAAAGGTATATATTCACTGGATCTAGCATCGGTCAATCAAGATCCGATTACCTTATTTGAAAAATGGATTAGCGGAAGGGATTTGGGGTTCTCGGGTAATTTAGAATCCGAATGGGATCATTACTGTGTAAAATTAAATAAGGCAGGGGTTTCTCTCAACGAGAAGGAGGACACACTGATCTGGACAGGAGGGGATTCCTTGGGTAGATTGACAGTTAAAAATATCTATGCAGTGCTTATTTCTACCTTTGAGTGGCCTTAGTTGAAGGGGTGGAAAAACAAAATATGGAAGTGGGAAATTCAATTGAAGAAAAAACTATTTATTTGGATGGTTGTCGAAAACAAAATACTAACGTGGCAAGTATTGTAGGGTAAAGGGTGGCAAGGTCACGGTCGTTGCCCCTTATGCAAGGCCGAGAATGAAGACGTTGATCATTTGCTTGTACACTATTGATTTACTCAGTCAGTTTGGGAAAATCTATCAATCTGTCTTAATCAAAATTTTAGTTGGAATGGATAGTCACCTAGTCATTGCTTTGATTCCTGGGTTAAAGACAAAGACTGTCTAGTTATTCTGGCTATCCATCTTTGTTGTTTTATTTGGGCTGAAAGAAACCAAGTTCTATTCAAGGATAAATCCCCTTCCTGTTGGGTTGTCGTTATTAAAACTCTTAGGATTTTTAGCCCAGGTAACAGTCCAAAAGTTAAAAATGCTATTAAATGGAGCCCTGTGATGCAAGATATTGATCATACAATTGCATTCTTCGATGGAGCATCTATCTTGAAGGGTTTGAATTGTGGGGCTTGGGGAGTTTTCAAATTTTCTGCACAGAAAGCTTGTAGATGGCATATAAATGGAGGCAGTGGCACAAATTCAAAAGCTGAGTTATCGAGGGCATGGGTGACTTTAACTTTGTCAAAACTGTGGAATATTTCAAAGTTAAAAATCCTTGGAGACTCGAAGGTTATAATTGATTGGCTCAACAATAATTGTATATTAAATGCCAGCAATTTAGAAGGATGGAAGCGTAGAACCAATGCATTATCTTCTCAGTTCCGATAAATCAGCTATATACACATCTACAGGGAGCACAACAAGGAAGCATATCGCCTCTCAAAACAAGCATTGCTCGACACTACAAGCAGATTGACTTATTATCATTTGGTCAATGGGAAGGTGGAACCACTGACTCATATAAATCTCTTTTAATACTCATATTTCAATTGGGTGGGTCTTAGTTAATTTTTGGATATTCTGGGAAATTATGGTTTTATAAATTGAGAAGAACGAAACTATTATTTTACTTATTTTGAAGGTAGCACTAACATTTTTGTAAGTTCCATTTATGTTTTGTGATGGAATTAGTAATCATCATCAAATTGGACTAGCTCAGTTGAGACTACTGAGTCATAGTGAATTTTGATTTGGATGGGGACAGTAAAAGTCTTTCAAATAGTATGTGACTAGTTTGAATTTTACTGAACTGTGGAAGACCATTTGACATGGTTTTGAAGATATAAATGAAATTATAAGCTTAATATAATTTTGAACAAATTTTCTTTGGAAAAAAAAATTGAAAAAAAAATACACTAAAATAATAAAAATATTATGTTAAAGAAAAACAAAATAATCATAAAGAAGTTTGAAAGAAAAATAAATTAAACAAAATTGAGTAATTATAATAAAAAAAATTATTAAAAAAAAACAATAGAAAAGCAAGTTTGAAATTAAAATATTATTTCGTAAAATGTTTGAAAATAAATTAAACAAAATTGAGTAATCAAAGAAAAAATTATAATAAAATAAATTAAAAAAAAACAATATAATAAAATAAATAAATAAATAAAAATAGGAAAGCAAGTTTGAAATTAAAATATTATTTAAAAAAACATTAAATAAGAGAATAGCGTTCATACACTATCCATGAATCTTAAAAAGACACTATTCAAGAGAAATGAATCTTAAAAAGCTTCAAGCCTACTTTAAATCCACTAAAAAGTTCCAAAGAGTTATTTAGTGGTGCATTTTATTACTTTAAAAGAAGAAATAAAGAACAATGAGATTGGTACATGTTGTGAGGAAGATCGATTTGGAGTAGGAACAATTACATGACTACACTACGGATCCTTTCAAGGAACGACAAATCTTTGTTACCTTATATAGTGAAGCACATAGGGATGAAGACTACGAGTTCAATGCCACGAAGACTAGCGTCTTTGACTTATGAAATGAGCACTTTTCTTTAGTTTATCAACTACAACTAAAATGGCATTGTGCCTTTGCAATGTGAGAGGCAATCCCACAATAAAATCCATAGAAATGATTTCTCATTTGGATATAGGAAAATCATGTGGTTGTAAGAGTCTTGTCGGGTGTTGATGATTGATTTTTACCTACTAATGCTCAAAACATTTAGTGACAAATTGGACTACATTGCTCTTCGTGCCTACCCAAAAGAAAAACTTATTCATGTATGCATACATCTTGTTCACACCAAGATGCACACAATAAATAGCTCTATGGGCTTCCTCAAGCATATTGTTTCAAATATCTTCTTCCTCGTGGATGTACATCCTCCCTTCAAATCTCAACAATCCATCCACTTCAAGGACATGCCATTTGAACTTAGGCTCTAATTGCCTCCCATTCTGAAGTGCTAAAGTAACCTTCAAATACCAACTATCTCCAAGAAGTTGTTCTAACACTCGCTCCCTCAAATTGACCTTTAAGGGCACCAAGAGAAGATCTGCAACCTTTTGCAAAGGGCATCTACCGAACATTCACTTTCCCTTGATGTATGAAATTCCAAAATTGTACTCACTCATGAATTCACTCCATTGCCTCTATCTGAATTCAAATCCATTTGAGTGAAGAGATTCTTTAGGTTTTCATGATTAGTTTTTTGCACAAAGCTTCGTCTGACAAGATAATGCCTCCAAAGCTTTAGCACTAGCATCATGGCTACCAACTCTAAATCATGTGTGGCATAAAGTTCATCATGATGCTTTAGCTTCCGAGAAGCATACACTATCACTCCCCCATATTGCATTAACATAGTTCATAACCCATGTTTCGAGGCATCCATGCAAACTGTGAAGTCTGTATCCATATCAAGTACTCATAGGATCAGTGCACTGGTTAGTAGTAATATCTTAAGCTCAATGAATGTGGCATTGCATTCATCGATCCATTCATATTTGATTCCCTTGTGTTGTAAGGTAGTGATGGGTTTTGTAATCTTTGAGAACCCTTCCACAAACCTTCGATAATATTTGGCTATCCCCATGAAGCTTCGCATCTCATGAGTATTTTTCGGCACTGGCCAATCCATTTATATAAAACTCGCGATGTTTTTTATGTATTAGTATTACAACATTATGTAGTTGACGAATATCATAAAATTAATTGGAAGGAATTGCATGTTTTAGATATGAACCATTTTGGTCAAACCATTACGCATATTGGACCGTAGGGTTCATCAACTCAAACACCACTTGGTGGACTTGGTTAAGGTCCAATGGGACAAGTATAGCCTAGGATCTGCTACCTAGAAGGATACAAAGACCATGCATCAAGATCATTCCATACATGTTTTTACCATGACTTTGGGATAAAGTTTCCCAAAGGGTGGGTGTATGTAACACCCCATTTTGACTTGGGAAACTAAACCGCATTATGACTTGTCTTGTATTTATTTTCTTATTATTTGTGAAACTTTGTTAAAATAATGGGACTTTATTATATGGACATGTGGACCTCTCTATTTGTGAAGGTTATGTATAAGTTATTGTGTATGTTATTAATGATGAATATTGTGTGATTTACTTCCAACGTGCAAAATTTAAATGAAATATTATGGTATGTGCATACTAGTTTAGACTATATGTTGTAACAAATCAATAGGTACCATGCACATGATAAATAAACTAGCTAGTTTACATTGTTGATTGGTGAGTAACATGTCAATCACATATAGATAGTTATATGGTTATGCATAATATTTTAGTTTGGTAAACTAATTTACAAGTTGATTAGGCTAAGTGACAGCCAGATAAGTGTGATATTAAAGTGAAGTAGATGTCATAGACATCAAAAGTTAAATGGTATGCTAGGAAGCATTATTTTGTTATTTAATTAATGGTTCAATACATTGCAGTTTTTATAGGAAGCACAATTTCCCAAATTGGTTATTCAATGACAAATCTCTAAGAACAACAATGGTGGCCTAGTATGGTCAACCTTAAGGTGTTGACCCTAGTTATATTAGGAGGGGTGGAGGTATTGTTCATCGTTTGTCATCTAAAACATAGATTCATGGTAGGATTGTGTTAAACCATGCTCCCCTAGAAGTGTGATGACAATTGTCAGTTTTCCACTAGGGAATCTTGGTCGAGTAGTTGATACTTCTGCTTATGATTTCTATCTGAGTTTAGGTCAATGTAGTTGATGCTCCAACGTAGTCCAGTAGAGGAAAGGATAGGATGTAGAATATGGAAGTAGGTTAGAGAGGAAGGGTGATTAGGTGTAATTGAGAATAATGTTGGGAATTAGAAATGCAAACTTAGTGCCTTACTTGGTCTCTTTTGTGTATTAAATGCTTGTTTAATTTAGTTATGATGTTTTCAGTGTAATGTTCAGTTCATATTGGATTATTATGACTTAGTAAGATTGTAGGATGTTGTGTTTAAAAGATTAATGGTTTGCATTATTAGATGAGAGCACATAGGAATTTGCATTAGATGTGATGGTTGTTATCATTAATACATACACGAGCTATGTATGCATCAACTACGCATACATACCTTTCACGAGTACACTAGTATCATTACGATATATATTAGCTATTACATTATTATTATTAATGGATGTTATATGATGATTGAATTAGAATTAAAATTATATGATTATAATGTTACTTCATTTGAATTATTGGATTTCATTTCGGTATCTATTATTTTTTATTAAATGGAAAATCTGAGTTCATTTTAATTTGATTTGCATTTAACGAAACTTGGATTTTGGGACCTATCCAAGTTAATTTGAATTAATGTATTTGATAACATGTCAAGTGGATAAATGTGGGTAGGTGGGGGGGAATGTTTTATGATAGTTTGACCTTACTAGGACCCTTCCTGAGGAGTCTAAAAAAGCGGTGGTAGAGGAGGCATAAAGGGGATTTTAGGAAAGGAAAAGGGGGTGGTTGCATAATTAGGGAAAAAATGTTTTGGAAGAGAAATATTGGAACAGTTATGAAAATTGAGAATTGTGAACTGTGAGATCTATCATCCCTAGTAGTGAGATGAATTGTTGATTGTTCTTGGATATTTGAGCATGGAGGGCTAGGAAACCCCGGGGTTTCTTAGAGCTAGAGAGTCAAAGAGGTTGTTTCTAGCTAGCTGGGAGGTTAAAAATCCAATTTAGGCAACCTACTAAAGATCTAAGGAGATGGATTGCTAAATCTAGGCTGCTAAATCGAACAGTGTTGCAGGTATTTTCCTACATCATAGATAATTACATTGATTGATTAGCCTGATTAAATTGTCTCAATTTAAATGTTGGAATCATAATTTCATTGATTAAACTATATATGCAAATGTTAAATAAATTCCAAACTGTAGATGCAAATGTTAAATATTATGTTGTTAGTAGATAGGAAATAGCAAGTTTTGTACAGTCCAAGAAATTTAATAGGTAGAAATTCAGAATTAAACAACAGAGATTAATAGATAGGTTCATAACTCTTAAATGCATTAGAAGGGTCATACAACCTTTGAGGATTTTGTTGAATTTAGGGTCAAACCTAGATGTCATTTGAGGCCTAGAGAGGGACACAATGCCAAGGGGGAAGAGGATATTGAAGAGGGATTGGAAATGGATCCAATAAGAGATAATTCCTCAACAATTGTAGGAAGGAAATCCTATCTACGACAAGATAAAGGGAAAAGAATAAAAAAATATACTATGAGGGAAGCAAAAGTCACTCAAAGGAGTCCTTAAAGCAAGACAAACCCCTACTAGGGTTAATCAATGATCATTTTATCTCCCAACATCAAAGGATTGGGAAATCCCTCAAAAAGACTTCCCTTGAAAACACTAGTAGAGTTGCATAGGCTAGATGTGATCCTAATTCAAGAGTCAATGGCATTCAAGACATACTAAGTCAATAAAGGACGCTCTAGATTTGGTCAAACATAAAGTGAAAGATCAGGAGGACACCATCACATTGCTTAAACAAGTTGCATCCAGTCGGCCAAGCTCATCGATTGTGTAGATCTTAATCAAGATAAAAGAACCAGAACTGTGTGATGGGACTCGCAATGCTAAGTTGTTGGGAAATTTATGTTGGGACATGGAGCATTACTTGAAGAAGTTGAATGAAAGTCCATAGGAATCCAAGGTAAACATTATCACTATGTTCTTAATAAGGATTGTGAAACTTTAGTGGAGGAACCGATTTGAATACTTGGAAGCTGGGAGGACCACCAAAAAGATCGAAAACTAGGCAGAGATGAAGGCATCCTTGAAGGCACAATTTAGTCCGAGAAACCAAGCTTAGGTCACTAGAAACTAGTTGTTGGATCTCAAACACCCTAGCAAGATACAAACCTATATCAAGGAGTTCACTGGCATAATGTTGGAGATCAAAGACATGTTGGATGAAGATAGCATTTTCCACTTCATGAACAGTTTGTAGACTTAGGTGCAAAGTGAGCTGCGATGCCAAATTGTGTAGACCCTTGCGACAACAATCACAATAGAAAACAAGCTATTAGACTTCAAGGGTGCAGTCAAAGCATGTCCAAGTAGCGATGAAGGCCAACATGTGAATCAAAGTGATAAAATGAAGGATAAGGGAAAGATGAAGGAATCCAAAGGTGACGAAGATGGTGAGAAGAAACCAGACTCGTAGAAGGAGAAAAAGTGGGTTTCTTGTTGGATTTGTGCGAAGGAGTTATGCCAAGAACTGTCCATTGAAGAAAAAATTGAATTCTTTAGTGAAAGTGGACAATCAATATGTGGGTGTGTTGTAGGTTTTGGGCGTTGTTGCAGAGGAAGAACCAATAGTTTCACAAGACCCCGACATGACAAGATTGAGCTATGTTTAGGCATAGATCAATAGGAAAATGACTTTGGCTATGGTGGACAATGGAGCTACTCACAACTTCATGAGAGAATACGTTGCATGAAGTCTTGGATTGAAGTTTGAACAGGCACAAACTTCTTTCAAGGCATTTAACTCAGGTGAATGGGAGATTGTTGGCACAACCAAGAATGTTTCTATGAAGCTTGGGGAATGGACCAGATGGGCGAGTTTCACCGTTTTTTTGTTAGAAGATTATGAAGTAGTTTTGGGTCAAGAGATCATGTGGACGGAGAAGTTAGTCCCCATTCTGCATGTCGATTGTTTGGATATCATGTCAAGATGGAATCCATGTCTGGTGCCTACGGTAAAAGGGAGCAGGGGGATTAAAATGTTGTCCTTGCGTTTGGTGGATAACCAACGACCTTTCTTGGACATCGGTGAACGAGGTGAACAGATGGTCGAAACAAAGAACTTAGACTATTCGGAAGTGTTTGCAGACTTAGAATGGTGCATCAACAAGATAGAAGAGATCTTGGTTGATGTCGTTCATGGCTTAGAGAAGTTTGTTGACTTTTATGAAGCAAGTATGTCAAAAGAGTTGATGGAGACAAAGGAAAGAAAGACACCAGAACTTGAGGAACGGAAAGTGGAGTCGTTTGTTTCACACATGTGTTATGGGGAAGAACAATTGCCATGGTACAAATGTTCCAAGAAGGAGGTTGGACCAATCACAGAGACAATTGGAGGTGGTGAATGGACTTACGATCCAGAACTTGAGCGCCTTGTGGAGGAAGGTGAAGGTCGAATCGGTTCCAACATCTTGTTATTGGTGTATTTGATAGAGAAGTATGCTGACACTTCGAAGGATTTGGTGAGGCAAGATGAGCATGGAGGTGGTGGAACATTCGATCTACTCCTTCCACTCTCTCACTAAACCAAGAGCATGTAGGCTTGTTGTCATGGAGACGACAATGAGCCAACTTGTTGGTGCCATGGATGCACGCACCATAGTGACTTAGGAGGATGCGATGGTTGAGAAGTTGTGAAGAGAAACAAATGGTTTTGGTGTTGAAGTGATTTCTTGCGAACTTGGTGTGACGATTGAACTAGATACCTGATTAGCTAAGGCACAAGGGGATCCAATGCACATTAACAACAGAAGTAGTTGAAGTAACAATGCAGCAACAAAACATAGAGCAGAATCTGAGGTCATGACAGACGTAGCTAGTAATTGCAACAAATGAAGTAATGTTGGGGTTGTTGGGACAACAACGACTTGGAGTGGGGGATGATGTAAGGCTTGGGGCATCCATCCCAAGCGCGTGCTCCTCCACCGCAGACTAAGACAAATGATTCAGGCAAGACAAAGTGCTCAGTTCATTAAGGAGGAGAAGGTCTTCTTATATGGTGAAGTTGGGGTTCCTTGGGCATGCGTCATGCTAAGAAACAACTTCACTGAAGATTTCTTGTGATAGAAGTTGAGGTGAAAACTTGACTAAGACGTGGGTAGAAGGTGGGCGCTCCACCAAAGTCAATCCATCAAAATGAAGGGCATCAGTTGGGTGCTTCGACAAGAAAGATGTCGGTCCAACTAGACATAAGGAAACTCGAGAATGGATGATCTTGGTCACCTTGGGTGACCGACGTGCCAAGGGGAATGACAAGGAGACATGTGAAATATGATTAGCCAGTGAATAGGTTGAACGATCATTCAAGGCAGGACTTGGGAACCTAAACAGAAACGATGTGGCTAGGAGAAAAGTGGGTGTGCGCTTGAGTGATTCGACCGAATCACCCAAGGGATGCATTCCCCTTAGGAAAAAGTTGGCCCAAGTGAAAAGTGGACAAGCTACCAAACAAACATGTTGTCTCCAAGGAAAGGGAATGCACCATCTCCTGGGATGGGTGACTATTTATGCAAGTAGAGAAGACCATTTGAGAGGAAGCAAGTTGGATAGAAACAAGTGATCTAAAATTGTCTAAGTGTGGGGATTACAGGTTGCACCATTTTGAGGCAAAGACAACAAGCATTTCAAAGATGAAGCATGAAGGAGAGAGTTTCTTTCAAACTTCTGATTAAGGCACTGAAGGAAGGGAGTTGGGTGACTCATTGAAGAAGAGTCTTTTGTGTTTTCGCATAGGCTCTTTGTGTAAGTTTAGTAGAAGCTCCCTTGTAAACTTTCTTTGTGTGTGACACGAGCTAGGCTCGGCACATTGTTGTTCTTATAAATAAAGATTTGGGTTTTAGGATGGTTTGGCCACCCACTTCCATTTCATTGTTATTGTGTATGGATGTTCTTTACTTGTTAAATTGTCTAAGTATAAGAAACACACATAACTATTAAGTAATAAACGAAATGAAGAATTAAGGTGTAGTCTGAGCCAGGTAAACTAGTGTGGCCTTGCCGCCAAGTTCAATAGTCGTGGTGTCGTAGTTCATTGAGAACGTTGCATGTCTCCACCATCCAACCAAAGTTTCTCCAGCGGCCTAACACAATGGGTTAGAGTCAAAAGATGTTAGTGTTTTGGGGAAAATAATGAAGGAATGGGAATTCTTAGCCATAGATGTAGTTGGTAGTTCAAGGGGGATTCTCATTGGATGGAAGAAGTGTATTCCATTTCTAAACAATTATTTCCTCGCATCAAGTTAATGGATATAATATCTATACCGGGAGATAGGTTAGAAGATTGTAGTGATCAATTGTTATGGTTCTTATGAAACCTTCTTGGGAGGATTTTCTCTTCGGAATGCATTACTAATAATGTAATAAGAAGAAAATACTTAAACTTTACACTTAATAGCTATGAAATATGGGGAGATTCAGCAAACTAGGATACACTAGCAAAGTTATTTAGGTATAATATAGAAGAGGCAGGGTTTGTTGACGTAGAACGCATTAAAATTATTCCTACATGGAGAAATAATAGATCGGGTAACGAAGGATTCTCAAAGAGACTTAAAAAATTTCCAATAATTAAGAATCTAATGAGTGATGTTGATAATGTAAGATCTTGGGTGGAATGTGGAGGGGGCTCAAATCATCTTATGATATTCCAGATAGAAAAATAGATCTTGAAGCCAATCAAGGCTTTCAAATTTGATCCGGTGTGGATAAAAGATAAGGAGTGCTTGATTTTGGGAAATGGTGAATGGGTGTGTTTTGATGTAAATTATAAAGACTCGGTAAGTTACCAATTTGCAGCAACACTAAAGAAAGTGAAAAAGGAAATCTCAACCAAAGCATCAACTAAATTTAAAATATGGACAAAGACCTAAAATAAGTGGAGGGTATGATAACAAACTCTATGAGAAGAATGAAGATGGTATGTCTAATGAAGGGGTAAGATGAGGTTATGAAGCTTAAAAAGTGAAAGAAAATTAAAAAAAATCTTGGATTGGAAAAAAACAAAGTGGAGAACGAAGAGTAGGGAAATTTGGTTGGAAAAGGGAGATGAAAATACTATTTTTTCCATTACTATGCCAAGCATATAAAGAGAATTAATACAATATGGTAAAATGGGAGGTCATATGGAGGGAAAAACAGAAAATTCCATGAGCTAGCAAGGTTCGAGGTTTCCTACTTCCAATCTATCCATAGAAAACTATGGACTAATATAACAGAAATTTTAAAGTTATCCACTTACTTTCCAAAGTTTGTGACAGAGGAAGCCAATAAAATGTTGATGGAAGAAGTTTTGAAAGAGTTAAAAATTGTCTTAGCATCTTTCAAAAGGGACAAGATCCCAATGCCATATGGTTGGCCAATAGAGTTCTTCATTAGGTTCTATGATTTGTTGGAAGAAGACTTAAGGTAATTGAATAGGTAAGAACCACAAGTAAAATGTTAAGGGTCTTTGATTCTACTTTTATAACACTTATTTCCAAGAAGGGGTTGACAAGACTAAATGACCCTATGCAATGAGTGGGGATTCTCCCCAATGAAAGGTCGCAATTAAACCTTACACAATTTGGTATAGGGAATTCATTTAATGTGTGGATTAGTAACCTTTAGATAGTTTTGCTTGAGTTTTAGCAGGTGCAACCCGATCCATCATTTACAGAATTGTTTTAATGCAATAAAATTAAATGAAACTAATATAATACGCACAATGCAAGATGATGTCCAAGCTAACTAACAAAACTAATAAAATAAACATAGCACCAAATATCATTGTACTTTCAATTTAGTAAAAGTTACTTTTAAGAAAATAAACAGAATAATATAAATAATCAATTGTATTACAAAAAAGTCTGGTAGTGACCAATTTATTAGAGTACCATACTTAAGGTTATAGACGAACAATCTATGAGATAAACTAAATAAAAAAAATTACTTATAATTCAGAAAATCTACACTATAAAAACATATGCTCATATCATTCCAAAATTAAGTCAACATAAAAGGTTCCACAAACCACACATTTCAAAACTTAAGTTTGTCTCCAAAAATATTTGGCCAATGATGATTTCTCATTCATTAACACTTCATAAAAAAGCTTATAAGATGACAAGAAAAAAGCCCCGACACAATTCAAATTCATCTCCTTTATAGAAAAATGAAGGAAAATCAATCATTTTGATACATCTGGATGATCAAGTTTGTTTCCCCTTCCTATCTGTTGGGGTCCTTCAGTTAATTATCACTTTCCAAAACATGGCAAGTCGATTCCCTTTGACTGTTCAAATCCTCTTCTCTAGAAATTGTCCAATGTGGCTTGAGGAAGCCTCACCCTTTCATGTTCTCAATTTCTTTATATGTGCATTCCATGCCTCAAAAGTTTGATTTAGCATGTCTCCTTGAGTAAAATGATGTTTCCTGAAAGGAGATTTGTAGGAAGATATGCACTACCTCATTTTCCTTTCAAACTTATCCAACTTAGGTAGCAAAGTTCTAAACAATGTCATTTCCCTAGTAGGGATTCTACAAATTTTTCAATGGTTGCTTAATTAAGTTCAAATATGGAATTTTTTGTTTGAATTTGTATGGTCTTCCAAGTCCCTTGATACCTACTCTTATGGGAAGAAATTTTCCATTGGCACAAAGGATGGTAAATGGCAAATATTGGCCATATTTTCTATGACTTTCCATAACAAAGCAACATTTATTGCTTCATGAATAACTCCTTTGAGAGTGTTATTAGTTGCTTTTTTCCAGTATTTTAACTGAAAGTCTATCTTTTCAAATGTTTCAAAAATGTGAAAACATTAATTTCTATAGGGATTTTCTTTGAAGCGGATTACCAATCCTTAACCTTGCCAAATTTAATTGAGCTTGTTGATATGCAAGATACTCTGGATGTGAGTCATAACACCAACAATATCATGACCATAATCTTGCACACATTGAGCTTTGTAAGAAAACTCTCTTTCAACATTAGCATAATCAACAAAAGTTGTTAGTCGATTCTTACTGGACTTATAATAATTGACTTGATTTTCCCGCAAAGTGATTTTGCTTTCATACTTCTTTATTTTATTTTCTACATCTATGAATTTATTTACATTGGTTTAAGCAATGGCCAACTCAACAAAGGTAGAGGAAGCCAAAATCAACTTTCTAATGTCAATTACTACAATTTCAATGGTGAGTATCACTTCAAAATCCAAGTTGATTTTCCTCATTTTGTGTTTCTATCTTATTACTTGTTTCATATGTTTATCAAATGAAAATAGATCCAAGTTAGTAACTTCATCTATAGGGGTTGGAATAGGTTCATCACCTCCTGTAACGATGCCTAATTGAACCAAAAGTACCAAGAAAAGTTTGAATAATGAAGACCTCTTCCATCTATGTTGGGTCTGGTGGCCCTGTGTTGTCTTTACCAGTCTGGTGTGTTAACCCATTCCCTTCTTATGGGATTTATTCTTATGTGATGTTTTATCTAAGTTTTTTATCTTTTGTTTTTCTCTTCTCTTCAATCATTGTCCCGGCCTCTTTTCTTGTTGATTACTTGGCTTCTGTTTCATCTTTATTTTTCTCTCTTCTTCTTCTTTCTTTGCTCCAATTTGACTCTAGCTTTAGCCTATCATTCCTTCTTTTCAATTTATTCTTTCTTAGCAGCTTTCTTTTGTGTTTGTTCATATCTTTTGGCTTAGGCTTCTGCCTTGATTTTTTCTAATGATTACAATCTCTTATTTTCTTTCTCTTGCCTCTTATCTTGAAGGGCTTGTCTCTTAACAACCCTTGCAGCTTCTTTATTCCTTTTAATTTTTTTCCTCCTCAACAATCGCTTGCAATTTGTCCAAAACCTTTGCATAGGGTATTTCTCTTTTGTGAGGTTTCTCCACCTCATTCTCTTGGTGTTGATAACGAAAATAAATCTTCACCTTTGACCTATGCCTTGCAACAATTCTAGAGGGTCATTCATTTGGATTATTTCTTAATCAAAATGTTATGCATCAACATCCCCTTCCATCCTAGGCCATGTCGAATCTATTATCCCATACATGCCTATATAGGAAGGATACGATGGGCATAACCTCTTTTGGTGTTTTATCAAGCAAGCATTAAATCTATGCATCATTTAATCTATGATATCCTTAATGATCAACCTACTTGGCAAATAGACTAGCAATGTGTTATTTGCTTGTGTGGCACCACAAATCCTAATGTATGTAAAATATTCCTAAAAATACCAAGCTCCAATGTTTTTCAACACCTCTAGTGCTTTTGGAGATATCCTTGGGTATGGTTTGCAAAAAATAAGTTCATATAAGGATGCAAGAAATCCATCACAAATAAATGCATAGTGAAAATGGTATATGCCCTTCCATAAATCTTTGCAATAAATGTAAACATAAGGCTCATCTGGAGACCAAAATCATCTTAACCCTACAAATGTGTTAGAAGCACACATTACATCTAACGGGTAGAAGGGAATGTAAAATTATGTGACTCTTGAGGGAAAACCGAATTGAGCTCTACTAATGGCTTCCACAAGTGAATTTGAAAGGATAGCATCCCAATGGAAAATTTTGCCTCCTTTAGTGCTTTAATGCAAAACTAGAACCCAGCCTATTTTCATATGAGTTGAATCATTTTCTCCAAAGATTTTGCTAATCAATTGTGTAAGGTCGGGAAGGGTTTTCTACCTAGTGCTTTGGAAATTCTTCCTTCTTTATACCATTCAGTTAGGATGTCATAGCAGTTATGTTTTTGCATTAAATCTTTCAACAAATCATCGGTGAAGTGAATTGCAACCCTGGATGGTTTGTAATATGATTCAAGATCAATTGAGGTGAAATATCCAATGCAGCTTCTCTAATCATTAAGAAATTTTCTTGTGTTGACCTTTGTATGTTGAATTAGGTAGCCAATTATGTTTGCACAAGGCATCACTAGGGATCTAGTTGCTGCGAAGTGCATATGGGATTTCTTTAAATTATGTGTCATATATAGCTCTTCTTCTTCCCTTTTGTTTATGTCTTCATCATCCATTTTCAATTAATCAAAACAATTCATTGCAATTTGTGAGCTCCAAAAAATCCAGTAGTGTATGTGATGTCTGTAAAAACAAGCAATGTAGTATCTCCAATATTGTGGGCTACCATGATTGGTTGTTTTCCTTTAGCCAACTTCCTCCTTCCTAATGACTTTGTGATGATAGAGTTATGTTCACTAGCTGGTGTTGTTCCCCTTACAAACTCCATCTGACCCTTCAATTGGTCTATAATTCATATCTATTGTTACCTTCCCTTTCCCAATAGCCTTATGAAAATCCCTGCAAATTATCAAAATACAAAACAAGAAATGCAAGGTTTAATTGAAAATTTCACACAAAATCATAAATCAGTTGATCTTAAAAACTCGAAATAGGAACCAGTTTTTAGGGATGGCAATGTCAACCCTAATCTCAATCAAATTCCATTAAATTAGATTTCTTTAAAAATTTCATTGGAAATTGCAATTCAAGTTTGAATTTTTCACTCATTAATTTGCAAGGGGGAAACAAGAAAATGGAGACTTGCACAAAAATCTAATTAATATTAAAGCATGTAAAAACTAAATTGCATGTACAATCATACTTGTTGAAACACAAAACAAAAACCCATTTCAAGAAATTGTTAATTCGAACCAAAAACATATCATAATTAAATCAGTGGTTAAAGAATCCAATAAATTGCTTCTTGAATTCAGTTGGCTGGTGAATTCAGTTGGCTTTTTTTTTTACATTATGAAGGAATTATGATCATCTCTTCGATGTACAAATCATTCAAACTAATGAGCTTTTCATGTGATTCCAAACTTTTAAACCAAGAGACCAAGAATAGGATGCATTTATTTCCCAATTTGAAAAGGTGATAAGTTTTGAGTTGTAGTGCCATCAAATTAGGCCAAGATGGGACATGCATCAAAAGGGGTGTTAATTCGAAATGTACAATTTTTATGCCTTGTTTGATAGATTTTGACAAAAGGAATAATCTGAACTTTAAAAATTTGAGTTCCTAGCTAACTAGATATACCCCACAAAATCGTACAAGGCATAAGGACACAGTATGACCGGGGGGTTGTTTCTTCCTCCATTTTGCATAACATATAGATTCTAGAACCTAGTCTACATCTCTTTTATAAAAATATCCAAAGTTAGTGCCTTATGTTGGCGTAGTACTTGAACAAAATAAAAATGGATATTTTACTTAATCTGCTACTTAACCCAACCAATTTAAAATTAGTGAGAAACCAAATATAAAACTTTGATCATAGTTATTTTCGAGTTTAAAAGAAATATAACTATTTACAATAGTTCCTTGCTATTTCCAAATTATTTCTCGAGACTTTCTTGAAAGACTCTTTCTGCACCCTACATTCATCATGCACAAATCAATTAGAAAAATTCCCAACTGACATTTTAATTCATAACAAACCTTGTATAAACATCTCAGTGACTTAACCCAACACAAACAGGATGACAAGGGTGGGATTCTTCTTTGTAATGTTGATCCATCTCACTGCAACAATTCAACCTCTGATCTCCTTAGCAAAAACATTCTACCTCGTACAAAAACACAAACATTCTTCACATCGACAGTCATCAATTTAAGTGGTACTTTGGGCATCAGGAGTCATCATTTCTATCCTGTGTGGCCCTGACAAATAGTCGTAGATAGTTTTTTCCGCAAAATTAAATTCCCTCTGATTTCAGTAGAAAGTAATTTTAGATCTGCTTTTATCCACATATAAATTGTCACAACTAACATTTTAATTCATAACTGTAATAGGCACATGAAAAACCCCATGATTTAATATATTATTCATGAACAAAAATGACAATCCATAAGAAAAAATATATATGGAATTCAAATTAACTATGAAACAGTTAAACTACCAAAACTAACCTCCAGTTAACTAAAGTTACAAAGATCCCAAAGGATTAGTCAACATTCCCCCCTTAATCCGAAGGGACATCTGACATACCAAGCAACATTTAGAATCGTTCAAATTCTTCACATCCCAAAGCTTTGGTAAAAATATCTATGATTTGTTCTGAAGTGGAACATTGTCTCAGATGAATGGTTTTGGCCTCAACATGATGTCGAATCAAGTGATATTTGGTGTTGATATGCTTGGTTCGATCATGAAATAGGGGATTCTTGGCCAATTGAATTGTTGAAGTGTTGTCAACAAGTAGAGGTGTTGAAGTCAATTATTTCTCCTGCAAGTCTTCAAGGATTTTTCTAAGCCATACAATTTCTTTTGTGGATTGAGTCGTTGCTACATATTCTACTTCAGTTGTAGAATCAACAGGAACTGATTATTTCCTTGATCTCCAAGTGACATTTGTCGATCCAAGACACATCAAATAACCTAAGGTAGACACCCCAAGTTCTTTGTCTCTATCAAAGTCGGAATCAGAATATCCAATAAGATGAAAGTATGGTACCTTTGAGTATCTCAAACCAAAAGTTTGAGTTCCTTTCAAATATTTGCGCACTCGTTTTGTTGTTGGCCAATTTCCTTCACATGGTTGATGCATAAATCTAGAAATAATTCCCACTACAAAGATAATATCAAGGCGAGTAGTGGTGAGATAAATCAAACTTCCAACAATTTGTTTGTACTTGGTTGCATCTTCAAAAGCATTTTCTTCATTGGAAGAAAACTTCAAATTTTGCTCCATTGGAACAAAACTTTATATTTTTCTCTATTAGAGTAGAAACAGAATTACAATCTTGCAATCCAAATCTACACAATAACTCTCCAATGTATTTCTTCTGAGAAATAAAAATGAACTTAATATTTTGAGTGACTTCAATTCCTAAGTAATAATGAAGCAAGCCCAAATCAATCATATAAAAAACCTTTTTCAGCTCTTTCTTAATGGATGTTATATAATCATCATTGTTTCTTGTAATTAGTAGATCATCAACATATACAATTGATTTACCAACTTTTTTGACAAATAGAGTTGCATCATCTAGATTAAAATGCTTGTAGTTTAATTTCAAAAGGTGCTCAATTAATTTTTCATACCATGCTCGTGATGCTTGCTTCAAGCCATACAAAGATTTTACCAATTTACATACCTTTTGCTCCTAGCCTTTGACAATAAAACCTTCAAGGTGAGTCATATAGACATCTTCTTTCAATTCTCCATTCAACAAGGCAGTCTTAGCATCCATATGATGTATTTTCCATCCTTTCTGTGATTTTAAAGAAAACAGAGTTCAAATAGTGTCCCATTTTGTTGTAGGAGAAAACGTTTGTGTCGTCAACACCTTCTTTCTGAGCATATCCTTTTGCTACAATTATTTCTTTGTCTTTATCAAGTGATCCATTAGCGTTATACTTGTTCTTATATACCCACTTGCAGCCAAAAGGTTTGATTCTGAATGGAGGGTCCATCAACCTCCAAGTTCCATTTTTTATGTTAGCATCATACTCTCTCTCCATTGCACTTCTACATATGCATCACTAGTTGTTTCTTCTTGAAAGGAAGCAAGTTCATCAATAACATATAATTTTAATTCATAATCATAAGAACTATGGGAATTGTTACATGAGCTTGAAGTAACATCCCTTGCTTTTTCTTCATTCTGTCTGGCAGAACTTCTTATCTCTATTTTTCCAAGTTCATCTGTATGAGCAACAGGTGTGACAAATTCATCATACCTTCTTGGAAATGTCCTAATATGTATCGATTTATGTACTATTTGATGTGATGATTGCTTAGTTTCAAGAGCCTTTGAAACAGTTTGAATCCCCCCTTCAAGATTTGGAAGTTCATTATCCCATTCATGATAGAATTTGTTAGAGTGAAATCTATCAAGATGAGCAAGTTGTTTGTCAATAGTAAGTGCATCTTTGTCAAATTCAAGAAATATAACATCTGTAGAAACAATAAATTTTATGTTTGCTTCATCACACAATCTATAAGATTTTGAAGTATTATAATATCCCAAAAAAATACACTTTCTACTTCTTGCTTCCAATTTATTTCTTTGTTATTCAAGAATCAAAGCATAACAGGTGGAGCCAAAAAATATTAAATTCTTGACATCGAGAAGATGGCCATGCCTTTCATAAGGAGATTTGATGTGAAGTGATGCAGTCCCCCTACCTCAGCAGGGTTCTGCAACCTCCCAGTCTATGGATCGATCTTCTTCTGATCCAAAATGGCTCTTCGGGCTCCTGCTGGAACCCTTTGAACAAATCCATAAGTCCCTTTGTCCTCTGGCACGGGTCTTGAGAAAATCTGTGCACGCACCTCATTTTTGGCTCTCTTCTTTGTTATGAACCAACACACACCTCGGCGTTGATTCCTTTCCAACTAGCCCCTTCTTATCTGGTGACCTTGGGCTATGACCCAAGGTGTAAACAACACACCTTTCATGTTTCGGGGTTTCAGGACTCTTGCATGTGAGATCTCCTAGGCTCCTTGTTCTTCGAATCGTCAAACCCTGAAATAGGGCCTAACTCCATAGCTGGCTCCTCCCTTAACACTTGACCATGCGACCACTACCCATGACCACGGTTCACTTTTTGGGATTTCATAATTCATGATTTCGCGATTATGGCTGCAAACGATTCTAGGTCCTTTGAACCCAGATCCCGAAATGTCGAAAAGGGATTAACGGGCTTTGGCTCCCCCCTTAGCCTCCGTCCATGCGACCACGCCCTATGAATTGGGGATAACTCCTCCGAGCACATCATGATTTCAGGGTTCATGAAGTTGTGATGCAACTCCAACCTCTCCTCCTTCTAATCCCCAAAGTCTGAAATTTCCCCTGGACAATCAATGGCCCAGATCTGTCGCTGAATGGATGGTCCTTGTTCAATCGCGATTTCTCCTTTCGCAATTTCTGGGATGAGTGCCAACTGACTCTCCCCTCTTTTTTTCCCAATGACGAAATGTCGAAATCTCCCCCTTGAGAGATCAATGGTCTAGATTCCTCTTGAACTAGCGACCACGATCCAACTGGATCGACGACCCACAACCTTTCGAGATTTTCCCCGAACCTTGACCACTCGCCATGTGTCCTCCTTAATGAACGGTCCTGGTCCTTTCACAAATTCTCCTTTCATGATTTTGGCCTGGTCTTCTCCTTGTTTCCCTAGTGCCAAAAACTCTGAAAACCCTCGACCCCACTGGATCAACGGTCCACACTCGTCCTGATCGACGGTCAGGATCTGATCGCAATTCTCCCTTTTGCGACTTTGGGAGACTCTTCACTCTCGATCTTCCAGTGTCTGAATCCTCGAAATATTATCTCTTGACACCTGTTCTCTGAGATGGACAGTCCCGATGCTTTTGGGACTTGACGAGTCCTCTCCCTTCTGTTGTTACGAGGCTTAAACCTTGCGCACCTTCTTCCAGATCCAAATTCTATCGACTCTTGGTGCTAGATATGACGGTTCATATCTGTCCTCCTTGCGCGCTCTCCTCCTGCTACCTGGATGTAGATTCAATGGTATGGATATTTCTTCCCAATGTTGATCCAATGACAATTGTGCTCTTCCTCCTAAGCTTTCTTGGCTTTTTGACTTAGAATATTTTCTAAGTCTCGAAGGTCTCGACCTTCGACTCTTCCTCTTGCGAGCCTGGTTCCTTTGGGTCTCGTTTGTGTTATAGAAACATTGTCCTTTCCGAGCTTCACCCTCTCGGAGATTTACTCCTGTGCACACTTTGCTTTCGGGGATCTCAAATAACTCAGATTCGAGAAGTTTTCTTGAAAAGAAAACTCCTTACGCTCGCCTGGCGTTCTCCTTCTCGATGCACACCTTGCAGAGCCTACAGAGTATTCAACAACCCTGTGAGTGTCTTCTCTTCGACACTTCTCCTTTCTCAGAACTCGAAATAGAGTTCCCTAGTGCACTCTATGCACTCGCTTGATGCCCTCTTGGCAGAGCTCTACAGAACCTTCAGTAGTTTTGTCTTCCCTAAACTTGAGACAGAGTTCCTTCTTGTGCACTCCTTGCACCTCTACTGATGAAGATTCAACGTTATCCCTCTTGGGCTTTATGGAGGTTTTCTTACCTCTGTTAACGCACACCTTGTGGACTATGTGCACTCATTGCACTCGGAAACTCTAAGATAGGAAGAAATTGAAACTTATAAAATACTTCACTAGTTATGCATTCAAAACATGAAATACATAAAAACATGAAAACACATACAAACAATTCATGGCAGGAAAAAACTACTCTTCTATTAATTCAGAAATGCCTATACAAAGTGTTTACAAAGGCTGGACTATAACAAGTCTCAACTCTCTCTCGAGACCTCTCTGTTCTGGTCTCTCCTCCTATCTCTCTCATTCCTTGTCCTATCACTCTCTAATTACAAAGAGGGATCTCTCAAGCTTATACTCAACTTCATTGTCTCTAAGTTATCGCCATCACAGAGCGGCTCCTATGGCTACATTACATAAATCGATGCCCTGTCCTAACTACGTCCTGGGCTTGCTGCAGGAAACCATTAAAGGAAACCTCAACCACTACCTATACAAACGCGTGGTTTGGCATTAAAAGCCTTACAACATTTATTGAAATTTCAAATTTCAAAATTGAGAGGGCTTCCCCTCTCCCTTTCTCCATTAAATGTGTGTTGGATATGTTGGCTAGCTGGCACGCTACTGACATGGATCGATGCTCCTACATCATACTCTTCATCTGGAAAAATCATGATCTCCTGATCATGAGCTCATCTTCTCCAATGTTGAAATCCACCTGGATCCCAAACTTTCCCTTGGAGTTTTCCATCTGCTCCTTTGTTGTTGTTGTTTCCCTGTTGCCCTTGCAGGCTCCTTTCTTCTCAACTTCTCATTGCTATCATTCTCTGTTGCTGAACTCAACATCAGCCTTCTGATTTTTTCAATTACCTCGTCCAGCTGCTCCAATGGTTGGCTCTTTGTATGTAGTCTTCTCTGCCGCACTTATGTCTTCTCAATGGGCAGATCTGCTCGATCTCCTTTGCTATCTTTATCTCTCTTTGTGGCACTAAGTGGACACACTGCTACAAACTCCAACTCTATAGTCTCCTCACTGAACTGTTGCTCAGCTTCTTTGTGTGGCAGTTCTGTTGCTGCCATTTCTCCTAGTAGCATACTTTCAACTTCTTCCAGCTTGGCTTGTCAAATGTGCAAACTTTGCACCATCGCCCTCTTCTATAGGGCTTCCAATTCTTTATACAGATCAAAAAAATCCATGCTATCTGCTTCCTCTTATGTTGCAGACTCCAGTGCTGCAGTCATCTCTGTTTCAGCTTCCTGGATGAAAATTTTGAGCAACTCAGTTGAATGCTCTTCTTCTTCTCCTTGGGAAAACATCAGTGTTTGCTCCACTTCTTCCTCTTCTTTGATAGTCTCTGTTGGCCTTCCTCCTTCTGTTGTTGCATCCACAACACATGCTCTTGCCTCAATTGGGCTATCTGGTAGGAATACCTGAATTCCCCCAATCATCAGAATGTTCTTCTGATCCTCCTTCTGGATGGTGCAAGTTTTTAACTTGTCATCATATTCATTCACATGGTATGCAAAACCACATGAATATTCACTTATCATCACTCCTTGCTGACCTAAAATCACTCCTGAGTCCCTGAGACTTTCAGACAGTATCACTTCTTTTCCCCTGCCCACCTAGAAATTTGGGAATTTTTTGCTACCCACTTGGCAGTCTATGAGATCCAGTGACCCCATATCATTGCCCACTAGGAAATCTGAACTTTCACCACTTCCCCCTTGGCAATATGCGAGACCTTCTGTTGATCTCTTCCCATTGCCCACCTGGCAACTCGAAAGTTCACTTCTGTCCACCTGGCAGTTTATGAGATCCTCTGCTAATCTCATACCATTACCCACTTGGAAATATGAATTTTTGTTGATGTCCTCTTGAAAGTCTATGATATCCTCCAATGATCTGATTCCATTGCCCACCTGGCAATTTGAAAGTTCATCCCTTCCCTCCCGGTAGTTTATGAGATCTAAAACTAATCCCTCTTCCTCATCACTGAGGGTTCCTCCAACTTCTGGCTCACATATGCAAACCAACTCTGTGTCACTAAGGTTTTCAGCATACCTCGTCCACTTCCTCAACTCTTGCTGTTGTTTCATGGCCAACAACTTTTGAACAAAGCAAAGGCTTTCTTGTTCAGAGGCCATTCGTACCTCCAGTGTACTTTTGCCTCCTACTGCATCTTCAATGTTAGTTGTTACATTCTCTCCCTTATCTCAGCGAGTTCCTTGTCAATATCTACTTTATTCATCTACTGGTGGTCTCCTCTTCCACCACGCTCATGGCCTTCAGTAGCCATTTCCATCTTTCACCTACCCTCCTAGCAAGTGAATGGATCACTCTACGTCTGAGAGAATCTCCATGTCCTCCTACAGCTCGCCTGGTTGTTTATCATTTGTTGCACACCTTGCAACAATCACCACAGAGCTTTAACACCTTGCTTCTTTCACCTGTTGTATACAGATGAATCTCTTCTCCTGATTCCACTTGATGTTACCGAAATTTCTCCCACCATCTCTCCTTTGTCTGTGAATAAATTAACGGTCTCAGCTTCCTCTTTTGTCTGAAATCTACAGACAAAAATATGATCTGATGCAACTTGATGGTATCAGACTGTATCCCTTCACAGTCCTCCTCTTGTCTATGATATGCAAACAGAAAGTCTGTTGGCTCTGATACCACTTGATGGAGTGTATCAGATTATTTTCTTTATCTACTCTGCCTACCTCTGCCTACAATCTACAGACAGAAAGTAGCTCTGATACCACTTAACACACTCCCCCTACCTCAACAGGGTTCTGTGACCTCCCAGTCTCTAGATCGATCTTCTTCTGAGCCAAAATGGCTCTTCGGGCTCCTGTTGGAACCCTTTGAATGAATCCACAGGTCCCTTTGTCGTCTGGCACAGGTCTTGAGAAAATTTGCGCGTGCGCCCCCTTTTTAGCACTCTTCTCTATTTTGAACCAACACACACCTCGGCGTTGATTCCTTTCCAACTAGCCCCTTCTTATCTGGTGACCTCGGGCTATGATTCAAGGCGTAAAAAACACACCTTTCACGTTTTAGGGTTTCGGGATTCCTACATGCGAGCTCTCCCAGGCTCCTGTTGGTCACTATAATTGCTTATTAATTAAAACAATCAAGTGTCACATAAATTGTCAACCCAGGGAAGTCTGTTTATTTCAAAGGCAATCACACACTGTATATGATCAATCTCAGAAGCAATCCAAAGTTGTAGTAAAAGTTACACTAATAACACCTTACTTTTTACAAACTGAAGTTCTAATCTGAATTACAGTGAAAGCAATCTATCTATTGCAGAGTTCAAGATTCAAGGAAAATAATTATCAGAAGAATCCTGGATTACATTAAGAAACAACAACCTAGGAAAAATGAACCTTTCAGCACACTGCAAAGAAGACTAACTATTATGTATCAGAGAATAGGACCCTATTCCCCAAAGTAGGAATCTTCAGCACCTGTCTCTGACTATCACACTTTCATAAACTCATTCTGCAAACAAAATTACCAATCAAAATGATTAACAACTACTGAAGACTTGTAACAAAGAACAGGACCCTATTCCCCAAAGTAGGAATCTTCAACACATGTCTCTGACTATCACACTTTCATAAACTTATTCTGCAAACAGAATTACTAATCAAAATGATTAACAATTACCTAGGAATGAATTGTATGAAAACGATGTAACAATCAGTGGAAACATAGTTTCAGCAAAACAGAGTTTTAACAAGGTATAGATAAAAACAATACTAACACACTACAAAAACTAATGGGTGAATCTTGTGAAGAAAGTGGGCCCTTTCCTTCTCACAAGATTCCCCAGAAATAAAAGGAATTAAGAAAGAATGCTCAGAATGATCTTTTATTTATCTGTCAAATGTGACAAGTTACAATATCCAAAGTGAACACGCTCCTTCTCTGTAGTTCGCTTCTAGCTAAGCCTTTCGTAATCCCCCGTCTAATGCTAATGTCTCCCCTATTTAAAGAGGAGAATCCGCTTAATACAATTAAGCATAAAATTACGTGTGTACATACAAATCCTATTCTTAGTCTGATCTAATCTTCTATGCTGGAATAGGATATTCTGATCTTCCGTAGAAAAATGTTGTTACAGTGGTTGTAATGGTGTTGTCTTGAGGTACAGTTGTTGTGGCCGGTGTAACAACTCATTTATTTGTTTTTTCTTGTTACTGTTGTATATTGTTTCATCATCGCAAATCACGGACTGTTTCAGCAACGAGATTTGGGTATTGTTTGACTGTTTCAGCAATTGTGGTCTTCAAGCATCAACGATGGTTGTAATGGTGCTGGCTTCAGGTGCAGCTTGTTGCGGCCAGTGTAACAGCTCCTTCTTGTTACTGTTGTATGTGAAATGTTGTTTCAGCATCGCAAATCACAGACTATTTCAGCAACGGGATTTGCGTATTGTTTGATTGTTTCAGCAACATGGTCTTCAAGCAGCAACGATATATTAACTGCAGTCTTCAAACTGTTTTAGAAACTATATATTTCCGATTAATGGCTAAATATGAGAGTAATGTAAAATTATATGTAAAACAAATTAAACATATAGAAAAGAGAAGAAACATTATATACCTTTGGAGAAATAGATTAAGGTGATAGTGTAGGCTTAAATATGAGTGGGAAAAGGATGTAGGTGCAGGGGAAGCTCAAGGAATTTGGATTTGAACCACTTTGTAGCCTGCTTTATCATAAATATCTCCACATTGGCTGCACATATACTCTCTATACTGATCATCTTTTGTGTTTTTCTCTTCCATGGCCGCTACGCGAGCTAAGGTATACAAATTAAGCTCCCTTTCATAGGCTTCCTTTGCCATTACCAGCTCTTGCTTGTAAGCTTCCAGTTCTGATCTTAGAAACTCATTATCTTGTAAGAGAGAAGCCATTGTTGGTTCTGGTTATTGATCTATCATCGGTGTATCAAGAGGGGTGATTGGTTCTTGTGTAACGGTCAAAGCCTCAGTCGTTGGTTCTTGTGGAGTAGCTACAAAATCAGCAGTTGATTCTTGTGTTTCAGCTACTTGATGTAAAGAAAATAGTGTTTCAGCACCCTAATCATGTGATTCTTGAACTTTAGGAATAAAGTCAGCAGTTGGTTATTGTGTTTCAGCTGTAGTTGGTTCTTGTGTGACAGCTATAGTTAGTTCTTGTGTTTCAACTACTGGATGAGTAGTTGGTTCTTGTGTGACAGCTACTGTTGCAGTACCCTGGGCATCTGATTCTTGTATTTTAGGAATGAAGTCAGCAGTTGGTTCTTGTGTTTCAGCTATAGCTGGTTCTTGTGTAACAGTTATAGCTGGTTCTTGTGTTTCAGCTACTGAATGAGTAGTTGGTTCTTGTGTGACAGCTACTGAATGAGTAGCTAGTTCTTGTGTGATAGCTACTTGATGTAAACAAAATGATGTCACAACATCTTGGGCTTCTGGTTCTTGTGTTTCAGTTCTCGTGGATTGAACAGGTAAAAATTTCAGGATTTGGGAGGGTAGAGGTGTATGGATTTTTAGCAAAATGGGTTGGGGGTTTAGGGTGGTGGCAGTAGTGGCTGCTCTTGTTGAATCCCTCGTTCGTTTTTTAGGTAAAAAGGAAGGAAAAGTAGTACTTTTCTTCTTCCTTTTGCGAGTGGGTTTTTCCTCAATGTTGGGGCAGGGAGGGTTATCAGGTTTGTCTACTTCAGAATCATCGCTAAGGATATGAACAGTGGGAGTAGATGATTCTAGTAAATTGTGGGACAGACTTGGTATGGTAGAAGGAATTGGATCAATTGGATCTGTAGGCAGATTAATAGGTATTTCTGGAGGGTCAGGAAGGTTTTGTGGTTGCTCTTCATGAGGATTTTCAGGATGTTTAGTAGCTTCCTTAGGGTTTATGCATGGATTGTTTAGGAGAGGGTTTTGTTGGGAAAAACCCTTTTGGATGAGTAATTGAACAAGATGGTGATGGGTGAGGGAAAGGATGGGATTTTTACCTTGTTTACAATAATGCGACATGTTTCTAAGACATCCAAGCAGATAGTAAGGAATATTGACCAGTCTAGCATGTCGTAAATGAGATAACAAGACAAAGTCAGACTGGTAAATTACCCGGTATCGGCCTTCACAGGTAAGGTAGTGCTTGAAAAACTCTGCAACTTTCGGCCAAGGAGGCGGCAACGAGCTAAGTCGAACACCCTTTCCTTTAGGCTCAACTTGTTCTCCTGGAAAGAGAAAATCCTATTGGGCATTAAGGATAATGTGTTTGCGGTTGAACCAGCGAATGCCAGTGACGGGAAGACCCAAAACATGTGCTATGTCATCCTCTATGACTAGAATCCTAACCCCTTGAACAATAGAATGGTCTTGTTGAATATTCTGAGCAAATTGAAGAACCTGTTGTTGATCAAATCCCTGGAGCCTCTGAAAATAACCCAGCCAACCTGCCTGCTGAAAGATTTGGTAGACTTCTGGATACAATTCTAGCAGGGTTGTCGTGGCGGGTTCATATCGTATAACAGGACCTCCCATAGCTATTCAGCTCAGTAGAATGCACAGTCAGAGAGCCAAGTAACCGCACCCGAACAGAGTTAGTTTTTTGCGGATGAGGGCATGCAAATGATGGTGAAAAAAAAGCGAAATGATGGGTAAAAAGGAGTTATGGTAGTCAGTTCGTTTGAAATGATGGCATCACATTTCGATAGTTCTCCCCCCAACTACGGCTAAAAATAGTGACTTTTAGGTGAATGATAATAATGAATCGGGATTTTCTCATTAGCCATATTTCAATTGTATTTACATATAAAGTTTACATACCTCATCTTTACCTTTGATTCGTACTTCGAAAAATATAGTGCTTGTCCATAATAGATCTGTAGTAACCATGGGAGAGACTTTGGATTTATGAGAGAAATTGTATCAAGGGTTTGTTTAATCATGGGAGAAAGTAGTGAAAGGACAGACTATATGAAAATAGGAGAAGTGAGAGCGAAAGAGTTGAAAAAGATGGTTTTATTAATAGGAAATGCTGGAAAAATGGTGTTTCAGCAACAGGAAAAGAATGGAAAAATGTTTGTTGAAGAGTGATGTTTTTACAATGGAGAATACTGCCGAAGAAATGGTGTTTCAGCAGTGGGGAAAATGGAGAAAATGTTGCTAAAGAGTGGTGTTTCAGCAATGGGGGAAATGAGGAAAATGTTGTTGAAGAGTGGTGTTTCAGCAATGGGAAAATGGGAGAAATGTTGTTGAACAGTAGTGTTTTAGCAATGGGAAAAATGAGGAAAAAATGTTGTTGAGTGGTGGTGTTTCAACAATGGGGGAAATGAGGAAAATGTTGTTGAAGAGTGGTGTTTCAGTAATAGGAAAATGGGAGAAATATTGTTGAACAGTGGTGTTTCAGCAATGGGAAAAATGGGAGAAATGTTGTTGAACAGTGGTGTTTCAGCAATGGGAAAAATGGGGAAAGGGAATGGAAAGGAAAGAAAATAAAGAAAGGTGAATGATGGGGATGTTGAATGGGTAATGAAGATGAATGGATTGAAGAAAGAGGGAGCAATGCTTCAAAAAATGAAGCTTGAATATGCTTGTAGTAAGATTGTCCTTTCTTGGTAGGCCTTTTCTAGATCGAGAATCTGCAAAAGAATCAATTGTAACATGTCATTCCTTGACAAGGATTATTAGTAAAAGAAATTTAATCTAATACTAAAGAAATAAAATTCAGAAAAATTAAATGTAATGAGGGGCAAGAGGCTCCTCTAAAAAGAGATAATTTGAATCTGCCACGCATGTGGCCTTAAAATCTTCTTTGGAAATGGAGCGTTGGTACAGAC
>JZKD02S1731421.1:600046-614528 GCA_000966675.3 Picea glauca
CGCAAAACTCCTCATTTGTAGGTAAGTTGAAATACTGTTGTCCAAAACTTTATAATTCTTTATCTACATGGGAGCGTGAACACTTAAACACCATCCTCTTTCCTGAGCAATCCCTAAGGAAGGATCTTGATATTGATAAGACCATTTTGTTAGAGTCTGTGGACATTGGTTTGGGTGGGGACAACTCTTTGAGTCCTGTTGAGGTCTCGCCTAGGGCCCCTACAATTTTACATAGCCCGACCGGAAATGAGGATGTCTTTGTTTTAGCTCCGGGTTACGGTTAGTCGACCCTTAATGATACTATTATGGATCATATGCTTTATGATTTAATCCCTCCTATTGTTAAGCCAACTAACCCTATTCCTCTACCAACCTTTTTGGGTACTCTTTCGATGGTTAGTCAATCTCCCCAAGGGATTTCCAGAGATATCTCAGGGACAAGGGTGGTTACTAATTCTGACCCTGCATGGTCAAGGGGACTGGGTTTCGAAGTATCACCAATTAAAACTAGAAGTGCTCGTCATAAGGCAGGGGCTAGCAGTTCTCATACAGACACTATACTTGTTGCTTTTACTGATTTAGGGGCGCTTAGAGGCATGAAAGCCCTGGCCAAAGCTAAATCATGATCCTTCTCTCCCTAAACATTAGAGGGGTAGGAGGACCCCTGAAATTCGCCTCCCTTCGTAGACTCTTGTACAAAACGAATTTAAACATTATATTTCTTCAAGAAACGTTGGTTGTTGCAGAAAATGAAAGATTATTTATAATTAAGCTTAGACCAGATTGGATGATCTGTGTTGTTAGTGTTGTGGGGACTTCTGGTGGACTACTAGCATCTTGGAATCCGATTTTTTTTGCACTTGATCCCTATCTACGCAGTGGTGGTATTTGTTTTTCAGGAAATTCTCTTATGGACAACAGAAAGATAACTCTTTTAAATGTTTATGGGCCTTGCCAGGAGCGCAAAGCCTTTTGGAATTCATTGGATGGTTCTGGTTTATTGGCTCATAAAGATCTAATCATTGTTGGTGACATGAATTTTACTACATCTATGGAGGAGGTGTGGGGTCTATCAACACAAGGTGACTCTTTGGTTGGGTATTTCAAATCTCTTTTTATCAAGAACAACCTAGTGGATGTTGCTCCGGCAGAGGTCTTGCCTACGTGGAGGAATGGTAGGTCCGGTGAAGACAGTATAGAAAAATGACTTGATCGCATTTTTGTTGTGGAGGACCTCATTGCTTCCACATTGAGGTATAGATCCTGGGTTGAATTTCCTTTTCTATCTGATCATGCTCTTGTTCTTCTTGAGGTTGGAGTTGGGATTCCGATGGTTGCCTATCCTTTTAAATTTAATCCGGATGGAATGAACAAAGACTCATTTGTTGGGTTGGTTTGGGATGTTTGGAACGATCCACATCTTCGTCTTATTATAGGTGCTCAAAGGAGATTGGTTGAGAAATTGTCTCTTTTAAAAGCTCGAGTAAAGATATGGGCTAAGAAAAAACGCCAGCAGGATCAATTAGATTTGGCAAAGATTGAAGAGAATATTGATCTCTATTACAATAAGTTGTCTTTGGGATCTTGTCATGATGTTCTGGTACATACTCTATTCACTCTTGAGTCGGAGAGGAAGAAGTTATTCTTGGCGGAGGAAGAAAGATGGCGTAAAAAAAGCAGGGTGATTTGGATTAAAAGCGAGGATAAAAACACTAAGTTTTTTCATCATTTTGCAAGCTTTAGAAGAAACAAAAAATATATTTGGGAGGTTAAAGATGGTAATGGGGATATTCATTCGGGTCAACAGGCCATTAAGGACGAAGCAATCAAATACTTCAAGTCTGTCTTCAGTGATACAGGTCAAAATGTCATACAAGATTAGATTAATTTAGTCAGGTTGTTCACAAACTTTGTGACTGAGGGCGATACTCTCTCTAAAAAAGGCAGTTTCGAAAGAGGAAATCTATGAGATTCTTAGGGGTTTTGCCAGAGACAAAAGCCTTGGACCTAATGGATGGACCGTTGAATTTTTCTTTAACTTTTTCGAGTTGGTTGGACAGGATTTACTAGACATGGTGGAGGAAACTAGAGTCATAGGGGAGGTTATCAGATCGATTAACTCAACCTTTTTTGCCCTGATTCCTAAAGTTAATAAACCTTCTTTTTTCAGTGACTTTCGGCCTGTTGTGCTTTGTAACTTATGCTACAAGATCATAGCTAAAGTCATAGCAAAGAGAATTCAACCAATCTTGTCTAGAGCTCTTTCTGAAGAACAATTGGGGTTTCTCAAAGGTAGACAAATATTGGACGCAGTCGGTACAGCTCAGGAGTGTCTACACAATGTTAAAAATAAAAAGTTGCAAGCCATTATTCTGAAACTTGATTTAAAAAAGGCCTATGATTGTACAAATTGGGACTTTCTAAAATTTATACTGCTTCAATGTGGATTTGGGTTGTCAACAACCAACTGGATTATGGCCTGCATTACCTCAACTTCTTATGATATGTTGATTAACGGTGAGGCTTCTACCTTCTTCAAAAGTGGTAGAGGCTTGAGGCAAGGTTGTCGGCTCTCGCCTTTACTCTTCATTTTAGTTATGGAATCCCTTAGTCTCTCCTTAAAGAAAGCACACGTTGAGGGCTCACTCACGGGGATAAAGGTATCTAGACTGTTAAAGGTAGTTCACCTTTTATTTGTAAATTACATTCTTATAATGTCTAGAGATTCTCCTGCGGAATGGGATTTAATCCAGTCTAATCTTCATGTTTTCTGTCGAGCGTCAAGCTTGGTAATAAATATCCAAAAACCTGTTTTCATGTATTCGAGAGTTTCTCCGAAAACTTTCCAGTGTTTAAAAGATATACTTCCTTTCTCAAGTAAAGAGTTAACTGTTGGTTTTAAATATTTGGATTACTTAATGAAACCAAACTGTTATAAATCGGAGGACTGACAATGGCTTATCGACAAGTTTGAGGCTAGGTTAAATCATTGGTGTAATAAATGGCTCTCCCTAGGGGGGCACTAGGTGTTAATTAAAGTTGTTATAGAGCCTTCCTGTTTATTGGATGACTCTTGCACATTTATCAATCCCGATTCTCCATAAGATCTGAAAATTGAGTTTTTCCTTTCTTTGGTCAGGTAACAAAAACAAGAAGTGTTATCATTTATGCAACTGAGTTTCAATTACTAAACCAAAACATTATGAAGGATGGGGTCTGCACAATATCTTTGTTTTTACAGGGCGTTGGCAACAAATACACTATGGCGAGCTTTGATGAAGCCGAGATTGTGGCAAAGAGTGATCAAGGACAAATATATCCCACATGGAACTCCATTATCATGGTTGCATTCTACGGAAGCATTTTCATCCTTCGGTTCTCAATCCTAGAAAAATATCCGAAACACTTTACCGGTTATTCTTCATTGAATGGCCTGGAGACCAGGCTCGGGTCATTCAATATCAGTTGGTCGAGATGCAATACTAGGGATGGGTCGGGAATCTTACTTATCGCGGGATTTTATTAATTATCTTAATCAAAAGAACATCCACCTCTTATATCAGGCGAGTCGGATATCGAACAGAGGTCTGTTGGGTCAAAGTTGGTTCCGCAGCATTGAGTTGGGATTTGGTAGCGAAACTCGCTGAGGAATGGGATACTTAGAGAAGGCATTTGATAGACTTTGTTATTAACTTAGTGGACAAGCCAGATAAGCTTATTTGGACAGGAGGTGATATGTTGGGACAAATTACAATAAAAAATGTCTATGAAACCCTCTCAAACAAATTATGGAAATATAAGATAGGGGGATGGAGAAGAAAAATGTGGACCTGGGACTGCCCTTTGAAGCTAAAGTTATTTGTTTGGCTTTTTGTTGAAAACAAAATCTTAACTTGGAAAAACTTGCAGAAAAGAAGTTGGAAGGGGCCTGGAATGTGTTATTTGTGTAGGCACAAAAGAGAATCAACCAATCATATTTTTGTCAGTTGTGTCTTCACTATTACTGTTTGGGAAAAATTTTAAAAAGTGTTAAAGCTCAATCATGGATGGAATGACAATTCTTTGATTGATTGCTTCCAAAACTGGGCTTCTCAAAACTCCAATTTTCAAGCTCTTCCTACATTTATTTGCTGGAATATATGGTTGGATAGAAATAAATCACTCTTCAAGGACATAATTTCATCTGTGCAGCGAATTGTTTGCATTGTTTTAGGAGTTGTGGGATTGAGAGCTGGAAGAGTTTTAAAGATTGACGATCACTCATAATATAGATGGACTTTAAACTGTGGAAGGAGTACAAACTCCAGGGCTGAGCTCATGGGAGCATGGGCAACATTAACCCTTGCTACTAGACTTTCTATTTATGAGTTATTTGTTTTGGGGGATTCCAAGATCATCATTGATTAGCTTAATAGAAAAGGATCAATCTTGGTGGCAAATCTAAATGGCTCAAAGAAAAGAATTATGATCTCATTCCTCTCTTCATATCAATTACTTTTGCCCACATCTATAGAGAATAAAACAAGGAGGTTGATCTCCTATCAAAAAAGACTCTTCACCTTGGCCAAGGACAAATTTCATACAATCATTGGGTGGATGGCCAAGAGGGCCCAACTCTCTTTTTAAATATGTAATGATTCAATGAGTCCTATGTTTTGATCATTGTATAGACTGCTCCTTTTTTTTAGTTTTATAAGGAAGTCTTGGTCAGTTTTGCACTAATTTATGTAAACAGTTTAAATTATTATTAATATAAAGTGAAATTTTCTCTGAAAAAAAGTTGCAAATTTTTTTAATTACTTGTAAAAAAAATTAATTACTTTATTCCATATCAAGATTTACCCAATAAGTATAATTTTTTTTTCTAATTGAACTCTTTATTTTTATTATTTTTTTTAATAGAGATTTTATTTTTATTATTGTTATTTTATTTTTAATTAAATCAAGTTTATTTTATTATTGTTATTAGCCCACTTTATTTTTTATGACTTGACTTATTATTATTATTATTATTTTATGTAACCTTTCTTTTTAATTGAACCTACTTTATTTTTATAAATATTATTTTTTTAATATATTCTTATTTAACATAAAGCCAAGGCTTCACTATCTCCCCCTTATTATTTTCAGTGTAACAATAATTTCAATTTGTACTTTATTTTTATAAATACTATTTTTTTAATATATTCTTATTTAACATTTTCAGTGTAACAATAATTTCAATTTGTACTTTATTTTTATAAATACTATTTTTTTAATATATTCTTATTTAACATAAAGCCAAGGCTAAATATTCACTAGCAAATATTTTTAAGCAAAAACTGAAATTCCAAATATTTTTAAGCAAAAATTGAAATTCCAAATAACAAAAATAAGCAAAAAATGAAATTCCAAATATCCAAAATAACCAGTAAATCTTTCCCGTTACATATAAGATGCAACATCTATCATTGATTGGTATAAAAATAAATGACATAATAATATTATTTAATTTGGCACTTAATTACATAAAAATAGAAAACCTAAATTTCTATTTTGGTAGATGCTTCTGGTCAACAATGTGAGCAGCACCTTCCTTAATAGAATAGAGTAGGAACTTTACTGCAGGTAAGCAAGTGCTTTGCACAACAGACAGTATATCATTCAGCTGCTAAACAGCTGCAAGTTGAGATATCTATTCCACCAAATTTGTCCAAAGCTTGCAGCTCACCCAAAATGCAGCACACTTGCACAGACGAATTGGAACTTGAATTGGAACTTTAGAGGTGAGCATGTCACTGGAAAATTGACCTTTGTGGTGACAATAATAACAACGCCAGACCTTTACAGCAATCAATAAGCATCCCCAGTGCTGCATTGATTGCAGTGTATTCTCATATATGTACCATCCAATCTAAGAGATGTGGACAGTATATATCCAAGGATAAATTGCATTTAATGCAAAACTGATGGGCGCATAATGCTTAACGACTTTTAGTAACCAGGCAAGCGCCCATTGACACTAGCACGTATTGGAATAGCAGCTACTCATACGAAAAAGACAAGCGCACCAAACAGAGTAAGATCCTTGATACTAGATAGATACATGGCTTTGTAGATAACAAAATTAAATAGGTTTGTAGATCACACTAACTATAGTACCCATTACCTACGTTTCCTTGTATATATATTCCACGTTGCTTTGGCTAGAATAGATCTTACCATAACCTGCTTTATTCAGGTACTGCACCATTTTCAGCTCAACAGACAGTTCAAAGCAATTCAAACTACCTCCCACCTGTTTTCCCATAAAACATGATTAAGATTTCCTCATTACCGGCAGAAGTTAATTCTCCGCTGTACTGTGGGTAAGAAAAAAACCATTATTTTGGCTGCTGACCTTTTACAGTTATATGAGAACTGAACAAGTTGCTCTTGACAATTTCGGAAAAACCAATCATAATTTGAAGACCACCTCAACTAACAATTTACTGCTCTTGCAGTTATGAGAATAATATAATGCTTCAAGCAGCATACTGAGCAGTTAATCCAACTCCTTCAACGAATAACTTAGAAAAAAGGAAATTCTCCCATATAACAAAAATAGAAACTGTGAGGATAATTAATTCCTTGCTGCAGAGGCAGCCAGGATGGTCACAAAAATCAACCCAATAGAAGCTTGAAGCTTGATCTGATGAAATAAAGAACAAACACGAGATACCTTCCCCATCAGTCTCATCTGTTAAAAAGACATGTCACAATCACACTGTCAAACAAGAAAACAGAACACACGCAGGGGTAAAGCCCCCTGCCAAAACCAAAAAAAATGTATTTTATTATTTTGTGGACCGACCCCGTGAGCGCACCCAACAGAGTAAGATCCTTGATAACAAAACTAAATAGGCAAGATCCTTCTAAAAATACAACATGGGACAGGCTAGTAACATATAAAACCCCTGCCCCGAGACCACATCAAGTCTTTTGCACAAGAATCCTCCTTTTCTGGAACTTATTTTGTTTGATGCCAGATACATCCCAAACACATCTACCAATGCAACATTGATATAACTTATAAAGGCATATAGCGAAAAAGAAATACCAATGAAAAATAGCACCATCATACACCGGTCCAACAGGTTGACATCTCTGAGAGGTTTACTTAATAATATCCTAGGTTGTTGCCCAAAAAACCTATCAGGAAGACAGATCATAATTCCCCAGATTTATCTGCATACAAAAACACATCATAATTCCCCAGATTTATCTACATACAAAAACACATCATAAGCACAATTAAAAGAGTTTTTAAATTAAGACAATCTGCTAAATTCATATAAAATCACAATCTATGAATTTAAAAGATACTTGTCAAGGCATAACTGGTTAGTAAGAATGAAATTGTTAGTACTTTGCCAGCTCTATCAACAATTGATTCAGACTAAGAACAAGCATATCACAAGCTGGATTTAAACTTGGATGAAGATTATAATATTCTTTCACTCAACTATCCAAGCTAGACTCAAATGACACAGTTTATGTGCACTGGCTATATATATACATGTTAATTATGTATCAAACAAACAGAGCTATATATGTGCATGATAATTATCTATTAAACAAACATAGCACTGCGTTTGTTGTTTCAAATGATCCATATGCCAAGACCTATACTTTGCATACATAGAGAACATTGCCACAATCTATGTGATGGCAATCAACAAATGTCTAGGTCCAAATCTTATCTACACGATGCCTAGATCTCCAAGCTACATTGCAACAGGGGGCTGGAACCTACAACATCATATGCCTTATGAAAGTATCAAGGATCTTGTTTTTAAAAGAGTCAATAGTCTCACTAAAGGCTCCTTAGTCATTTTAAAAGAAATTTGTATAAATGCTTATTTATTCTTGCCTTGGAATCAAAGGATGTTTCTCTACATTTGTGAATAGCATTTTTTATAAACTTTTCTATTTAATTTAGTAAACTCTTTTATTTAGATAAGGGTATTTCATCTAGAGAGTTTTTTTCTAGAAAATTCAAATTAGACACCTATTTATATGGACAAACATATTACAAGGACAAACATATTACAAGCTGACAAACATGTGATTAGGATTTGAATCTGAGTGAAAAGAATAACAATATAGACCTAATTAACTAACTAAAAATGTTCAATAATATATATAGCAATGAAATTATTCAGCGTGCATGATAATCCCTAGCATTTACGGTCAGATCATTCAACGGCTGCGGTTGCCTCTGATACCCATGTAACGCAGAGACGTACAGAATAACCTTTTAAGTGCTGCATCAGCCATCTGAGTAACCCCTCAACTTGTGCTACATATAGTGTTGACTGTAGCTAAAAATAAGCCCTCTTGCTTCCAAATAGCATTCAAATCCTCCCAATTCTAGAAATCATTACACAAAATAATCATTTGAGCTAAGAAAATAAAAAACATATCAATAAAACGAGAGTAGATTCAAGCTGTTACGCAGAAAACAGAGCAAAAAGAAAACAATTAACAATTACATAGACTTAAGACTATATAAATACGATCTGAACCTTACCAATGCGATTGCTGTAAAATAGAGTCTGGTAATGTTCTCCATCAGATATAACCCCTTGGCATATGACGAAGAAACATTATATACACACGCTCATGCTCAGCGCAAAATAACCCTAAAAGAAGAAACCCTGAGAGGGGTTAAAAAAACCCCTTTGAAACAGGGCCAAACGAAAACAATCACGATTATATAGACTAAGACTATTTAAATACGATCGAACCGTATGACTGCGATTGCTCTAAAATAGAGTCTGGTAATGTTCTCCGCCAAAAACAATCCCTTGCATTGGACGAAGAAACATTAAATACACACGCGCGCTCAGCACAAACCCTTGCATTAGGACGACGAGACATTAAATACACACGCGCACGCTCAACACAAATAACCCTCGAAGTAGAAACTCAAAGAATGGTGAAAACAAAATAAACAAAGAAAACTTTGAAACCTTTCTAAATATGTAGGTTTCCACAGTTAGTTATAGTTATAATGTTAGAAAATTCTAGATAAATCATGTGAGTGAGGTTGTTTCTAGTGGATACTATCCATCATCCAATCCATCATCCAAGACATAAGAAGCTAATATGTTGGAAAAGAGTGTTGAGGTTTGTATTTATAAAAGGAGATTGGTAAGTAATAGTTAAAGGGAAGAGAGAAGATAACTAAAAGAAATGAATAAATTATTAGAAATAGTTGAGATTAAGTATTCATTAAAGGTAAAATAATAGAGTTTTTAACAAAATAATAAAAGAAGTAGTTGAGATTAGATTAAAAAAAATAATAATATTAAAGTATCGATTAAAGTGACTTGAAGATAGAGGATAATAATAGAAATGAATAAAGAATTGAAAAAAAACCTTGAGATGAGAAGAAAAAGTATGATAAAGGTGACATTTAGTAATAATATACACTCTTCAAGAATTTTCCTTTCCTCGAGGACCTTGAAGGTTACGTTTTTCCATGTCTTTAGAGGTAACAATGTTGAAGCTGACAAAATGGCCAACTTGGCCATAGGAAAACCACTCGGAACATTAGGAGTGGATGATGAGGAATGTTTAGCCCCCCTCGTGTAATGATCGTCGTTCACCATACGACCAGGACCCATTGCGCGTTGGGGAATGAAGGCAAGTGCATGTGTTTCGACACGTGGAGGCGACAGCTGGCAGGAGTTAAGACAAGGCAGGTTTTAAATCATGCTAACGGGAACATATACGCTCACTTCATCGTGGGATGGGATGGTTTCATCACCCAGTCAGTCGAGTTCGTGGGTAGCAGGCAGGCAAAACCTCTGGATCAGATGGGTTGAGCGTGCAGCAGGCTTGACGTTGCATGGAAACATTTGGATGACAACGGTTTCAGTGCTTGGATTGGGTTTACGAGGGGTCTCAGTACAGTGACTCAGGTCAATCGAGTGCTTCCAAGATCTTCTCATCATACTGTGATTTGGGTACTTCCCTGTCTGTGTGTCATGAATTCGTCAGCGGGTGTGACTTGGGGAATTATATCATAGCATTCCCGGCCTGACTTTGTATTGTGGCCCTCACAAACTACCCCTGGGTTTAATCTGGTTATTTGCTTCCTCCTCGAATTCTTTCTTACACCCTCTCTGAGCCACCTTTCTTGGAGTTTCTCAGCTAGGCTTTGTCTAGGTAAATCCCCTTTCAATTTCGGGTCCTTTGCTTCCCCATCCACTTTCAAGTTTTCGTGCGCTCTCCCTCGCCACTTTCATAATCGCCTCCCTACTAGCACCATCAATTACAGGCAGGAGCCTCACAAGGAGCCAAGGGCCACAAACTCGCTGGATTATTTTGCAAGACAAGAACATCATGATCCAGAAAAGGAATGTTATGGGTGTCAAAGGTTGAGAATTCACTTGGGAGCAATCAGCTCCACAATGACTTTTGAGCTGGAAACACTCTCTCAACATTGGCACCTCATTGAAAGACTGCAGGATGAAATGTTTGCTCAATGCAGCCAAATTGAGGATCGACGCAGCCAAATGGAGAACATGTAGGGACGTTAGATTAGATGGAAAATAAATATAAGCAGCCCAACACCCTCAACAACACCCAGGAAGCTTCAAGAAATTTATCTTCAGCCACTGTGAACCAAGTTCCAAACCTCAACGAGCCAGTAATGGACCCAAATTGGGAGTAGCACAAACATCTGGAGGTCAAAAAGGAACCAAGTAGTTGATTATGTAATTTTCAAGAGTCATGTTTTGTTTAACTGTAATACCCCAAGGTCGAGCCTCAGTTATAATTATGAATGTAACGATGTTTATAGGTTGGTGAGCCAAGTAATTCTAAGTTGGTAGGCTTATGTGTGTTTATTAGGCCGGAGAGCCTAGATGTTAAGGCCAGTGGGCCAGGTTTTGTATATGTAATTACGCAAATTATTAATAAAGTACATCATTTCATGTGGACCGACCACAAAGAAAGAGTTATGGGGGACTAAGCTCCACTAGGTAGGGAAGGGAAGGGGCTAAGAGTCTAGGAAAAGGGGCTAAGCTAGAGGGCTTATCTCTAAGGGAATATTATAATATTATTCCTAAAATATTAAGGTTTAGATATAACTATGTTATCCTAAGTTCCTTTGGAAAAGGGTTACGACTTCCAAATGGAGGGGAACATGCTTCATGAGCACCATGTGTCAGCCTAGGAACATGTAATATAAGTGAGAATTCATATTGTTTTGGGGGTTCTTCCCTTTGGCCATTTTTGGACCAACGCACCGAGTAATCAATGAGTAACCCTGTATGCCTTGTGGAATTCATGAGCCACATCGATCCTCTTCAACAGAACCAAATTGACACCCCTGCTAGACCTATGCCCTCGGGGTTGTCTGCGCTTGTCATGTCTGTACTGTCCCCATGCCCAGTTTCTGATGTTTCCATCAACCTTACCTCTCGAGCCTGCACACACTCTAGAGATACCATGTACCTTTCATGTTATCAACAGTAAATCGTATTCCTCTTGGGATGCACAACACACCTGTACCCACCTGAGCCAGTGTTGTACCTTTCTGTTAGGAGAAACATCTGTTCCATACATTGAATGTTGTTGCTTCCATCACCATGCCTGTGTGTTGAGGAGCGAGAGTGAAGAAGCAGGTTTTAGGCCTGTGAGAAACTCTCTCCAAGTGAGAGAGTGTGATGGGGAAGTGAGTTCTCCTGGAGGGAGTCTCGTAGCAGCTACAATACTTTGAGACTTCTGGTCCAACCTATTGTTGAAGCCCTGGAAGGGAGGTGGACAATCGATGGACTTGTGATAGTGAAGGTGTACACTCTAGGGTGGGACAGGTGTGTGGGGAATGAGGGTTTGTGGGTTGTGGGCGTAAGTGGCTCCTGGGAGAAAATCCTTCCTGTTGATCTATGTGACTTTCTTGTTGTTCTTGCCAAGCCTAGGAATCCATTGCCCGGTGGAGTTTAGTCCCAGCTTGGGGGTGACCCACTGCTAAGTGTGATGAGCAGCGTGGTCTAAGGCTAGGAGGTTTGTGAAAGGTCTGCACGCAGTTGGTGCACTTCAATAAAGAGATAAGTATCTTTTTATGTGCTTAATTGTTTTAATGATGTATTAAAGTGCATGTATGTGATTCTTCCAATAATATCATGTGTTTCACTGCATGTATGTTTCCATATCACTTCTTTCATTTCCTGTTAAATTTTATATGTGAATATTTTCGGAAGAGAAGTCTGTCTCAGTGGCATTTCCCGACATACTAGTGGCTGGGGACATTAAAAATTAGTATGAGAGCAGAAAAACAAAGATACACTTGTGTAGGTAGCGTTACTCGACAGAGGTTTTGAGGGTCGGGGACATTACAAATTGGTATCAGATTCATGGTTTCGACACTGATCCTGGATTGGCCATGTTAGTGGTTAATGAAACAAAGGTTTCAGAGTGCATTGTTGTGAAGAGGTACCAAATATGAACCTCAGAACTTCCTTGAGTGCTAAGAAGGCACCGTGTGAAACCCAACAAGTAACGGTTTTAAGAAATGGCCACAAAGAAAGAAACCACAACAACCATGGTGTTGGGTCGTAGGATCTGTTCGGGAGAAGAAGGATCCTTCACAACCGTCAGATCTGGGGAAAATTGCATGAAGGTTAACCTCCAAGTACTTTGGACTTCGTGACTTCAGAGAAGTTTACATTTTGTTGAGCAAAAGGGGTCAAAGCCCGAAGTTCCGAAGTCTCGTAGTGATTTTCAGCCATAGATCATCTAGGAGGAGGAGAGTTGTAGATTTTCCCCAAGTAGTTCGGTCGTTTGGGGTTCGGGAGAAATAAAGTGTACTAAGGCACAAACTTTCGAAGCTCGAAGCCCTAAAGTGACGTGAACCCCATAAAAGTTAAGAGGTTCGGGATTTCGACGTTCGGAGGAAGCGGGAGAAGAAGGTGTGAATTCCTCTGAAGCCTGAAGTGTCGAAGCTCCAGAGCGTCGAAGTAATAAAGCTCCGAAGAGACACTGGTTCAGTACTTCGTCGGTTCGATGTTCGGGGAAATCACAGAGTGATGAGGTAGAAACCTCCAAACTCTGAAGTTCTGAAGTCAAGAAGCATGGGAATGGCATGGTCGTTGATGTCACCTAGGGTGATGTGGAACACCATACGCCTACCACATGTCCATCTGATTCATGCATTTGACAGGTCATTTGTGCCAATGTGAATCTGACATGCGTCAATAGTTGATTGGGCCACGTGTCACCTATGTATTGCTTACACGTAGCACCCCGGGTGCACCGTACTAAGTGGACCCCGGAAGGTGTGGGAGTTCGGAGTTCGGGAGAAATTGTGTATGTTGTTTCAAGAACCTCCAAAGTCCGAAGTCCCGAAGTCTGGAGTTAATACAGACCATTCATTAAAAGGGACATGTGTCAGAAGATCAGCTTGTTCGGGAGATCGGTGTTCGAGAGAATTGGAGTAAGATAGTGTGAGAAGTCCCGAAGTCGAAGACAATAGTGGTGTGGAATGATGACATCACCTGGGGTGATGTGGACCCTTCCTAGACATGCCACGTGCCACCACCTTAATTGTTGACAGTTGTACCATGTGGACCCCGGAAGGTAAGGTAGTTCGAAAGTTTAGCGTTCGAGAGATTTGAGGAATGCAAGCGTAAAATCTTCTGAAGCCCAAAGTCCCAAAGTGATGTGACCTGTTGACGTCACTAGGGATGACGTGGACACATGGGATGTGTGCCACGTGTCAGTAAGTTAAGAACCTTTGGAAGATTGAAATGTCAGTTAGAACGTGACATGTGTCACCAGTCATATTGGGCCACGTGTCCACTTCTAGTATTCTGCCACATGGCACTCCTCTCGAGCATGGGCAGTGGGGCCCTGAGGGTCACAGGGGACGTGTGGTGCCATATTGTGAAGTTCAAAGACTTGGCACTCTAGAAGATATGGTTCGTGATGGAATGGGAAGAAGAAAATCCTTGAAGTTCTGCAGCGCCGAAGTGACATGACATGATAACGTCATCGGGGGTGATGTGGAAGTATTTGGAGGTTCACGGTTCGGGATTTTTGGGGTTTGCATATGTGAAATCCTTTGAAGTCCCGAAGCCCCAAAGCTCCAAAGTCCCGGAAGCCTGAAGCCCTAAAGCCCAGAGTTCCATAGTAAATACTAGTCGTTGGATGCTAGGAAAACCTGGACCATTGATCCACCCCACTTCGCGAGTTTGCCAATTCGATGTTCGGGAGAATTGTTGTGATGTTCTTTGGATACCGTCGAAGCCTGAAGTTCTGAAGCTCCTATACACCATAGATTTGAGCAAGGAATGTGGACCGTAGATCCACCATTCTTCGCGCGTCCAACAGTTCTTTGTTTTGGGATGTTTGTGACGCGCGAAAAAGGGAAACCTCTGAAGCCTAATGTGTCAAGACTCTGGATAAGCACCCAAATCATTAGCATTGGGTCACAGTTGTGGTCACATGTGAT
>JZKD02S1731421.1:620916-662643 GCA_000966675.3 Picea glauca
AAAAGCATTGCCACCCCACAACCTTGGTGATAGTGTAAGGCCCATAACAAAGTGGGCGAAGCTTCCGATGGGGCCCGGTGAGATGCTCCTTCTACAGATGTAACCAGACTTTATCGCCAACCTGAAACTGGAGTGGTACCTTGTGTTGATCATGTCGTTGCTTATACTTAGCATTGGATTTATGGGAAATCTCCTGGACCTATTGGTGGATGTGCTAAATCCGCTCAATGAATCTAGTGGCTTTGTTTATCGAAGACTGATCAGGGGAAGAGTTTGTTTGTGCGGTGGCAAGAGGGAGTACAACATCAATGGGTCCCAAGGGTTGGAATCCCAGACCCACCTGAAATGGGCTATGACTAGTGGAACTATGAAGAACCATGTTGTAACTGTGTTGGACATAGGGGAGACTCTCGTCCCATGTATGTGGATGCTTAGAATTGTACATGTGCAAGATGTGCAAAATCATCCAATTGATGACCTCTGTTTGGCCATTGGTTTGGGGGTGGAAAGCAATGGATTTTGTGAGCTTGGTGTCCAATAGAAACTAGAGACTCGACCTAAAGGTGTTGAGGAACCTATTGTCTCGGTCGGAGATGATGGTTTGTGATATCCCAAAGTGGACCCACACTCATTCGAAGAAGAGATTGACAATATCTATCATTGTGACATTCTTCTTACAGGCTGTGAGGATGGCCATCTTTGAAAACCGATCAATGACCACAAACATGTAGTCATTTCCTTGCTTGGTGGACGACAAGCCAGACATGTAATCCATTGAGATGGATTCCTAAGGCTTCTCGGGAATCGGAAGAGGGGTATATCAACCTTTCTTCTTGATGGTTGGCTTGGCAATGGCACAAGCAGTGAAAGATCTGATATACTTGTTGACATCCTGTCGAAGTTTTGGCCAATAAAAATGTTTATGAAGAACGACCACAATTTTCTTTACGCCAAAATGTCCTGCCACTCGACTGTAGTGGGATTCCCAAATTGGCTTTACACACTCGCTTGTAGGAATATAGAGATGGCCTAGGTGGCATGAGAGTTCGTCCTGAATGTGAAAATTAGTGATAGTTGTTCTTGTATCCAAGAGATGATATATGGTGACAAAGTCCGAATCTTGTTGATAAAGTTGGGGCCACTCAGAGGCTTCATGTCCACATGAATGGATCACAGTGGTGAGTGTAGCCACAGGGGGCTGATTGAGGCAGTCAGCGACATGATTGGAGATACCTGTCTTAGACTTGATGTTGATATGAAACTGTCGCAGGTAGGTGGACCACTTCTAATGGTGGTCGTTCTGCAATTTTCCCTGTGTCTGTATGAACTGCAGAGGCTTGTGATCAATGTGTATGATCATCTCTTTCACTAGAATGTAATGTTTCCATTGACGATAGGCTTGTATAATGGAATACATTTCCTTGTCATAGGTGGGGTATTTCCAGATAGTATCGGAGAGTGTCTCACTATGGTATACCAACAGATGCCCATAATGAGTGAGAACTACACCCACAACATAGTCAGATGCATTAGTCTCAATCTCAAATGGTTGTTGCAGATCGAAAAAGGAGAGTATCGGAGTTCAGCACAAGCGATGATTCAGGTCATCGAATGCCCATTGCATCTCCTTCCCCCACACGAACTTGTCCCTACCACCACCCTTGGTCACTTGGCTGAGGGCCCATGCAATATGGGAGAATCCCAACACGAACCGTCGATAGAAGTTGGTTAGCCCCAAAAATCTCTGAAGCTCGGTCAGTGTGGTCGGGGCTAGCCAGTTACGGATGACTTGGATCTTAGCTAGATCAAAATTTACCCCATGCTCATCAACAATGTAGCCCAAGTATTGGACCTTGTTCATGCCAAAAGAAAAAAATTTCAATTTGGCATACAGCTTGTGCTGCCGCGGAGTGCTCAAAACCTGTTGAATATGCCTACCACCACAAAGGAGTTGGTGAAGGGTCTCAATACATCATCCATGAACCTCATGAAAGTGGCTAGTGCATTTGTTAAGCCAAAGGGCATGACTAGCCATTCGTAGAGACCTTCCTTAGACTTGAAGGTTGTCTTCCATACATCAGTTGGTTCGATGGGAACCTAGTGGTAGCTAGACTTTAGGTTAATATTGCTAAAGAACTTTCCCCCCTTGATTTGGTCAATAAGGTCATCAATCCTGGGAATGGGGTAGCAGTTCCTGACTGTGATTTTTTTTAAGGCTCTGTAATCAATGCAAAGTCGCCAAGTCTCATCCTTCTTCTGCACCAATACAATTGGGCTTCCGCAAGGGGAGGAGTTGGGTCTGATGTGCCCCTTTTGAAGAAGATCTCATATCTGACACCTAATTTCATCATTCTCCATCAGTGAGCGCCGATAGATTGGTCCATTAGGTAGAGGTGCGTCAGGGGTCAAATCAATTGGATGCTTGACTTGGCAATGTGTCGGTACCCCTGTAGGTGAGGAGAATATGTCTTTGTATTCTTCCATGATCCCATCCACTTGCTTCTGCTGTGAAGAGAGGCGTTATGTAGAGGCCACATATGTGGTGGAGACCTTATGCTTACTGTGAGCATGAATCACAAAGAAGACAAACTTCCCGGTCTGTGAAATGACCTTACTGCATTGCTTAGAAGAGATTAAATAAATAGGAGTAGGTGGCGCTACCTCTGGGATCCTGTACAATTGTCTACCCAAAGTAATAATAACACTACGAGGTCTAGACTCATACACAACATGACACTTCCACAAATATGGTTGTCCTAAAAGAACATCACAAACTTCAAGGGGAGCAATATCACATAGTACCTCATCTTTTAAAGGCTTGATGCGTAGGGCAGACGACACTATTGGTTGACACGAAGATCTCTTCCTTGGTGAAGCCAGCCGATGGTGTAGGGTTGCGGGTCCGGTGTCGTTGGCAGATCCAGCTGCTTGATGACCTCTTTTGAAATCAGATTCTTCTGACTATCGCTGTCGACAATGAAATGAATCAGAACCCCTTGAACCACATTTGTGAGTGAAAGAGGAGTTCCCCTTCCTCCGGTTCTTCTGGTTCACTCAGACAGACTTTGGTGGTAATGACAGTGGCACTAGGTTCAACATTGATAATCCGCTTCCCTCCTTCAGGATTTGACTCGGAATCAGAATCGACCTTTGAATTAGAAGCCTTCATCTTGGCCACGAGGGACTGCTTGGAGCAACATTCTTTGGTGTTGTTCCAAGGACTTTAATGATACTCACACCATTGTCCTGTGTCCTTCTTCGTCTTCTCATTTCCCTTCTTGTGTTGCAGTTTGGACTAGTTTCCTGAGGGAAACCATCTCGACTTGGTCCCTTGCTATGTGGGTTGGGGTTGCCTTTGCCCTGCTTCGGTTGTGAGGGGTTTGCAGATCCAAACTCTCACCGTTTCTGCTTAAATTTCCGCTCGATCTTGACAACGTATCTATAAGCCGTGCCCAAAGAGACGATGTCCAGGAACTCCATTTTTGTTTGAATGTATCTATGCAAACAACCACGGTATTTTAGCACCAGATGACACTCAGAGTATTTGATACTCAATTTGGTGCGTAGGGTATGGAAAATATTGGTGAAATCTGGTATTGTCTGGTCGCTTTCTTGATGTAGGGTGGTCCATCTGGTGTATTGGTCCTCGTAGCTTCCAATAGGGTAGTATTATTATTTAATGGCATCTTGAAAGGAATCCTATGTAGGGGCCACCTCAAATATTGTAGATTTATCGATGACCCTTTGCTCAGAGTAAGTATCCTACCAGTCTTTAACATGGGGAATGACCTTGAGGAGTGCAAAAGTGATATTTTCCCAATCGAAAAAATTGTGGACAGAAAAATATCCTTCGAGCAGATTCAACCATTTATCTACAACATCCACATCTACCAGTCCTCCAAATAATGGAATATCAAAATTTACCTGTACCTTGAAGGGGGTTGCATGGCCGCTTGATGAAGATGCTTCTCCTGTGGGTAGTCGTCGAAGGATTTGCGCAAAGTTTTCCATAATTTCGTTCCTTTGTCGTTCGAGGGATTCCTCGAGCAACATTTTAATAGGATCTCCTGCTCCATCATCTTTCTTTTTGTCTCCCATGGGTTGTTGTTGGGCTCAGTGCGACCGATCTGGTAATGGCTCAATTGGTTCGAGTCCCAACTTCTTGTACCCAGATCCTGTCGGGGACATGCACAAAGAAAAATAAATGAAGAGCAGACGGATATAATACAACCGATCCGGATTTAGGAGTGGAATGAACCGATTAATAGACTGAATACAATAAACAAAAAGATATGGAGAATAACACAAATATCCAGTGAACAATATCTTCTATTAAATAATGAAATAGGCTGAAACTGTAAAAGTGTAGAACTGAAACTTGCTCGAATGGTGGTAGCTATCTCTGAGAAGAGATGTGGCTGCTACGCACATCCGTCTGAGCATAATGGATTACAATGAGGCTCCATAGGACTTTTTGATATTACTCATGAATTCCAAAAACCTAGAGATCCAAAAACCTAACCCTAGAAGGTGAAACGCCAAATGTCATGTGGGCCCTATAGGTAAGTTGGTGTAATTTGGTACCTCAACTTCCTAGGGCCGTAACTTTTGCATACGACCTCCGTTTTAGGCACATAATAGCCCGTTGGAAAGGTGTTTTAGAGAACTACCCATTCCGCCATCAAACTCTGACTCCGTCTATAGTTTGACTGTGGTGAGACAAAAAAAAATTTAGGGCCCCAAAACGGCCCCAAAAGTACAACAATATGTGTTGACATGAAAGCATACAAAATAAGCCAGTTGGATTAGGCGAGAGGCCACCAATATCCATCTAGAGAGGATGTGTGGGGCTTCTGACAGCCCCAAAAGTGTAGAACCCACAATTACAAAGCAGTATAGAAGAACATGTTGAGCAAAAATGGACATGAGGATCCAGTTGGAATAGGTGGGTGGCCACCAATATCCACCTGGATCAAAAGTTGTGGAAAGATTGCTTTTGCCAAGAAGAAAGCATGAGAAATATTGGCTGGTATAGTTGGCTACAGGAGCCAAGAGGAAAGTTTTTGAGATGGTTAAATTATGTTCAGTGGGCATGAATGGACTGAGTACCAAGGCAAATTTGAAAATCTTGCCTTTGGGATCATATTATTGCCTAATTGGTATGGATTGGTTGGACAAACACCATGCCATCTTAGACTGTCGTAACAAGGCATTCACTTTCCTGGATGAGGAATGAAATCAGAGAACAATCCAAGGAATTCCCAGGGCAGTTACTGTCTGATAAATTTCAACAATGCAGTTGAAGAAGTGTTACGGGAAGGGCTGCCAAATATTTGTAGCTCATATGGAAGAGGCATCTAAGGGTAAGATGCAAAATCTGGAGGATCACATAGTCCTGGAAGATTTCTAAGATGTGTTCAAGGAGGTACCAAAACTACCCCCAAAGAGAAATATTGATTTATCTATAAATTTAGTGCCTGGAGCAACTCCAGTATCAAAAACTTCTTATAGAATGAGTACACCAGAACTCAAGGAGTTACAAATGCAGCTTGAAGAGATCCTGAAGAAGGGGTACATATGCCCAAGTGTGTCACCTTGGGGTGCCCCAGTCTTGTTTGTGAAGAAGAAATATGGGACCTTGATATTGTGCTTCGATTTCAGACAGTTGAACAAAGTGACTATAAAGAACAAGTATCCTCTACCAAGGATTGATGATCTCTTCGATCAGTTGAAGGATGCAGGGATATTTTCAAAGATAGATCTCAGATCGAGATACCATCAAGTTAGGATTAAAGAGGAAGACATCAACAAGACTGCCTTCAAGACAAGGTATGGTCATTATGAGTTTACAATGGTGCCATTTGGGTTATCAAATGCACCAGTTGTTTTCATGTGCTTAATGAATGGTGCATTCCGAGAATATTTGGACAAGTTTGTCATTGTCTTTTTGGATGACATCCTTGGATATTCCAAGTTAGAAGAAGAACATGAGCATCATTTGAGGATGGTGTTACAGGTGCTAAGAGAGCATCAGTTGTATGCCAAATTGAGCAAGTGCTCATTTTATCAAAACATAATTCACTATTTGGGGCATATCATATCTGAAGAAGGGATAGGAGTAGACCCTGAAAATATTGAGGCCATTAAAGGGTGGAAAACACCTAAGAATGTGACATAAGTCATATCCTTTGTGGGTATAGCTGGCTACTACAGAAGGTTCATTGTAGGGTTTTCGAGAATAGCTCATCAAATCACTTCCCTACAAAGGAAGGGGAAGAAGTTTCAATGGACAACATAATGTGAAATGAGCTTCCAACAATTGAAGCAATTGTTAACCAGTGCTCCATTTTTACGGATTTTTTATTTGAATGAAGATTTTGTGGTTTGCACAGATTCATGCAAGGAAGGACTTGTTGGAGTCCTGAGTCAGAATGGTTTTGTGATATGTTTAGAATCCAGGAAATTGAAAGAGCATGAAAGGCTCTATGCCACTCATGATTTGGAGCTGGCAGCCATAGTGCATGATTTAAAGAAATGGAGGCACTACCTCATGGGAAAGAGGTTTGAGCTGAGAAAATACCATAATGGTCTGAAATATTTATTTGATCAACCAACTTTGAATGTTAGGTAGATTAGATGATTGGAATTCCTCTGTGAATATGATTTTGGTATCAAGCACATCAAAGGAAAGTAGAACAAAGTGGCTAATGCACTCAGCAGTAGAGTGCATGAACTACATGTTGCGACCATTATCATGTAGCAAACTGACGTTAAAGGTAGAATTTTGGAAGCTGCAAAAGAACATTTGCAGTACATGGAGATGGTAACAAAGTTACAACAAGGTAAGATGTTGCAGAAAGTTGAAGATTATAGATTGGAAGATGATGGAATACTCAGGTACATGAACAAAATTTATGTACCCAGTTCTCACAAATTGAGGAGTATGATCTTGAAAGAAATGCATAATGTACCTTATGTTGGTCACCCTGGATACCAAAAAATAGTTTCAGCAGCCAAGAGCCAATATTATTGGCCAGGCATGAAGAAAGAAATTGTAGAGTACATAGCCAAATGCTTGGAATGTCAAAGGTTCAAGTCTGACATAGACACCCAGCTGGGTTGTTGCAACCATCACCCATTCCTGAGTGGAAGTGGGAGGTGGTGACAATGGATTTCATCACAGGATTACCCAGAACAAACATGCAACATAATTCCATCATGGTAGTGGTGGATAAGCTTACTAAAGCCACCCATTTTATCCCATTAAAGACTACTCACAAGGCAATTAATGTTGCATATATTTATATGAGGGAAGTAGCACGCTTGCATGGCATACCCAAGACAATTGTGTCTGACAAAGACCCAAAGTTTACATCAATGTTTTGGAAAGGATTATTCAAAGGGTTCGGAACCAATCTAAACTTCAACACAACCTATCATTCTGGGTCCGATGAACAAACATAAAGAGTTAATCAAGTGATAGAAGATATGTTAAGAATGTATGTGATGGAAAAACCATCCAGATGGGAAAAATACCTACACTTGGTATAGTTTGCCTACAACAATGGGTATCAAGCATCATTGAAGATGAGCCTGTTTGAAGCACTTTATGGCAGAAAGTGCAACACCCCAGTAAGTTGGGACAACCCAGCCGACAGAGCAGTGGATGGGCCAGAGTTGCTCAAGGAAATGGAAGAGAAAATGATAAATATTAAACAGAATTTGAAGGTTTCCCAAGACAGGCAGAAAAGCTATGTAGTCAAGGGTAGAACCCACAGGGAATTTAAAGTGGGTGATCATGTTTTCCTAAAGGTGAAAGCCAACAGAAGTTCCCTAAAGCTAGGAAGCTATTCCAAGTTGGCAGCCAGATATTGTGGACCGCTTGAAATCCTAGAGAGGATTGGACTAGTAGCTTACATGCTTACATTGCCTGCATCCATGAATATTCATAATGTATTTCATGCATCATTGCTCAAGAAGTATATACCCGATGTTATTCATGTGATTGATTGGAATGTGATTCAGGTGGATCAAGAAGGTGATTTGCAAGTGCAACATGTGCGCATACTGGTTTGGAAGAACAAACAACTCCAAAATCGAGTCATAAAGCTTGTAAGGATCCAATGGACCAGGTACAGTCCTGAGGACGCAACATGGGAGCATGAAGATTCTATGTGGGCAGAGTACCCACATCTTTTTGAATATTTTGAACATCTTGTGGATGTTGTATAAATCAATTGCACTGAGGACAGTGAAAAAATAAGGGGAGGGGACTGTAATACCCCAAGGTCGAGCCTTGGTTGTAATTATGAATGTAATGATGTTTATAGGCTGGTGAATCAAGTAATTCTAAGTTGGTAGGCTTCTGTGTGTTTATTAGGCCGAAGAGACTAGATGCTAAGGCCAGTGGGCCATGCTTTTTTATATGTAATTACACAAATTATTAATAAAGTACATCGCTGCGTGTGGACTGACCACAAAGAAAGAGTTATGGGGGACTAAGCTCCACTAGGTAGGTAAAGGAAGGGGCTAAGTGTCTAGGAAAAGGGGCTAAGATAGAGGGCTTACCTCTAAAAAAATTATAATATTAATCCTAAAAGATTAAGGTTTGGATATAACTATGTTATCCTAAGTTCCTTTGGAAAAGGGTTACGAATTCCAAATGGAGGGGAATGCGCTTCATGAGCACCATGTGTCAGCCCATGCACATGCAATATAAGCGAGAATTCATATTGTTTTGGGGGTTCTTCCCTTTGGCCATTTTTGGACCAACGCATTGAGTAATCAGGGAGTAACCATGTATGCCTTGTGGAATTATTGAACCACACCAATCCTCTGCAACAGAACCAAATTGACACCCTTGGTACACCCGTGCCCTTGGGGTTTTCCTGTGCTTGTCCTGTTTGTACCATCCCCATTCCCAGTTTCTGATGTTTCCATCAACCTTACCTCTCGAGACTGCACACACTCTGGAGCTACCCCGTACCTTTCCTGTTATCAATAGTAAACCATATTCCTCTTGGCACAATGCACTTGTACCCACCCGAGCTAGTGATGTACCTTTCTATTAGGAGCAACATCTGTTCCATACCCTGAATGTTGTTGATGCCATCACCATGCCCATGTATTGAGGAGTGAGAGTGAAGACACAGGTTGTCAGGTTGTCCAGGTGAGAGAGTGTGTTGGGGAAGTGAGTTCTCCTGGAGGGAGTCTCGTAGCTGCTACAATACTCTAAGACTTTTGGTCCATCTTGTTGCTGAAGCTATGGAAGGGAGGTGGACAGTCGATGGACTTGTGATAGTGAATGTGTACACCTCTGGGGTGGGACATGTGTGTGGGGAATGAGGGTCTATGGGTTGTGGGCGTAAGTGGCTCTTGGGAGAAAATCCTTCATGTTGATCTGTGTGAATTTCTTATTGTCCTTGCCAAGCCTAGGAATCCCTTGCCCGTTGGAGTTTAGTCCTAGCTCGGGGGTGACCCACTGCTGAGCATGATGAGCAACATGGTCTAAGGCTGGGAGGTTTATGGAAGGTCTGAATGCAGTTGGTGCACTTCAATAAAGAGATAAGTATCTTTTATGTGCTTCATTGTTTTAATGATGTATTAAAGTGCATGCCTGTGATTCTTGCAACAATATCACATGTTTCACTGCATGTATGTTTCCATATCAGTTCTTTCATTTCCTGTTAAATTTTATATGTGAATATCTCCGCAAGAGAAGTTTGTCTCAGTGGATTTGCCCGACTTACTTGTGGTTGGACGTTACAAATTGGTATGAGAGCAGAAAAAAAAAGATATAGATGTGTAGGTAGCATTACCCGGAAGAGGTTTTGAGGGTCGAGGACATTACATTAACAATATGCATAAATGGATTTTTATAGGTTGTATACTTCGAAATACAACATAAATGCCATAGTTAGGAAATTTTGCAAAACTGTGGATACAATTTTTGTAACAACAATCTCTATTTTTCAAAGCATCTATATTTCGAAGGCCTATCATTGCCTTTTTTTTGTACTACAGTGTATTTATCCACACCTTTTTAATACAAATTTCCCTAGTTCTTGTTATACACACACACACACACACACACACACACACACACACTCTTCAGTAAAGGTGTTGAGAACGATGCATAATGAGATTAATAGGATTTTTCTTAAAGAAATATAAGTAGGTATAAGAAAGAGACTAATAATAAAGTAATTAAAGTGAGTTGTTGGGAAATATTGATAATGAAAATAAAAAGGATTTCATTAATTAAGTGTGAGATTTAATACAATTGTTATGGGATAATAATAGAATAAAATAAAATAAAAGGATTTCTCTAATTCAGAGTGAGATTTGTTGTATTTGATCCGAAAGGGATAATCTGATCTAAAAGGGATAATCATGTCAATTATAGTTTACTGGGTCATGTCACCTATCCAATATCCCAAGTCATTAAAGGCACGATTTTCCACCTTGCAACACTTTTGCCATATGTCATATGAAAGAAATGAGAGTACATAGAAACCCAGGTTTTGCAATCTGGTTAGGGTTTGATGTATCCGCATTTTGGAAGCAAGAACAAGGGTTATTTTTGTTTGATGACATCCATATATCTTAGAGTCCCTTAATAAACCTATCAACATGACTTATATTCAGTTATGTATAAGCAGGAAAACAAGCAAACCCTAATATACAGGTATCAATTTTGGGTGCTGTGAAATGTTGCATGAGGATTGTTTTTGAAGCTTTGATGAGGTACATTCCAAGCTGTTTTGACTTTCAGTAGACTCGGGACATCACATTTCAACAATCAACAAAAGGTTTGCATGCGGGTTTCTTGGAAACAGGGGAAAACCAAACTTGCGTAGCGATCATACACTACGCAAATGTTGTAGTTTTTAGTTGCATAGTGAGGTCGTTGCGCAAGTGTTGTAGTTTCCAATTGCATAGCAAGCTCGCTGCGCAAGTGTATTTTTATCATAACTCTTAAATCATGCGCACGTTTGTCGTGAAAGTTTTATAGGAGATGCATGAAGGTAATATGAATAAGCTCACTTAATTTCAGGTCAAAATGCTTCACTATTTTCAAGAAATGTGTTGGGTATGTGTTATATTCTAATTTTTTTTGCCTCGAGAAACGTGTCACATTTTACTTTGTTTTTCATGTTTTCTTGATTTTTGTGTCCATTGTTGGGCGGTTTTTCGGCACATGGTTTTTTGCCGATGGTTTTCTATTTCTGGTTAAGGAATTAGGGTTGTTGACTAATCCGGGTCATTGGGTTAGGGTTTTTGATGCCACTGGCTCCTATATGTATATTGTATTGTAAACAATGTATCACTATGAATGAATATAGAATATGCTGGTTTTCTCGGTTTGGGTTTCCAGGGGAAAGATTTATGTGTAATGCTTGTATTTTCCATTGTATCGTTTATGTTCTTTTACTGGAAATATGTTTGCAATAAATATTGTAGAAGGTTAAAATCTAAAAAATGAGCTACCGTCATCTACAACCATTTTTGAAGTTTCTCAAGATCCGTGAACTGGGTTTTTCCCAAATTTCTCCAGTAGAAGCATCATGATGATATAAATTTGTTGAACAAAATTCATCCCGACCCAGTTTATCTTTTGAGACAAAATAAAAAAATACCAACTGCAGAAATTTTGTTGTGCAAACATGCTACGCAAGTGCTGTAGCTCACAATTGCACAGGGAGTTGCGTCAGCACGCTACACAAGTGTTGTAGGTTACAATTGATGCAAAAAATGGGACTTCATCATAATAAATGCAGTTTGGATGTTCAAGATAGTCTAAAAAAACACAGTGGTTTCATCAAATATATATTTATGTAGGCTATACACATGGGGTTAAATTTAAAGTTTTGTGTCTCTAAATTAGTTTTGAGTTTTTGAAGATTGGAGTAAAGGGTAATGTTTGGAATGGAGGTTTATGTTTCTACAACTCATCAATACATTTGGAATGTTAGATCAACTAGTGCCAACCTCCAGATAGCTTGTAGTGATCAACCATATGAAGAAAACTCGAAAAGAACCCTCGTTGTGCAACCTCGCTACGCAAAGTCTACAAGGCACATTTTTTTTGCAGTTAACTTCAAGATCGTGTTTCAAACAATTGGATATGTTTTTTGAAAAACCTAAAGAGCATTTTTCCAAGATCATATCAATAATAAAAGCCTCTCTCATTTTTGTACAGGTGTCATATTTTGGGAGATTTGAAGGGATCTTTTCAGCCTATTTTTTAGACTTAAATATTTAATGATTTCTTGTTTTAGTTATTATCTTTGGGCGCAGATCCTGAGAAGACGAAGAATAATTGTCGAAAACTAGAAGAGGATTTTTTCAAGCACGGTTTCATTTCTAAAAACCTCTCCCAGTTTTGTAACAACTATCGTGATTAAAGAGATATGATGTTATATTTGACCCCTATTTTCCAGCAAATTAATTCCTATTTCTTAGCAGACAATTTTGAGTTTGTTCCTATTTTGATGTAACTAGATCCAAAAATGAAGGAAAATGGTTGAATTTGACCTCCTCAGCTTGGGGAAGAATTATTCTTATATATTTTTGTGATTTTGATTAGCAAAGGGGGTCTGGAGAGAAGGAAACTCTTTTGTATTGGATTTATTTATTTATTTTTGAGCTTAATAAGATATCAGTATAGAAGTACAGAGCGCTTTCATAGCAGAGATTCATGCCGATGATGTTTTACAGTATGTGTTTTCTTATGTGATATTTTTTCTCTGTTTATCATTTCTATATAAGTCTTCTAGTATTTAAAATGGTATATGTTTGGAATTCATCCTTGTTAGATGCTCCATCTCATGTGTAGTTAAATATTTGTTCATTTAGCTTAGATTGTATGTTCAGAATTCATCTTTACTTTGGTGCTCTGTTCATAGCAATTTGCCATTGTCTATTATTCCTCTAAAGTTATATCAAGAACTCATCCATAGCTAGATGCTCTTGATATAATGGGTTGTTGATTTCTTCATTTCTGCTACCATGCTATATGCGATATATTCACTGTATAACATTGTCTACCTTGCCTTTGTTCCTCGGAATACTCATCAACCAATCACTTATATTTATCATTTGTATTATTTGGACTCCATGCCCAATGTATTTCCTTTTTCTTTGGCCAAAAACTTCATAAATTTTCTCTTTTACTAAAGACCTAGCCTCTGTTTCATTGAAAATTTGTGAGAGAGCCCTCTTTGGGTTGGAAGGGATAGATTCCAATCTGCAAGTTGGTTTTTGGTTACCTCTAGATTTCTTTGATACATCCCAAAGAAATTACAGAGTGATAACATAATATAGTTTTGAGTTTATTCTATGTCTGAGTTTTGAGCAAAGGTGCATTGTGCAACATATTGTAATTCTAAGGTTATATATATATAAGATATGAAGTTCTATGGCTGTCATATGTGTATGTCCTGCACAATGTATATCTCTGATATGATGGAATGATTCCATTAATAAAGATATGACAATTCTGATCCATTCTGTGTATGTGATGTATGATTTGAATATGTGTGTGTATTATTTTAATTCTTACTCTATAGTCTATCAGATATGAGTTACATGGATGCCAATTGCAATGATTGCTCGTGTGTTTAAACCTTCATCCCTGTCCCATGACCCTATAGTCTCTGTGATCCTCTCTGCATCTAGGGTGAGACCTTCATCAACCTTGTTTAAGGATTGATATGTCAGTGCTTTGGGTTTTKTTTTGGACAAATCTGGACAAACCCTAGGTCTAAAACTCCCCARCATTAAGAAGGGTGGGAAGCACACAAGCGTGGACCAAAATCTCCCAACAAACACCTCAACATATCCCCCATATAGAGAACCTCACTACTCTCGATGCAATTAATATTGACGATGAMTGTTAATATTCACCAAAATTAACTTACTATTGATCCGAAAGGGATTTTTTTTTTTTTTTATAATTTTAATAAGTCAATGATTTGAGAAGATGGATATTGCAACAAATATATTTTATAAGAAATTAATTTGAAAATTTTGATTATAATGTTTTGCAAATAAAGAAATAATTGTATGGAAGAGATGTTGGACGAGATTGGGGATGTCTTTTTCTGATGTTTTTTCATGCAGGTGGTTTCTCGACCTTGAGGCCACCGATCCTGCGGTAATATCTGTGGTTTTCAATCAACTCTCATCCCTTGAGTGGTTTTGCGTGAGGATTGTCCCATCAATGTGCTATGGATCTTGATGACATAAATTTTGAGGAGGACTTGTATTCTATCAAGGAGATATTTCATTCAAACAAAAATTTTATTACTTTTTAGAGGGACCATAGGGCCCTTTCCTCGGAGGCTCACAAACTGTCAATGGAGGCACGTGGAGGCCCAAATTCCATAGAAGGCTCGATAGGTACATCTTATCCATGTTCCATGCAAGGTGGTGGGATTTGTGAGTCAGATGGATTTTACTCCATCATTTCTCCCTCGCATATAAATCACCCCCGCTTCCTTCTCCTCAGTAGTCTTGCCCGATCCCTTCTTCGGATCCCTTCCTTTGGATTTCTGATTCTCCTCTAGTCCCCTAGCCGAAGAGTTCAAATCCTATTCCTGTAAAAATGAACAACAAATGTAGTAGGGCTCGTAACAAGAGGATAACAATGGTGGTGGGCAAGGATGTAATAGTGGAAAATTTGTTGGAGCTTCTTGGGAAAATAGTTGTCGGGTGCTTTTGTAGGAAGAATGTCTACCTTAAGAGTTTTAAGATTTGGCTTGATGACACTTTGTAATATCTCAAATCCGCAGATCTGGATATTAACTCTTTACTGGCCCTGTCTGTCGCATATCTGATACTCTTTGGGTGGTTGAATGGATTATTTAGGTTTCTGACCATGTTTGATAACTTGAATTTAACATGTGTGGTGATTTTGCATGTGGTTTCATGTGGAACAACTTGTTTAAGATATATTGAATAGTCAAGCAATTACAATAATGACATGCATGTATGAAACTTCACACACAGACTGCATGCATGTAAAAATAACCAAACCGATCTTCAGTTAGACCTTCAAATGACTAGATATATACTTGAATACTAGTAAAAGCATGGAACAATACCTAGAACTAACATGTGTCACTAGATCATTGGCATGCGAGCTTGATCTGTGACATGCGTGGGTTTACTGCTGCGTGCAATGTTAGATCTGTTGTTGGAATATGAATTTGATGCATGCATGAGCACGACTCCTCCAAATATGATGAGATATATCCCAATGAAGTCACCTTCATCCCTAGAAGACTCTCCCTTGATGGAGTTACTATTGCTAGGCTCCTAGATCTCTCTGTCACTGACGAAAGTAATCTGTCCAACTGCTGGGAATGTCATCACACTGGCTAAAATTGAAAGAGTCACCCAAGTATATTCCACTGTCAGAATATGATGGAATCTATATTGGATGGAGCACCCTACCCCCCTCTCCAATGGGTCAGAAGAAATCTAGCTTTCTATCCCTTTGGATGAGTAGATACGAGAATCTATGATCTCTCCTCTGTCTGTCAATCATGTTGCAACTCCACTGACTGAATGTGATGCCATGATGGCTAGAAGGATCAGAAAAATGTGTTGGATGGCTCAAATGAAGCGCCTTCCCCTAATATCAAATGGGTTCGAAGGGTTTATGTTCACTAGGAATCCTCAAGAAGAGCGACCCACAATATATTTGATGTGTTCTCTAGAGCTCACACTGGAATTTGTCTGTTGGAGCTGGATCTTTAATCTCCATGCTCAATCTAACTGTAGATATTTAATGAAAGCAGTGTAATACCTATGTGGTCTCCCTGACTAGCTAGGGTGTGTATCTCAACACCAAATCCAATCCCTCAGTGTCTTCCTCCTAGAATCCACAAGTATCCTCAAATTTGCCCAAATCTGGGTTTCTCCTCAGAGCTCTGGTTTCAATTCTCAAATCATCAATCATGAGCCATTAGGTTGTTTTCCTCTCCTTATATCCACTAAAACCCTAATTCTTTGTTGAATTTTCACTTAAGTGATTTTCCTAAGTTTTCAGATTAAATATTCACTTAAGCACTTATTTTCCCTTTTCCACTTAGTCACTTAATGTCACTTTCAAATTATAACATTTCCCTAGTGAAATGACATCAAATGAACATTGTCACTTGTTTCTTCCTGACTATAGTCTAAAGGGGATGTTTAGACTAATAAGCCCTCCTCTTTGTATTCCTCACTCAGAAAGGGACATTACAGTCCTCCCTTCCTGATATTTCTTGTCCTCAAGCAACATCAATCTGGGGTGCTACAAAATCCGATCACTCTCCCAAGTAGCATCCTTTACTGGAAGTCCCCTCCATCTGACCAAACACTCTCTGATGAACCGACCCCTCAATTTCCTCTCTCTTAACTCCAATATCTCCTCCAGAACCAACTACAGTTGTCCTTCAACCAAAGGCGGTAGTTCCTTAGAAGTGCTAATGAATTGTCCCACCACTTTCTTGAGGCAAGAAACATGGAACCTATGAATCTGTCTCCCCTCTGGTAGTTATAACTCGTAGGCCACTTCACCTACCTTGCTTATGACCCTGTATGGTCCATAACATCTAGGTGTAAGCTTCTCTTCCCCACTCTTCTTCAAAGATGACTGCCTATATGGTTGTAGGCTCAAAAATACTAGATCCCCAACCTCAAAGCTACGCTATATCATGTGTTTGTTTGCATTCATCTTATGTCGATTCTGCGACACCTGTAGATTCTTCTTTAATACCTTGAGAATATCCAGACTCTCTGCTATCCATTATTTGGCCTTAGGATCCCTTCTGTTAGCACATAAACTTGTCAGGGTCTTGTGAGTCTGTGTTTTCTCCCTAGGACTGTAATTTTGCATGTTTCTCTCCTTTTGCAGACTCAATCATAGGTTTTCCTTTCGGCTCATAGTTTTCAACTGTTTGTCTTTGTCTTCACCCATTTTATATACTTGTTTTTCCTTAGTATCCTTCCTGAGAAATATCATCCCTTAGCCTTCATGTTTTCCCTAAGGCCGATCACCCCTCTTTTTTCCTCTGCCACTTATGCTTTTGTTTTCCCAAGCCCTCAACCAGTCATCCGAGTAATTGTTCATAGGTTGCAGTCATGACCACCAAGCACAACACTTGGAGCGGTTTGATGTGGACTCAAATCAATCAAGTGAGCAAGATCAGTTTCTGACGATGAAGATCCAATAGGAAGATCATATCGACAATGATATGGTGATCGAGATCGTGCAGTTGCACGAAATATAGCGCCAGAGGTCCGAAATCGTGAGGTCCATCTTGGTCGTTGGTGCTGCGAAGGACATGTGGTGCGCGATTAGTGTTTTGTGGTTTTTGCGAGATGGAGAGGTCAAGGAGAAAGTCATCAAAACTCACGAAATGCAAAATCGCGATAAGATCGTAGCCATTGATCAAAGAAGAGAGTTGGACCGTTGGATCATCTTTTTGCGATTTCATGAGTCGAGAAAGTAAGAGGGAAGAGTTTTGAAGATTTCCGAAGCATGATGTCCCGAAGTGTCGATGTTGTTTGGGCTGTCTAATCGAAAGGGACATTGGTCACCTGATCTAAGAGTCATGATTTTGCAACTCAGAGGTTTGAGTATAGAACGCAACATAAGTTTGTGAAACGCGAAATCACAATGCGCCTGAAATAAGTATGAGGTCATGTCTTGAAGTCATGCAAGGCAAGGAAAAGAGATGCACCAGGAAGCAAAGCACCCAAGTCGGTCACCGAGAAAGATCTGCATGATGTCAAGGCACAAGAATTGACTTAAAGAGTCGTGAGCTTGCCTAGAACATTCATGGGTGTCAGATCTCACCTTGATCCCTATGAAAGCAGCTAATGAAAATGAGGAAGGTGGTTGAAACCTTTTTTCACCACATAAATGGAAAGCATGGAAAATATGGCCATGGAGGATAGACTGTCAGCCAAAATTTCCCCTGCCATGGATTTTCTGATGAAGCCCATACTCATTTGATATTGCATCTGTTAGAAGAATACAAGTGCAGCCTGACAAGAGAAAATGCAGATGACAAGCCTTGAATGAAATAACTAGAGTGTGCTTCTGATGGGAGCAAGTTGTTTTTGAGTATAAATATTTAGTTTTGATATTTTTTTATGGTCGATGGTAGATCAAAGCTCCCTTATTGTAAATTTTTAATGAACACTCTGGCTCTCTGGCCATGCTTTGTAGTCTGAGATTTCTTGTTTAATGACAGTCAGCTTTCTTACTTCCTCTTGTTTTCCTCCGATACTGAAAGAGTTCATGATTGACCGATTCACTTGAATTATTGTGACTGCATTATGATGAAAGTTAGATTGTAGTGTTGTTATAATTCCTTTTAGTTCATTTGAGACTTATATTCAAGAAGATTTTGTGTCTAAGTTTTTCCTCCTGAGCTTCTTGAAGACCTGATGCCTATGACATAACTATAATTTTACTCACCAAAGTCTTCCTCCTCCTCACCCTTACTACAACCTACTCACTGAAGTTAAACCAGACCTCACCTTCTTGTGCATATCAGTCCAGTCTTCTGAGTTAAGACGATATTTTCTTGAGATTGCGCCCATTTGACCTTTTTTATAACCAACCTGTGACATAAATATTGATGTGTATCAAGCTTACTTCTACCGCAATATAGGGGTGACTTTTGGTGCTAACATTTTTGGCACCGTTGCCCGGGATGGAATTGAAGATTTTCCCTGGGATTGAATGACAAAGCTTACTAGTTCTGAAGGTGCATCAGAAATTAGTACATCAAATATTGCAACTTTGCACCTGGTGACTCTACTATGGTAACTCCATTGGTGTGAATCCACTGGTGACTCCATTGTTTCAGCTGTGGCTTCTAGAGGTAGACACACGAGGTCTACTCCACAACTGCCTCTAGTGACTCCTGAAGCCAACCCAGAGAAAATTGTCAAAAGAAGAAAGACCCTTCAAGAAGTTACTTCAGCTGCTGAACCAAGTATTTTTGATAATTTTCACCATCCTCATATAGCAACTCCAATAGCTATTTCTCATTTTCCTGTTACACCCTTTGTTGGAGTTTCTAGAATTTTAAATTTTGGGAGTGTTCCTATTGAGTTTTCCCCTCCTGGCCTGGGATTGGAGGGAGAAAGCCTTGTCACTCCTCTCTTCCTTGAAGTTGTACCGTGTTTTAGCCCTAGGACCACATAATATTTTCCCACTCCGGGCTATACCACCCCTCCTCCTGTTATAGTTATTGGTTTTACAGAAAGGGAAACTCTTGTTCCCTCAAGCCCTGTAACCTTTTCTTCAAATCTTCTGTTGTTTCCCTTTCCTCCCGGAAGCTCAATTCTAGTCTCCCCTGCTCAAACCCCTTCCCCTCCTGGTTCTTCTCCACCTATTATCCCTATGATAGGTGCCAATCCCCCTAGAAACAGAATGGATTCCATAGTGGCTGCAAGATATGCCCCTTTAGTCCTACTTCAGCCCATGAATGCTCTCCCTACTAGAGATTACCTAAAGTATATGCCTAAGTTCATGGGAGAGGAAGACATGACCACCGAAGAACACCTTGTTGCCTTCTACAGTTATGTAAATAGTCTGAACATTGAAAATGAAGATGTATGGATGAGAGTCTTTGTCCAAAGCCTTGATGGTGAGGTTAGGAAATGGTTTAGGGGATTGACCCCTGGATCTATTGATGGGATCGAGGCTTTAGATGATGCTTTATTGAAGCAGTGGGGGGATAGAAAAGACTTTATGTATTATATCACAGAGTTTGGGTCCCTAAAGAGAAAGGAGGGATAATATGTCTCTGAATTCTCCAAAAGATTCAACAAACTGTACAATAAAATCCCTATTGAGATAAAGCCTACAGAAACCTCTGCCAAAATCACTTATGCTAGTGATTTTGACCATGATTTCTGCCTCTTGCTCAGAGAGAGAAGAGCTACTTCCTTGGATCATATGCAAGATGTAGCCCTAGAAGTAGAATCCAATGTGTTGGCAGTTGATAGGCTTAAGAGAATAACTGACAGAGACAGAGGAAGAGGAAGATCCGAGGCTTCAACTTCTGCTTCTTCTGCATCTCACCATCAAGTAGATGAATTGACCAAGATGGTGAAGTCCCTATCTGCAGAAATGGAGAAGATGAAATTCAAGGGCAAGCAAGGTTATAAAAATGTCCCAAATACTAATAACAGAGGCAACTTCAGAAGGTCAAATAAAAATTCCCCTCAAATACTCTCGAGAGAGCCCAGAAACAGAGAGAGGGATGATAAAATAATTCAAACACCCCTCCAAAATAACCTTGTTGCTAATGAGGAAAGGGAAGAAGAAGAGTTTGACCCTAAAATTCATTGTATTGGAGACACCTCCCCTTTTCCCCATTTAACTCAATCTGCATACGAGGAGTCCCTTATAGATAGTCAAATAAATGAGATGAGTAAGGGGGAGAAGGCAAATAGTGGTCCCAATGAATACAACCTTCGGTCTAAGAAAAAATAAGGGAAGTTTGACATCCCTGATCCAGCTCCCAGAGCAGAGAAGCATGCTAAAGATGCAACAAACAACAAAAAAGAAAAGAAATCTCAAAACCCCTCATCGATACCCAAACACCCTGTCCCAGAATTGAGAGAAACTCTGAAGGCCCCCTCCTCTTTCAACTTTGAGCATGGAATTTAGAAAATCAGGATCCTCGAAGCTCCTCTCAAAATCATAAAGCATGAAGATTTCAAAAGAAGCCTCTATAAATGGTTGTTTCTTGAACCCCCAAATCATCCCATAGACTCAATCAACCTATAAGATGAAAAGACAAAAGTCACCCTAGGTCCTATGATAGAAGATAGAGATGATTCATCTCCTCCCTTCTATACATCCCTGAATATACATGATAAGGCACTGCATAATTGTCTGATAGATTTAGGGGCGTCTCATAATCTTATGCCCAAAATTATCATGGAAGAACTAGGACTAGAGATCACGAAATCATACCATGAATTGTATTCGTTTGACTCTAGGAAAGTACAATGTCTTGGGGTCATCAAAGATCTGGTTGTGACCTTGTTTCAACTACCCATGAAAAGTGTGGTCATGGAAATTGTGGTAGCTGATGTTCCTCCCAAGTTCGGCATGCTATTGTCAAGGTCATGGATAAAAAGACTTGGGGGAACCTTGTATATGGACCTCACATACGCTACCATTCTGGTGTTTGTGGGAGAGCACAAAAGACTGTGCAGGGAAGCTCAGTTGGCCTACATTGTTAGTGATGAAGCATACCTTACCAATCATCATATATTTGCACTCGACACTGATTTGGGATCTAGTTTGTTACAACTCATTGATGTTCCTGAAACCCCTCTTGGAATTAGAAAGCAACCCATTTGTTCTCATGAAATACCTCCCCCAACTACTTATGTGTGGAAGATGTTCTTCGACGGAGCCTCTTCTAGGGAAGGTGTTGGTGCTGGAGTAGTTTTTGTATCACCTTGTCAAGAAGCCATATCCCTTTCATACAAGTTAGAGTTTGAAACTACCAATAATGTGGCAGAGTATGAGGCTCTTGTTTTGGGTTTGAGGGTTGTGAAAGACATGGGAATTGAAGAGCTAGTAGTATTTGGGGATGCTGAACTAATTGTTCACCAGGTAAAAAATGTTTATCAAGCCAAGCACCCTCAGCTTAGAAATTACAGAAATGAGGTGTGGGATCTGGTCGACAACTTGTTCTCAACCTTCAATATTTTATTTATTCCAAGAGAGGAAAATACTATGGCTGATTCTTTTGTCGTTTCAGTGAGCTAGTTTAGGGTCCCATTGCCACCTAAGCTCAGGTATGATGTTGAGATTAGATATAGGCCCTCTGTACCTAATAATATCAAGCATTGGATGGTGTTCAAGGATGATCTTGAAATCATAAGATTTCTTGAATCGGTTGATGAGTTCTCTACATTACACATTGATCAAAAGCATGATTTCGAAGGTGACCCTCCCCCTGAAGTATTTTTGAATAAAATTGCTAATCACCATATTGTTCAGCTGCCTAGCAACCACATTCCAAATGGACTAGTTCCTTTAGAAATATTGTTTGATGGGAATGATGTGCCAGTAAAGTTTAAAGGCCCAACTGAGGATGTTGAGGTAGATGAGTGCAATATTGGCATAGAGGAGGATTTGAAATTTGTCAAGCTGTCAAGCAGCCTGTCAAGGGAGTAGAGGGCCGAGTATGATGAGTTATTAAAGGAATTCATTGATGTGTTTGCTTGGACCTATGAAGACCTCAGAACATATGACACAACAGTCATTGAGCATAAGATCCCATTGAGAGAGGAGGCCAAACCATTTAGGCAGAAGTTAAGACAAATAAATCCTATGCTGCTGCCTATTATGGAAAGAGAGGTAAAGAAGTTGTTGGACGCCCAAATCATTATCCCTTTGAGATATTCTGAATGGGTAGCCAACATGGTCCCGGTGAGAAATAAAAATGGAGAAATCAGACTGTGTGTTGATTTCATAAATCTGAATAGAAGCTCTAAGAAGGACAATTACACTTTGCAAAAGATGGAACACATGTTGTAGAAGGTGACAAGCGCATCCAGGATTTCCATGGTTGATGGATTTTATGGCTACAATAAGATCTATGTCCTGCCTGAAGACAGAGAAAAGACAACCTTGAAGACTCCTTGGGGCACATTCATGTATGCCAAAATTCCCTTTGGATTGATGAACGCAGGAGCAACCTTTCAGCGAGCCATGGATGTCACTTTAATTGGAGAAAGAGATAAATTTGTGGTCATTTATCTGGATGACATAACAGTCTTATCGAAATCTGATAAAGAACATTGTCAACATCTGAGGAAAGTCTTCTTGAAATGCAAAAGGTTTGGCCTTTCCTTGAATCCTAAGAAATCATTGTTTTCTATGAAGGAGGGAAAGTTGCTAGGGCACATTGTATCTACTGAGGGGGTCAAGATTGATCCAAGTAGAGTGGAATCTATTCAAGCCTTTTCACTCCCCAAGTCTAAGAAGGAGGTTCAGTCTTTTCTGGGCAAAATTAATTTTCTGAGAAGGTTTGTTTCAAATTTTCCTGAATTGGTGAAGCATATCATCGCCATGCTCAGGAAAGGGAATGAAGTAAAATGGACTGTTGAGACTAGAGAATCCTTCAACCAAATAAAAAAATCATTGACTGAGGCACATGTGCTGATCAGTCCTGATTACTCCAAAGATTTTTTGATTTTTTCTTTTGCTTCTTTTGAAACAGTGGCAGTTGTTTTAATGCAGAAAACGCTGAAGGGATGGAGCAACCTATTTCATTTTTCAGCAGAGCACCAAGAGACACAAAGGTCAGATATGACATCATGGAGAAGCAATCCTATGCCTTGGTGAAATCTCTTAAAGATTTCAGATTCTATGTTCTGCATTCAAAAATCATTGCGTATGTCCCTTTAGCTTATGTGAAGGACATTCCCATTCAGCCTGACATAGACGGTAGAAGGAGCAAGTGGATTGCCAAAATCCTCAAATTTGATCTAGAAAGAAAACCTACCAAGCTAGTTAAAGGTCAAGGTTTAGGCAGGTTGTTGGTTGAATATAATTGTAAATCTTTGGGGGTTAACTTCATCAACACTTGCTCAAAAAAACAACTAGCTAAAGCATAGCAGAATGCACCTGGTACAAAGATATTATATATTTCCTGCAGGAGTTAAGGCCCCCTGATGATATGGGAAAGAGTAAGGTAAGAGCTTTAAAACTCAAAGCAATCAGATATTTCCTTATTGACCAGGTATTGTATTGGAAGGACCCTCTAGAAGTGCTTTTGAGATGCTTAGACCCACAAGAGGCCCAAAGGATTATGTTTGATTTTCATGGAAGCCTATGTGGGGGACACCATCTCTAGAAAACCACGTCCTACAAAATTCTCAGGGCTGGGTATTACTGGCCTTCTCTATTTACTGATGTTTGTGCGAGAATCAAAGGTTGCATCAATTGCCAAAAATTCTTCGGGAAGCAGCAACTCAAGCCTCTTCCACTTAAGCCTGTAGCAGCTTCAAGACCTTTCCATCAATGGGGTCTTGAATTCATTGGGGAAATTCATCCTGCTTCAAGTGGTTAGCACAGGTGGATCTTGGTTGCAACAGATTACTTCACCAAGTGGATAGAGGCTATCCCCACTAGGAACACTTCCCATAGGGTGATAATTGGTTTTCTAGAGGATGTTATAGTAAGGTTTGGTTGCTCGACTAGAATCGTCACTGACAATGCTGCATCCTTTAATGTTGAACCACCGATAAATTTTTGTTAGCAGTTCGAGATTAAATTGATCCACTCTACCCCCTACTACCCCCAATGCAATGGATTAGCAGAATCCTCTAACAAAATCTTGGTAAAGATCATCAAAACACCACTAGAGGATAACAAGAAAACATGGGATTCAAAGCTCAAGTTTTCTCTATGGGATGATAGAGTGACAACAAAGCGGTCCCTGAGCATCTCTCCTTTCCAGTGTGTATATGGGATTGAAGCATTTTTTCCTTCTCAACTCGCCTTGCTTGCACCGAAGTTCTTCCAAGACTGCTAGGAAGAGCCTAATGACATGATTAGGAGGATTCATCAACTGATAGAAGTGTAGAAGACTAGAGAGCATATAATAGACAGAGCACATGACTTTCGACAAAGTATCAAGCAAAACTTTGACAGGAAGAGAAGTAAGGAGGATTTCCAGTGAGGAGATCTGATACTCAAATGGGATGTTCCTAAGAAGGACAAGGGAAAGCATGGTAAATTCAAATCCCTTTGGATCAACCCCTTCAAGATCTCTGAGAGGTTCCCAAATAACACTTACAGGTTGTGGAATTTGGAGGGAGGCGAAGTTTTCAGTGGCCCTGTAAATGGGCACTTCCTAAAATTGTTTTTATTTTAAAGCCACAATCGATGTCCCACCATTGTAAATACCATTTATGTTTTATTTTGTTTTGATAAGAGACTCCACAACTCAACACTAAGGCACTGAAGTCACGAAAAGAGTTCTTAAAGCCTCACAGGGAGGACCCTATCCCCCATGGAGCCTAATGTTAGCACATAAACTTGTTAGGGTCTTGTGAGTCTGTGTTTTCTACCTAGGTATGTAATTTTGCCTGTTTCTCTCGTTTTGCAGAATCGATCATAGGTTTTCCTTTTGGCTCATAATTTTAAACTATTTGTCTTCGCCTATTTGATATACTTGTTTTTCCTTAGCAGCCTAGCTAAGAAATATCGGCCCTTAGCCTTCATGTTTTCCCTAAGGCTGATCACCCCTCTTTTTGCCTCTGCCACTAATCCTTTTGTTTTCCCAAGCCCTCAGCCAGTCATCCGAGTAATTGTTCACAGACCATGATCATGACCACCAAGCACAACACTTGGAGATTAGTTTCCAATGATGAAGATCCACCAAGAAGATCGGATCGACAACGATTGGGTGATCGAGATCTTGCAGTTGCATGAAATATAGCACCATAGGTCTGAAATCGCGAGGTCTATCCTAGTCGTTGGCGTTGTGAAGGACACGTGGTGCACGATCAGTGTTTCATGGTTTCGCGAGATGGAGCGGTCAAGGAGAAAGTCATCAGAACTCGCAAAATGTGAAATCGCAATAAGATCGTCGCCATTGATCAAAGAAGAGAGTTGGACTGTTGGATCATCTTTTTGTGATTTCACGAGTTGGGAAAGTAAGAGGGAAGAGTTTTGAATATTCATGAAGCGCAATGTCCCGAAGTGCCGATGTCGTTTGGGCCATCTGATCAAAGGGGACGCGTGTCACCTGATCTGAGCATCGTGATTTTGCGACTTAGAGGTTTGAGTATAGAACGCAGCGTAAGTTCGTAAAACATGAAATCACGACGTGCCTGAAATAAGCACGAGGTCATGGCTCGAAGTCACGCGAGGAAAGGAAAAGAGTTGCGCTAGGAAATAAATCGCCTGAGTCGGTCACTGAGAAAGATTTGCATGGTCTCAAGGTGCCATAATTGACTTAAAGAGTCGTGATCTTGCCTAGAACATTCATGGGTGTCAGATCTCGCCCTCATCCCTACAAAAACAGTTAATGAAAATGAAGAAGGTGGTTGAAACATTGTTTCACCACATAAATGGAAAGCATGGAAAATATGGCCATGGAGGCAGACTGTCAGCCTAAAGTTCCACTGCCATGGATTTTCTGATGAACCCCATACTCATCTTATCTTGCATCTGACAGAAGAATACAAGTGTAGCCTAATAGGAGAAAATGCAGACAACAAGCCTTGAATGCAATAAATAGAGTGTGCTTCTGATGGGAGCAATTTGTTTTTGAGTATAAATACTTAGTTTTGATATTTTGTTATGGTCGATGGTAGAGCAAAGATCCCATATTGTAAAGTTTTAATGAACACTCTGGATATCTGGTCATGCTTTGTAGTATGAGATTTCTTGTTTAATGATAGTCAACGTTCTTACTTCCTCTTGTTTTCCTCCGATACTGAAAGAGTTCATGATTGACTGATTCACTTGAATTATTGTGACTGCAATATGATGAAAGTTAGATTGTAGTGCTGTTATAATTCCTTTCAGTCCATTTGAGACTTAGATTCAAGAAGATTTTGTGACTAATTTTTTCCTCTTGGGCTGCTTGAAGACTTGATGCCTACGACATAACTCTACTTTTCCTCACCAAATTCTTCCTCCTCCTCACCCTTACTACAACCTACTGACTGAAGTTAAACCGGACCTCACCTTCTTGTGCATATCAATCCAGTCTTCTAAGTTAAGACGATATTTGCTTGAGATTGTCCCCATTTGAATTTTTTTATAACCAACCTGTGACATAAATACTAATGGGTATTAGGCTTACCCCTGCCACAATCCAGGGGTGACTTCTGGTGCTAACACCTTCTATCTCCAAAAACTAAATTAATCAAAGTGGGAGCATCATATCCATATAATTCTTTGAATGGGGTCATACCTATGGACATGTGGAACTTAGTGTTATAACAATGCTCTCCAAGATGTAACCACCTTACCTACATTTTCTATTGTCTGTTCACATAGTTCTTCAAGTATTGCTTTATCCACTTATTGACTATCTCAGTCTTCCCATCAGTCTCAGGGTGGTAACTGGTGTTGGGTGTCAACTCTATACAAACCAATCTGAATAAATCCTTCCAAAATGTGTTCATGAACCGACTGTCTCTATCAATGACTATACTATGTGGCAACCCGTGAAGTCTGAAGATCTCTCTGAAGAATAACTATGCCACCTGCACTGCATTGTAGTCTGTAGGAATCACAAAAGGTGCAAAAATTTGGTTAATCTGTCAACCACTACAAATATGCAGTCCTTACCCTAAGCCTTAGGCAGGCCTGTAATGAAGTCCATGGATATACTTTTTCATTTTTGCTCTGAAATAGGGAGTGGTTGAAGCAACCCTGCTAGGAGTATCTGCTCTAACTTGTTCTGTTGACAAGTCACACACTCGTTGATATGTCTCATCACATTCTTCTTGAAACCCTTCCAATATAATCTCTCCCTGACCTTCCTGTATGTCTTGAAGAAGCCTTGATGGCCTGCTAAAGGTGAGTCATGTACTTCTGCCAAGATCTTCTTTTTTAGACTAGATCCGGGCACAAGGTAGACTTGGTCTTTATAGAAGATGACCTCATATATGACTCTTTACCTATCGTCTTGCACATGTCCGTTCAATAAATCACATGTGAACTTCTTCTTGGAATACTCTACTAACAAGTGTGATTTCCAATCTCTTTATATCTCCATCTTGATGGTGTGCTCAAACCCTCTATCTGGGGGTCTCTCTAGCGACATTGGACCAAAAACTTGCTCATGCTGACTAAAAAAATCATTGATCTCTACGTGATACTGCTGTAACGTTCCCGACCATCAACCACATGGTCGGGCCAACATTACTACATGGAAAAACACTACTGTAACATATTATGCATTCTTATGAAATACAATTGCTTAATTACAGTTAAACATAGTGTAAGCACATTAATACCGTTAGCATACATAATCCACGACATTAACAATAATTCACGAATACAGCAGAATACATGTAAACATTGCTAGAATCACAGACATGCATATTTAATTGAAATTATACGCATATATATACTTATCTTTTAGACTGGATGTAATTCACCAATTGCATGTAGACCTCCCACGAACCTCCTAGCCTTACACCACACTACCCATAACTCTCAACAGTAGGTCACCCCTGAGCTGGGACTAAGCTCCACCAGGTAGGGATTCCTAGGCTAGGYAGGGAATACAGGAAGACACACAGTCACAGRAGAAGGATTCTCTCCCAGGAGCCACTTATGCCCACTTTTCACAGACTCTCATTYCCCACATGTCTGTCCCACCCCAGGAGTATACACCTTCACTGCCACCAAGAAAGTCCATCAACTGCTAACCTCCCTTCCCTTGGGCTTTAGCAACAAACCAGACCAGAAGTMTCTAAGCTCTGTGGTAGCTATAGRACTCCTTCTAGGAGTTCTCACTTCCTCTGCGCACTCTCTTACCTGGAGAGAGTTGCTCACAGACTGGGAAACCTGCCTCTTCAACAACAATCACCTCCCTCACATTGGTCAGCAAGCCACACACAGTCCAGCACTGTGTGGCCACAAMAATCAATTGGGAAARTGGGTATGGACACTCGAAACARAAAYGATCAATGCTAAAGCATAGCGYGAATCWCTCTAGTTTTAGAGATGTGTAAGGTGYACAGAGGTTCAATCARAGAGGCCAAAYGCGTACAGATGGAGGATGRAGGAATTAGAAGGTCGAACCCCRGATTCAGGTGATGGTTGGAGAAATTCCCACCCCACTCCTACGCAACAGTTGATGGAAATGGAAGGAGAACCCCCAACACGACTCATTTCCTAGGTTAAATCGCATGCGCCTAGGTCGACACATGTCGCCCATGAAGCTGCATGCATCCCTCCCCAGGAACTTGGGACAAAACATAGATTTTACATGGCTTTTGGGATAATATTAAAATATTATTCCCAAGGACTTAAGCCCCTAGGCTCCACACTTAGCCTCTCTTTCCAACCTTCCAGCCCCCAATCCCTTACCTAGGTTTTGTGGAAGCCTAGTTCCCCATCACTCATTCATTGTGGTCAGTCCACACACATAGATGTTTTGTATTAATAATGTGCATAATTACATGTACACAAATTAGGCTCCTAGCCTTCAACACTTAGGCTCCCTGGCCTAATAACACATAAGCCCACTAGCTTATATAACTTGGCTCACCAGCCTTATAAACTTGAATTACAGTTCATAAACAAGCTTTATACTTCATAGACATGATTTACAACAGGGCTCGACCTTGGGGACATTACAATTTCCCTCCCCTTATTTGTGCACTGTCCTTAGTGCAACTTTACACTGCATCTGCAAGATTTTCAAAATTTTCAAAAAGATGCAGGTACTCTACCCACATAACATCTTCATGCTCCCATGTCATGTCCTCAGGACTGTACCAGGTCCACTGGACCTTTACAAGCCCTATGGCCTGATTTCAAAACTGTTTGTTTTTCCTATCCAATATGTGCACAGGATGCACTTGCAGGACACCTTCTTGCTCCACATGGATCACATTTCAATCAATTACATGATTAGCATTAGGCATATACTTTTTAAGAAGTGAAACATGAAACACATTATGTTCATGGATGCAGGTAATGCAAGCATATATGCAACTGGTCCAATCCTTTCCATGATTTCAAATGGCCCACAAAATCTGGCTGCCAACTTGGCGCAACTTCCTAGCTTCAAGGAACTCGTGTTAGCTTTCACTTTCAGGAAAACATGATCACCCACTTTGAACTCTTTGTGGGTTCTGTTCTTATCAACATAAATTTTCTTCCTGTTCTGGGCAACTTTCAAATTCTGCTTAATTTTTATCATTTGGTCTTCAATCTCCTTGAGCAACTTCAGCCCAACTACTGTTCTATCAACTGGATTATCCCAGCTCACTGGAGTATTGCACTTTCTTGCATAAAGTGCTTCAAATGGGCTCATATTCAATGATGCATGATATCCATTGTTGTAGGCGAATTCTACCAAGTGTAGGTAGTCTTCCCATCTTGATGGTTAGTCCATCACATACATTCTCAGTATGTCTTCTATTACTCTGTTCACCCTCTCTGTCTATCCATCAGACTCAGGATGATAAGCTGTACTAAAGTTTAGATTCGTTCCGCATCCTTTGAACAATCCTTTCCATAAATTTAAGGTGAATTTTAGGTCTTTGTTGGATACAATCATTTTAGGAATTTCGTGCAATCGTGCCACTTCCTTTATGAAAATATCAACAACATCTGCTGCCTTGTGAGTAGTTTTTGGTGGAATAAAATGGGCATCTTTTGTAGGCTTGTCCACCACCACCATGATCGAATCATGCAACTTTCCTGTTCGGGGCAATCCCGTAATAAAATCCATCGTTACTACTTCCCACTTCCACTCAGAAATGGGTAAAGGTTGCAGCAACCCTGCTGGGTGCCTATGCTCATCTTTAACTTTCTGGCACTCCATACATCTAGCGATGTATTCAACGATCTCTCTCTTCATACCCGACCAAAAGTAATGGCTCTTGACCGCTACACTGTTTTCTGATATCCAGGGTGCCCTGCATAAGGCACATTATGCATCTCCTGCAAAATCATCTGTTTCAAGCACTACACATTGGGTAAAAAATTATGTTCTTGTACAATAGTATTCCATCTGTTTCCAATTTATAAATTTCCATCTTCTATGGCATCTTACCATACTGTAGCTTGGCTACCAATTCTATGTACTGCAGATATGCACTTGTAGCCTCCAGAATTATGCTTTTAATATCAGTGCAATACATGCTAATGGTTGCAGCATGTAATTCATGCACCCTCTTGCTGAGTGCATCAACCACTTTATTCTCCTTTCCTTTGATATGCTTGATCTCAAAGTCATACTCACACAGAAATTCCAACCACCTACTTTGTCTAGAGTTTAAGGTTGGCTGATCAAACAAATATTTCAAACCATTATGGTTTGTTCTGAGTTCAAACCTCCTTCCCATGAGGTAATGCCTCCATTTCTTTAGAGCATGAACTATGGATGCCAACTTCAAGTCATGGGTTGCATAGTTCTTCTCATGCTCTTTTACTTTCCCGGACTCATAACAGATTACAAATCCGTTCTGACTGAGGAACCCTCCCAGTCCTTCTTTGCATGCATCAGTGCATACTATGAAATATTCATTTGGATTTGCAATCCTCAGGATTGGAGCACTGGTTAACAACTGCTTCAATCGCTGGAAACTTTCCTCACATCCCTCTGTCCAGTGAAACTGCTTCCCCTTTGTTTGCAAGGAAGTGATAGGGTGAGCTATATTGGAAAACCCTGCTATGAACCTTCTATAATAACCATCCAATCCCATGAAGGATCTAACTTCCGTTACGTTCCTTGGCACTGACCATTCTCTAATGGCGTCAATCTTCTCAGGGTCTACTGCTATCCCATCCTTCAAGATAATATGTCCCAAGTAATGGATCCGCTCCTGATAAAACGAGCACTTGCTCAGCTTGGCATACAGTTGGTGCTCTATTAGTATTTGCAACACCATCCTTAGATGTTGTTCATGTTCTTCTTCGGTCCTGGAATACACCAGAATGTCATCCAGGAAGACGATGACAAACTTGTCTATATAGTCCCTGAATACTCCATTCATCAAGCTCATAAAAACAATGGGTGCATTTGACAATCCAAATGGCACCACTGTGAACTCGTAATGACCATACCTTGTTCTAAAGGAGGTCTTGTTGATGTCTTCATATTTTATTCTTACTTGGTGATATCCCAATCTTATATCTATTTTCGAAAAAATATTTGCATACTTCAACTGATTGAAGAGATCATCAATCCTCGACAAAGGATACTTGTTCTTCACCGTTACTTTGTTCAATTTCTTGAAATCGATGCACNTTGTAGGCGAATTCTACCAAGTGTAGGTAGTCTTCCCATCTTGATGGTTAGTCCATCACATACATTCTCAGTATGTCTTCTATTACTCTGTTCACCCTCTCTGTCTATCCATCAGACTCAGGATGATAAGCTGTACTAAAGTTTAGATTCGTTCCGCATCCTTTGAACAATCCTTTCCATAAATTTAAGGTGAATTTTAGGTCTTTGTTGGATACAATCATTTTAGGAATTTCGTGCAATCGTGCCACTTCCTTTATGAAAATATCAACAACATCTGCTGCCTTGTGAGTAGTTTTTGGTGGAATAAAATGGGCATCTTTTGTAGGCTTGTCCACCACCACCATGATCGAATCATGCAACTTTCCTGTTCGGGGCAATCCCGTAATAAAATCCATCGTTACTACTTCCCACTTCCACTCAGAAATGGGTAAAGGTTGCAGCAACCCTGCTGGGTGCCTATGCTCATCTTTAACTTTCTGGCACTCCATACATCTAGCGATGTATTCAACGATCTCTCTCTTCATACCCGACCAAAAGTAATGGCTCTTGACCGCTACACTGTTTTCTGATATCCAGGGTGCCCTGCATAAGGCACATTATGCATCTCCTGCAAAATCATCTGTTTCAAGCACTACACATTGGGTAAAAAATTATGTTCTTGTACAATAGTATTCCATCTGTTTCCAATTTATAAATTTCCATCTTCTATGGCATCTTACCATACTGTAGCTTGGCTACCAATTCTATGTACTGCAGATATGCACTTGTAGCCTCCAGAATTATGCTTTTAATATCAGTGCAATACATGCTAATGGTTGCAGCATGTAATTCATGCACCCTCTTGCTGAGTGCATCAACCACTTTATTCTCCTTTCCTTTGATATGCTTGATCTCAAAGTCATACTCACACAGAAATTCCAGCCACCTACTTTGTCTAGAGTTTAAGGTTGGCTGATCAAACAAATATTTCAAACCGTTATGGTTTGTTCTGAGTTCAAACCTCCTTCCCATGAGGTAATGCCTCCATTTCTTTAGAGCATGAACTATGGATGCCAACTTCAAGTCATGGGTTGCATAGTTCTTCTCATGCTCTTTTACTTTCCCGGACTCATAACAGATTACAAATCCGTTCTGACTGAGGAACCCTCCCAGTCCTTCTTTGCATGAATCAGTGCATACTATGAAATATTCATTTGGATTTGCAATCCTCAGGATTGGAGCACTGGTTAACAACTGCTTCAATCACTGGAAACTTTCCTCACATCCCTCTGTCCAGTGAAACTGCTTCCCCTTTGTTTGCAAGGAAGTGATAGGGTGAGCTATCTTGGAAAACCCTGCTATGAACCTTCTGTAATAACCATCCAATCCCATGAAGGATCTAACTTCCGTTACGTTCCTTGGCGCTGACCATTCTCTAATGGCGTCAATCTTCTCAGGGTCTATTGCTATCCCATCCTTCAAGATAATATGTCCCAAGTAATGGATCCGCTCCTGATAAAATGAGCACTTGCTCAGCTTGGCATACAGTTGGTGCTCTATTAGCATTTGTAACACCATCCTTAGATGTTGTTCATGTTCTTCTTCGGTCCTGTAATACACCAGAATGTCATCCAGGAAGACGATGACAAACTTGTCTAGATAGTCCCTGAATACTCCATTCATCAAGCTCATAAAAACAATGGGTGCATTTGACAATCCAAATGGCACCACTATGAACTCGTAATGACCATACCTTGTTCTAAAGGAGGTCTTGTTGATGTCTTCATCTTTTATTCTTACTTGGTGATATCCCAATCTTAGATCTATTTTCGAAAAAATATTTGCATACTTCAACTGATTGAAGAGATCATCAATCCTCGACAAAGGATACTTGTTCTTCACCGTTACTTTGTTCAATTTCTTGAAATCGATGCACAATATCAGTGTTCCATCCTTCTTCTTTATGAACAGGACCAGGGCACCCCAAGGTGACACGCTTGGGCATATATAACCCTTCTTCAGAAGTTCTTCAAGGTGCATCTACAACTCTTTTAGTTCTGGCGCACTCATCCTGTACAGAGTCTTTGACACTGGAGCTGCTCCAGGCATCAAGTTCATAGAGAAATCAATATCCCTTTTCAGAGGTATTCTAGGTACTTCTTGGAATACATCTTCAAACTCTTTAAGTACCTCATGATCCTCAATACTTGACACCTTATCCTTAGGCGTTTCCCCCACATGGGCTGCAAATAATTGATAGCCTTTTCTGTAGCACTTCTTNTGAAGAGATCATCAATCCTCGACAAAGGATACTTGTTCTTCACCGTTACTTTGTTCAATTTCTTGAAATCGATGCACAATATCGGCGTTCCATCCTTCTTCTTTATGAATAGGACCAGGGCACCCCAAGGTGACACGCTTGGGTGTATATACCCCTTCTTCAGAAGTTCTTCAAGGTGCATCTGCAACTCTTTTAGTTCTGGCGCACTCATCCTGTACAGAGTCTTTGACACTGGAGCTTCTCCAGGCATCAAGTTCATAGAGAAATCAATATCCCTTTTCAGAGGTAGTCTAGGTACTTCTTGGAATACATCTTCGAACTCTTTAAGTACCTCATGATCCTCAATACTTGACACCTTATCCTTAGGTGTTTCCCCCACATGGGCTGCAAATAATTGATAGCCTTTTCTGTAGCACTTCTTCAACTGCATTGCTAAGATTTCTCTAACAGTAACAACTCTAGGAATTCCTTGGATGGCTCTCCGATTCCCTTCTTCATCTAAGCAAGTGAATGCCTTGTTCTGACAGTCCAAGATGGCATGGTGCTGGTCCAACTAGTCCATCCCAATTAGACAGTCATAAGAGCCTAACGACAGAATGTTCAAATCGACCTTCGTTCTCAGTCCATTCATGTCTACAGGACAAGACTTGACTAACTCCATGACTTTCCTCTTGGTTCTTGTAGCTAGTTTCACTAACCAAGACTTTTCATGTTTGCTTAGATTATCAAATGCAAAATTTCTACCACTCTAGGGTCTATATAACTATGGCTAGCCCCTGAATCAACTAAAATAGTAAATGGTTGGTTTTTTATCATACCTTCTACTTCAATCATGTACGACTGATACTCATCTTGCTTGTTGTCCAAGGCTGCGTAGATCCTTGGAATTCTACTGCCCATGTCCTCCACTGTTTCAGCCTGTTGAACATTGTGGAGAACTCTTACTTTATTATTTCTGTGGGGGCAATCCCTGTAAATATGGTTTTCTTTACAACCCTAACATTCCATAGGTGGTGGCCTTGAAATTTTCCCACCCACTTCAACCTTACTGGGCTCTCTAAGAGAAGGTTGTCCTTGACGACTGTTTCTGAAAAAGGGTGGTTTATTTCTCCTCTGCCTCTGTTCTTTCTTGAACTTTTTTTGGTCATCCAAAACCTTCCGAAAGGTAGGGTTTTCTCTTTGTTGTTCAAATAAGCACTTCACTCTTCTTATCATTTCTTCCATAGTCTTTGGGTCATCATACTGAATCTTATCCCCAATAGGAGGCATAATATGCTTAGGTACCTCTGAATTTTGACAGACTCATCTTTGATGAACGAAACATACTTCAGTAATTCCAAAAACTTTCATTCATACTCATCAATGGTCTGGTTGTCCAGCTTGAGTTCAAAGAACTCTTTCATCTTTCTATCATAATATCTTTTAGTTAAGTATTTCCTCTCGAAATACCTCTTGAATTCTTTCCATGTGATGTCCCTTTCCCTGATGTGYTGCACCTKCACAAGTTGATCCCACCACATGGATGYCTTTCCMTTCAATTGATACATGGMAATCMTGCCYTCTGCATGRGAGGAATAATTCTRYAGTTGAAAGTATTTCCTCATACCAAGCAACCAAGTTTCRRCATCTTCYTCCTTCTTATGTTCTYCATCGAACRTTGGAGGCTTGATMTTGTTCATTTCCCCTTTCAATTCATCCATCCCAGATMTCMYGTKCTTTCTRGTAGGAKATGGGCTTRAACYACTGTGTGCTTCCCTACTRRAATGCTTTGGGGAGYGAYGACRAYGTCTKYTRACACTCMTTGATCTTCTTTTCCTCTCAGGGRTCYTRYGACTCTCTRTCTTGCTTGAGTCACTCTCCTTTTCCAATTTCTTTTCTATTCTTTCCAGACTCTTCAACATCCTTAAGTTGAATTCACCCTACTTATCCCTGACTTTCATGAGCATTTGGCTATCATCTCGACGAGCCTRGGCATMTTTCTGCAATCTTTCAATGATTTTCATCATATGTCCTTCCTTATCCATCTCYTTTCCTTGCCCATTAGAGTTTGATTCTTCGAMTCCCAAGTTGACATTCCTTCCTTCTCATTCATTCTCTGAATTGGAGGCAATCCGCACCTCTTCATTCTCTRCTCTCAACGACAACCCTATTCGGTTMTGGCACTGGCTAAGATTYTGCAAACACACGTGCAGACAACAGGGATTTGTCAGGTCATCATTCTTAGCAAATTCCACACATTCAAAACCATTATGATTTAATAAAATGCTTCGACTTCACAAATTTTCCGAGTTCTTCTCAGCTCTGTAATTTTCGGGTGATAGCTCCCTCTTTCTTAGCCCCTACCCTTGTAACCAAAGGTCATGACAAAATGCTAGACTACTAGGTGCTACTCGAGCTTTTGACCTTCGATAAGTTTAAGGTACACACATCTATCTCCCCAAGTTTTGATTTACTGAATTCACGTAAATCAGGTGGAACGACGGTCCACGTTTACCCAACATCCAACTGTTAAAAAATCTTCTAGGGTTCTTCTGTCTTTGAAGATTTCGGGACTTCAGAACTTCGGGTTTAGAGGTTTCGGTAACCGAGAGTTAGAAATGCAGCGACCCAAACCACTGGTCACTCCATTTCCTGAACTCCGATACACAAGTTCTTGTACGAGATCCAACGATCCTTGATGATTTGGATCCAATGGTCCAGATCTTTTTGGAGTTTCATGAACCGAGAGTTCATGATGCAACAACTCCAAATCTGTTGTCACTGCAATCCCCGAATTCTGATACACGAGTTCTTGTATGAGATCCAACGATCCTTGATGATTTGGATCTAACGGTCAAGATCTTTTCGGAGTTTCGTGAACTGGGAGTTCACGATGCAGTGAATCCAAATCTCTTATCACTTCAATACTTGAATTCTGATATGGGAATTCATGTATGAGATCAACGGATGTGAGCCTCTCCTGATCCGATGGCCTAGATCTCTCCTAAGCTTACACCTGTCAAAACTCTTCAGCCCTAACTTCCTCGCTAGTTGGCTGGATTTGATGGCTCACAGGATTTTGACACTTCTTCCTGGAAGCGCTCCACCATCCGATTCTACCCTTGTCAATCTCTTTCGCGATTTGGGACTTGGAGTGACCATGAATTTGGTCTGCGCTCCAAGTTCACAATCCCTGAATTCACGAAATGATCCAATGGATCAAACTAACCACGATCAATGACCCACATTTATTCTGGATCCTAGGGTGGGGAGTTTCTCCATCCACTAACCACCTTGCAGCTTCTGGCTATCTTACGGTCCTCGCAATTTCGTGAGTTCTCCACAGAGAATTCTGACCATCCAACTCTGCTTCTCAAGGACTTCTAGCCAATGACTTGGTACCCTCCTTATGAACTTTCATCTACTTGATCCAACGATCCTGATTCCCCATGATCTGACGACTCATATCTCATTGGCATTTCACGTATCGGGATTTCGTGTGTCACGAGGTCGAAAGATTTTCCACTTTCGTCCTCCCTATTCCCGAAATGTCAATTTCTTCTTGGACAATTAACGGTCCAGATCTCTCTTAGATCGATGGTTGTGAGGGTTCTCCTTTCCTCCCGAACAAATTCTATGGCTCCAACACTTCTGGTGTGGAGTTCTCTCTCTCTCTGTGGCCATATACCACACCGGCTGTAGTTTTATAATACCGCTACACCTCCTGAGCTTTGTAACATGGTCAAGTAGTCCGTTGACACTCAAAAAGATTTCGAGGTCTGAAATTAGTCCTCCAAACACAATTTCTTCTCAAAACTTTGGTCCAAAGACCACTTATTCAGCCCATCCAGGCTTAGCGTTGAAACTAGTCTCTGATACCATACTGTAATGTTCCTGACCATCAACCCCATGGTCAGGCCAACATTACTATGCGAAAAAACACTACTGTAACATATTATGCATTCTTATGAAATACAATTGCTTAATTACAGTTAAACACAATGTAAGCACATTAATACCATTAGCATACATAATCCACAGCATTAACAATAATTCACGAATACAACAGAATACATGTAAACATTACTAGAATCACAGACATGCATATTTAATTGAAATTATACGCATGTATATACTTATCTTTTAGATTGGATGTAATTCACCAACTGTGTGTAGACCTCCCATGAACCTCCCAGCCTTAGATTGCGCTGCTCATCACTCTCAGTAGTAGGTCATCCCCGAGCTGGGACTAAGCTCCACCGGGTAGGGATTTCTAGGCTAAGCAGGGAATACAGGAAGACACAGAGTCACAGGAGAAGGATTCTCTCCCAGGAGCCACTTATGCCCACTACCCATAGACTCTCATTCCCCACATGTCTGTCCCACCCTAGGAGCATACACCTTCACTGTCACTAAGATCGTCTATCGGCTGCTAACCTCCCTTCCCTTGGGCTTCAGCAATAGACCAAACTGGAAGTCTTCGAGCTCTGTGGTAGCTACAGAACTCCTTACTGGAGTTCTCACTTCCTCCGCGCACTCTCTCACCTGGAGAGAGTCTCTCAAAGACTGGGTAACTTGCCTCTTCAACAACAATCACCTCCCTCACACTGGCCAGCAAGCCACACATANTGCAAACACACGTGCAGACAACAGGGATTTGTCAGGTCATCATTCTTAGCAAATTCCACACATTCAAAACCATTATGATTTAATAAAATGCTTCGACTTCACAAATTTTCCGAGTTCTTCTCAGCTCTGTAATTTTCGGGTGATAGCTCCCTCTTTCTTAGCCCCTACCCTTGTAACCAAAGGTCATGACAAAATGCTAGACTACTAGGTGCTACTCGAGCTTTTGACCTTCGATAAGTTTAAGGTACACACATCTATCTCCCCAAGTTTTGATTTACTGAATTCACGTAAATCAGGTGGAACGACGGTCCACGTTTACCCAACATCCAACTGTTAAAAAATCTTCTAGGGTTCTTCTGTCTTTGAAGATTTCGGGACTTCAGAACTTCGGGTTTAGAGGTTTCGGTAACCGAGAGTTAGAAATGCAGCGACCCAAACCACTGGTCACTCCATTTCCTGAACTCCGATACACAAGTTCTTGTACGAGATCCAACGATCCTTGATGATTTGGATCCAATGGTCCAGATCTTTTTGGAGTTTCATGAACCGAGAGTTCATGATGCAACAACTCCAAATCTGTTGTCACTGCAATCCCCGAATTCTGATACACGAGTTCTTGTATGAGATCCAACGATCCTTGATGATTTGGATCTAACGGTCAAGATCTTTTCGGAGTTTCGTGAACTGGGAGTTCACGATGCAGTGAATCCAAATCTCTTATCACTTCAATACTTGAATTCTGATATGGGAATTCATGTATGAGATCAACGGATGTGAGCCTCTCCTGATCCGATGGCCTAGATCTCTCCTAAGCTTACACCTGTCAAAACTCTTCAGCCCTAACTTCCTCGCTAGTTGGCTGGATTTGATGGCTCACAGGATTTTGACACTTCTTCCTGGAAGCGCTCCACCATCCGATTCTACCCTTGTCAATCTCTTTCGCGATTTGGGACTTGGAGTGACCATGAATTTGGTCTGCGCTCCAAGTTCACAATCCCTGAATTCACGAAATGATCCAATGGATCAAACTAACCACGATCAATGACCCACATTTATTCTGGATCCTAGGGTGGGGAGTTTCTCCATCCACTAACCACCTTGCAGCTTCTGGCTATCTTACGGTCCTCGCAATTTCGTGAGTTCTCCACAGAGAATTCTGACCATCCAACTCTGCTTCTCAAGGACTTCTAGCCAATGACTTGGTACCCTCCTTATGAACTTTCATCTACTTGATCCAACGATCCTGATTCCCCATGATCTGACGACTCATATCTCATTGGCATTTCACGTATCGGGATTTCGTGTGTCACGAGGTCGAAAGATTTTCCACTTTCGTCCTCCCTATTCCCGAAATGTCAATTTCTTCTTGGACAATTAACGGTCCAGATCTCTCTTAGATCGATGGTTGTGAGGGTTCTCCTTTCCTCCCGAACAAATTCTATGGCTCCAACACTTCTGGTGTGGAGTTCTCTCTCTCTCTGTGGCCATATACCACACCGGCTGTAGTTTTATAATACCGCTACACCTCCTGAGCTTTGTAACATGGTCAAGTAGTCCGTTGACACTCAAAAAGATTTCGAGGTCTGAAATTAGTCCTCCAAACACAATTTCTTCTCAAAACTTTGGTCCAAAGACCACTTATTCAGCCCATCCAGGCTTAGCGTTGAAACTAGTCTCTGATACCATACTGTAATGTTCCTGACCATCAACCCCATGGTCAGGCCAACATTACTATGCGAAAAAACACTACTGTAACATATTATGCATTCTTATGAAATACAATTGCTTAATTACAGTTAAACACAATGTAAGAACATTAATACCGTTAGCATACGTAATCCACAACATTAACAATAATTCACGAATACAACAGAATACATGTAAACATTACTAGAATCACAGACATGCATATTTGATTGAAATTATACGCATGTATATACTTATCTTTTAGACTGGATGTAATTCACCAATTGTGTGTAGACCTCCCATGAACCTCCCAGCCTTAGATCGCGCTGCTCATCACTCTCAGTAGTAGGTCATCCCCGAGCTGGGACTAAGCTCCACCGGGTAGGGATTTCTAGGCTAAGCAGGGAATACAGGAAGACACACAGTCACAGGAGAAGGATTCTCTCCCAGGAGCCACTTATTCCCACTACCCATAGACTCTCATTCCCCACATGTCTATCCCACCCTAGGAGCATACACCTTCATTGTCACCAAGATAGTCCATCGGCTGCTAACCTCCCTTCCCTTGGGCTTCAACAATAGACCAGACTGGAAGTCTTCGAGCTATGTGGTAGCTACAGGACTCCTTCCAGGAGTTCTCACTTCCTCCGTGCACTCTCTCACCTGGAGAGAGTCTCTCAAAGACTGGGTAACTTGCCTCTTCAACAACAATCACCTCCCTCACACTGGCCAGCAAGCCACACACAGTCCATCACTGCGTGGCCACAACAGTCAATTAGGAAAATGGGTATGGACACCCGAAATGGAAACGATTAGCTCTAAAGCATAGCGTGACTCTCTCTGGTTTCAAAGATGTGTAAGGTGTATAGAGGTTCAATCAAAGAGTTCAAATGCGTATAGATGGAGAATGGAGGAATTGGAAGGTCGAACCCCGGATTCAGGTGATGGTTGGAGAAATGCCCACCCCACTCCTATGCAGCAGTCGATGGAAATGGAAGGAGAACCCCCAACATGGCTCATTTCCTGGGTGAAATCGCATACGCCTGGGTTGACACATGTCGCCCATGAAGCTGCATGCATCCCTCCCCAGGAACTTAGGAAAAAACATAGATTTCACATGGCTTTTGGGATAATATTAAAATATTATTCCCAAGGACTTAAGCCCCTAGGCTCCAC
>JZKD02S1731423.1:15010-36934 GCA_000966675.3 Picea glauca
CATTTTGGTTAACATAATCCTCTTCTTTCACGATGGTTCTGTACAACTGGTTTATTTCCTCCAGATCCAAACAAGTGGGTTATACAAAACTTTATCGTTCTGATGGATGCAATGGTGTAATGACTCTATATTCACCTAATTCAAACGTCATTTTCCTTATCTTCAAGTTGACTATAGCCTGTTTATCGAATTCCCAATCTAGTCCAAGTGATGTTGGGTAAGGTGTTGTGTCATCTACTATCTCTATTACTTCAAAGTATCCCATAGTGTGCACTCCATCGAAATCTATTGTCAAACTTTTAATCCTTCCAATTGGTAGCACTCTGTGTTTATTTGCTAATTTTAGCTATATAGGCGAATATCCTACAATGGCATGTCTTCTTAGGTAAAACATTTACTTTAGAGACTAAATATAGTATGATATGACCCATATTAAAATCCCCAATGTTGGCATTCAATCTGAATTCTCTGCTTCTCCTTCTTCTTGTATGGAGATGATTGTCTATTTTCTGTTCTAACATTCCTTTTTCCTCTGTGTTACATATTTCTAGCAGATTTGGTAAGATCTTAATAGATGATGAATCCTTCAATAACTTAACACAGGATTGTAGAAAAGTTTTTATGTTACTTACTTTCTCTAATTATTGTGCTTCACTGGTGTGGTCGATTGAGGAGGGAATTTTGTACATTGGTGAGTTCTGATTTTGTTGCATGAATGATGCAACATTTTGCTTGAGAAAACTCATGTCTAACCTCCTTGAATGTTTCCTTTTCTTTTCATGCATCAAACTACTTTTGTGGCTTAGTATTCTTCTTAACCCATTGGTGTTGCGTTGGATCTTGTTTTACTACATCTGATTCTATCTTGGATCATCCTCAAGTGACTATATTGATGTTTCTCCCATCATCCCTAGCTTTTGCAGAGATCCATTCGAACTTCTAGTTGTTCTAGTTCATTTTTTCCAGGATCTTTCCCAAGAGTGTTGGACAAACTTCTGTATCATGGTCTGATGTGCGACAATACATACATGTCGTTGGTGGAAGTGGACACTCCCTTGCATAATGTCCTAGATGTTGGAAGATGTGGCACACTACTGGTCCTATGCCTCCTTCAAATCCTCCTCCACCTCTGTATCCACCTCGATCTCCTCATGGTGCATTGTACTGAGGTACCTTATTATACTGCATGGGGTTATACTATGGCTACACATTGTTGTATTGTGGTTGTGCATTGATATATTACTATTCTGCATTATTGTATGGTGGTGGTACCTAGTTGAACTGAGGTGCATCTTGATTTGTCATAATTGATTCTTGCACCCTATAAGTATCTAAATTCCTTTCTCTCATAAGCTCCATTTTCCTACAATCCTTATCAGCATGACCCAATGACTTGCAAAAATCGCGGTATGAGATTTTAGGTACTATCTTACACTTCTGCATCATTGGAAAATGATATGGATCATTCCCATGTGTTTTACAAATATTTCACAATGGTCCCCCTGTTGGCAAAGGATTTGGTACTCTTGTTGCCATGTATTGCGCAAAAGTTGGACATTTGTTCTTTTGGTGTCCTTATGTCCTGTATGTGGTACACCAAACAACTTCTCTTTTCTCTTTGCCCTTATTTTTGTTAAGTTGAAATGTTATATTATTTAGATGCTCCTTCAAATCCACTATTGTTGGATCTGTCTTCTGCTACTGTTTCTCTTCCAGTTGTAAGTCTGCCTACAAAGGATCTACCCAATTTTGGAACTTTTGTTGTCTTAATGGGTATTTCAAATGTGGTAGAAGTGAGTTGACAAATAGATGTCTATGTTGCATGTCATTCATGACATATTTCAACTTACCTTTGAGATGCTTAAACCTCTGATAAATCTCCCAAACAAAACCTATTTTTTTACTGATTTCAATCATTTCATTCATGTACTAATATTTTGAGACAAGCTTCTGAAATTTGTTTATCGGTAGTTTTTTCAAATCTATAATAGTCCTTGTTACTCCTAGTGGACTATTTACATCTAGGCTCATGTACCAATTCAATGCACAGTCTCTTAGCGTGATAACTAACTACGTAATTTTTGTATCTTCATCTGTGTTTTGCTTTGCTTCCCAGATCTTCTCATAGACGAATAAGTGCTTTTGAGGTTCCTCTAATGCCTCTCCCCAAAATTCTGGTAAATTGATCATGGAATCATGTCCTGCCATATTAAATTGTGTTGAACTACTACCCTCACATGGTGTAGATATTTGACTATTGTTGACGATAAAAATCGCAACGAGGATTTTGACCACAAAGTATTCCTAAAGCCAATTATTATAATCTAACAAGATATATAATACTAGTAGGTGGGACTCCCTTGTAGATTGGGAGATCAAATCTAGTTCTTATTTCATGTTTATGTTGTTGTTTGACATTTCTTACATGGTTATACATGATTGATGAAATCTTGGTTTTATTGGTGATGGATAATGTCTATTATGTGTTGTTTATAATTGCTCTAAGCTCTAAATTCCATATTATGTGAATGGATTATATCGACTATTATCACATTGCTATTAGCACCATAATTTGTTACATGTTTCACTTGCAAAACACATGTTAGTCATGACAAAAGATAAAAGAAATATGGAACAAATCCAATGGAAAAAAAGGGTTATCCTATAATATGCTATGCTATGCTACATTATATGCAAACGAATTTAAAAGTATTGTTGTTAGTCCTATCTAACAAATTTATTGGCTATACGATTTATTGAATTATATGAAAACATGGTTGATATGCATTATGGTATAGTTGGCAATGGTTAAATGTGATATGGGATGGTGCATTTGACAAGTGATGAATGTTAAGTTCGATGCATATATTTATTCAATGGATTAATGGAGGGTTGGCTGGCGTGTACTAAGGAATTGAATGAGTGGAGGATGGAGGTGACGTGCATTTATGGCACGTCACTCCATACACCTTCCACTGACCATGACCCTAACTTGGCTATTGTTCAATTGTGTTTCGCAGTGGTTAATCTTCAATCTTCAAACAGAGGAAGAACTACTCGACCAAGCTTGCATTTTTAAGGTTTTCTTGGTTACATGTATGTCTTTTTCGCCATCCATGAAACCTCTCAGGTTATGAAATATATATTGGCTCGATAATGTATGGGTTTGTGCTTTTATTAAGACTCGCAACTGTGTAAACTTGTGATATTTCTCCAGAATGGATGGTTTGTGTGGTTTTCATTGCAATGATAGTCGAAGTCACTATTTCATTAATTATTTTGAGTGCTAGAAGACATGAAGGCTCTCAGCCGTCCTTATTGGTTTTTGGTTGAAGGTTTTCATTCGGTCCATATTGGTTGGTTGTCTCCACACATTTCTTGTCACCATACCCAATCATTTTTTTGTTATCAAGTTGTTGGGTTTGAACCACCTTGTTTCACTACGTATCGTTTCACCTGGGTATGGGTTCGTTCATACTACTGATGTTTGTGTGGTGGGTTATGATGGTTATTATGCCAAGGGGATTTCTTAAGGGTTATTGTTATTTCTTGTCTCTATTTCATCTCAGTGTTATTCGGTTGATTTGGAAAACCATGAGGGTTATACCCTATGTGTTCTCGGTGTTATTACAGACCAAAATGAAGCTTCTTCTCCTCCATTCATAGTCTCCCCGATCTCATGAACTCTCACCCTGTCTGTGAAGTTATTGGTGGTGTGGCATGTGTGTCCACCGTATGGTCTCAAAGGTTCTCACTCCTTGTTGGGGGTCGACTCTAGTCTCCCTGTGCTAGCCCACAAAGAGAACCCTTGATTACTCAAAGATTGGTTTTAATAAATGGAGCTCGTTATATCCTATTGGCTATATTGTTGATTGTTATGAGTTGGTGGGGTATCGATAGTGATTGATTGTTGGCTCATCTCTAATTATTATGTTGACAATGGTTTTGGTTATTGGTATTTATTCATTGCATTGGTTATTATAACAGTCGAATCAATAGTTATTGGCACAGGGGCAGACCTAGGGTTCGATGCTACAACAACGCACCAAAAAAACCCTAACCACCAGCCCTTTCGGCAACACCTACAAAGTAGATGAAGTCTCACCCAAGGTAGAGGTAGGGGTGGTTGTTAGAATCAGGTGTCTACAACCTTAGATGGGATGCAGATATGTGATTATAATACTTAATATATCTCTTAGCACCATCAGTTCCTCAATATGCAATCACTATTCACTTCACTGCTAAAATAGAACTTCACAGCATTCACACTAATCTAAAGTATGTAAGAACTTAGCATATATGAATGGATCAGAATGAGCATATCAAACACTGAGCATGACTATCTTGATCATATCTAATATTCTTAGATATCATAAGCACTAAACAGAAGTAGATCTATCTAAACATATCAAACCACTTAACAGATAACATGTGAACACCTTAAGATAAAGCACAAAGCACATAACACAATGTTTACGTGGTTCACCCCCATCATGGGGCTATGTCCACTGACTCTTCTTCTTTATTGTCTTCAAACAATTGGTTACAAGAACAAAGCCATCAAAACCCTTACTCCGCAAAGGACAAAATATCTACGCAACCCACTAGATCCTTCTTCCTTGTGCTACAACACTAAGCCCTCCACAATCTGCTACAAGGATTTGCACTTATCTATGCAAGCCTCTTATAGTCATGCACAAAGCACTTACAGATCCTACTTGCACTTAGCATACATTCACATCACATAGATGCACTATTCTCCTTCTTTTCTATATGGCCTTGACATCTATATATATATATATATATATATATATATATATATATATATATATATATTACAAAACAGGCCTACACATGGGTAAACCCATGGGCTGACATCTCATTCCCATTACATATTCCCATATCCTAAAAAGGGAGTCGAGATCTCATGATCTCCACTTCTTCCTATGCTCCTCCTTCGATAGGCTATCAAAGTCCCAAAATAGGTCAACATGACTAAGAAACTCCCAAAACTTGGTCAAGGGACAATAGGCCCCCAACACTCACTTGTGACTTATCCCAAGTCACTCTGGTCTAAGAAATTCTTCCTTGAACACCTTGAGCTTAGCTTGAGATGCTTCGACTTACTTCTTTTTTGTGACCTCTTTTTCGATGAACTATTGGATCATTGTGTCATTCACTGGCCCTTCTAGGTGTTTTTATGTTGCGGTGACAACCTGTTCTAACTCTGCTCCTCGACTCTCTACCTCTGTAAACAATTGGCATGCCTTATCTTGTACAGGTTGAAGTCATTGAGTGACTTCCATCACTTTGCTTTGAAGCATATGGATCTATTTCTGAGCTATGCATTGTTCTTGAGACCTCTTCATTATTTCTACAGCCGATAGGGCCTTCAGTTGCGCCTATAGTGTATCTTCTTGCTGCTTCGCTTCCTGGAGCTGTGACTCTAGTGTCTGTAACTCTGAGTTCTCAGTGAGGTTTTCATATGTCTAGGTGTTGCGGTTACTCAACTTCTTGCATTCCAATGCAAGAGATTTTAATCTGTCAACTGCACTATGGGCAATTTCTTCTCCCTGGTCCCTTACGTCCTACAGGGCCTCGAGTATAGTGTGTAATTCTATATCTGTGATGCACTGCTAGAGCTATTGGATCACTTCTTCGAGTTGCGCCACCTACTATGGAACTCTCTCTTCGGCCTTTACTTCGACAACTGTCACAGAGTGAAGTGACCTGTTGACCATTTCCTTAACTTCAAGTTGCTCAATGATCAACCGTTCCTTGTTTTGTTGTAACTGTGATTTTTCTTCATTCCACTTCACTTGTAGAGAAAGATTTTTCCATTCTCTAGCACCACATTTCTCATCAAGGTCTTTATGTACTTGTGATAAATCATGGGTGGCTTGCACTATCTCCTCCTATGCTCATTGAAGGTGAGCTTCGACTATATCAATGATCCAGTGTAGTTGAGCTGGCTCATCACCTAGTTCTGGTATTTTTTATGGCAGAGGTGCAGTGGAAACTGCATGATTGGACTGTAGTGCCTGCTGCACTCCTTGGAGATTGTCCTTAATCCAACTGAACACCTCCTCCTGCTTAGCTTCTTGCTTCTCTGCTATCTTGAACAAAGCATCATTCAGTGCAATGACGATGAAGTTGACGTGGTACAGACCCTCGACCCTCAGGCCAAAATCTTCTATAGGATCATTCCAATGCTTCCCCGAGTCGAAATAGCTCTTTCGGATTCCTATCAAAATCTCAAATTTTGATCCACATGTCCTTTCCTGAAAACCCTACCTGTGCCAACATATACCAGGTGAGAGTCTTCACCTCTTTGGCCAAGCCAACAATTGCTTTTCGGGTTTTGTGACTTCGTGAATCCTCGTGTCAAGGTTCTTGGTTCCTCGATCCCCCAAAACCTGATCTAGAAAAATTCCCAATTCCAAAATAGGCTCTTGAAAATTATCCCTGGACCACATCTCATCCATGTGAATGCTTCCTTCGTGACTACAGCCTAACTCCGAAGGTATGTCACATTTCACGACATCAGAACTTTCAATGTCAAGTGCCCGACTCCTGCTCCTCAGAACAACCAAAAAACTGAATCCCAAAATGCTGAAATGTGTGACCGCAACACCACTTCTACAATATGCCACATTTCACAACTTTGGGACTTTCAATACAAAGCACCCCCGGTTTCCTGTCCTCAGAACTTATGAAAAGCCGAATCTCAAAATGCTGAAATTCTTTTCCAAAGGGAGATCAACGGCTATGAGCCTCCCTTGATCCAACGACTTGGATCCTTTTGGGACTTCATGGGTCAAGAGTCCTGAAATATTGCCCTTTTCTTTCCCGGTAGTCAATATGTTGAAATGGTCCTTTTGGGAATTTCACGATGCCTCGATCATCGCCATGTGTCCTCCTGTTGGATGGTCCCGATACTCTCAGTGTTTCGTGACTTGCGATCCCAATGACACTAATCCCTCATCCTTCAAACTCTCAGTATCTCCCTGATCACTACCACGTGTCCTCCATAGATGGATGGCCCTAATTGCTTCGGGACTTCATGAGTTGTGAAGCCGAAAGACTCCCCCCTTCCACTCTTCAATGCTTGAATCCCTGAAATACGAGGATCTCGTGACATGCATCTTCTGCAGATGGACGACTCTGATGTCTTCAAGACTTCCTCTGTATCACGACTCTTACCTCTCAGACTTCCAATGTCTGCAGCTTCGATGGCGTTCAGGTTTCTGCCACATGTCCCTTGAGATGGACAGTATCAATTCTTTCGAGACTTCGTGGATCAGGAGATCGCAATGAAGCAATTCCATGAACCCTATATGCTTCTCCTCTCGAACTCTGAAATCCTGATGTGTTCACTATTTCGATACTTTGATGAGCCTCTATTCATCTCGTATGCGAGATTAACTCATGCGCACCTTCTCCTAGATCCAATGAGAGTCAGAGATATATGCTTGGATCCGATGGTGGTTGTAGCTCTCCCCTTGTGTGCTCCATTTCTTCCCAAACCTTGGAAGAATTCAAATTATCAAAGGCCTTGGGCTTTGTCCCCTGCTTCGAAGCCTGTGACTTCGGCTTCTGTTGGCATTATTGAAACTGATGACCCTCCTAAGCTTCCTCAAACTCAAACCCTCCAAAGGTCTTTTCCTGGCCTTTCTGCTCCTCCTTATAGCTATGGGCCTATGCGTGAAAGGACTTCTCCTTCTGAGCTTTGTCCTCTTTGCATCCTTCAAGTATTCTTCGACTTCTGCACTCCTTGCAGGGTCCCTACACACAAAGGAGTTATCTCTTCCTGAGCTTCTCCCTGCTCAAACCTCTAAGGGACTTAACCCTTTTCTCTCTCTCAAATAGAGATTTGGTGCCCTCGTGGCAATCTCTTGCTCAAGCAACTCCTTGTTGAGCCTGTAAGGTGTTCAACAACCCTGTGAAGGTTCTATTCCTTGGACGCTTCTCTGTTCTAGAACTCAAAGGAGTTCTCTGTGCACTTTGGCACCTGCTCAATTCCCTCTTAGAAGAGTTTACAAAATCCTCAGTGATTCTATCTTCTCCTCTGGACTCAAACAAGAGTTCTCTCCTTGTGCCTTCTATGCACGTGCTCAATGCCCTCGTAGTAGATCTCTACAGAACCTTTAGTAATTTTGTCTTCTACTGTGTCCTCCTCTACACAGTATCACCTCCAAGGTATTCAACAACCTTGAGGTTTCTCCTTGAGCCAATGACTTTGGATGGTGCGCCCTCCTGACACTTCCTTGCCCAAATTTCACAGAATTTAGGAGTGCATCTATGCACTAGCTTTCAAAACTCGCAGTGTTAGGTCATACCCTCTTTCCATGAAGCCTCAAAGAACCCCAAACCTGAAGTCAAAGAACCCACAGATAGAAGAACCTATATGTCCCTACAAATACACATCTACAACATATAAAGAACACACAAAGACATTCATAAACACATAAAGACACATAGAAACTCATGCAAGAAATCTTCTCTTTGTATTAATATGAAATGCCTCCTTTAAAAGGTGTTCTTCAACTTAGAATTTGACAGAGTCTTGGCTCCTTCTCTCCTTCACTCTAACTCTCGCAGAGCTCTCCTATCTCTAAAATCTACTTGACTTACCCAACTACTACTCTCTCTCTTTCTCTCTAACTTATCCTACATACAAAGGATCTTTTACATGAGGGGGATCTTCGAGCGCTTCCCTCCATACTCACCAACCCTATTCAATTACATTAACTTTACATTGAATGGGTTGTCTAGTCCATATCATAACTAGATCCATCCTTACAACCATTAAAGGCCTTCTTTAACTATAGCCTGCTTAAAGGCACGACTTTGGCTCTACCAACCTTACAAACATTTAATACAGATTTCAAATTCAAAATTTGAAATGAGAGGGTTGTACTTCTCTGAATCCCATTGAATGTGCGTTTTGCTAAGTTGGATGACACATAGTTGGGATTTGGAGCGATGCTCCTACATCATAATCCTCTGCTGTGAAAAATTCATGAGATCCTGCTCATGAGCTTCCCAACATTGTTGTTGAAATCCACCTAGATTCCAAACAACTCTTTAGAGTTGTTCATCTACTCCACTAATCTGTTGTTTCTGTTGCTTCAACCTCTCTATTGCTGGTGTTGTCTCCCTTATGATCATCTTCCCTTCGCTAGAATATTATGTTGATCTGACCATTAGCTTTCGAATCTTCTCAATCTCCTCATCCAGCTTCTTCAGTGGATGACTCTGTTCAGGCAGTCTCCTCTGTTGTAATTCTTCCTCATCAGTGGGTAGATCTACCATATCTCCCATTCCATCTTCTTCATCCTCTGTGGCACTAAGTTTCCATTCTGCTACAAAGTTCAACCTCACAGTCCTATCACTGAGTTGTTGCTCATCTTTTCCCTATGACAACTCTGTTGTTGCCATATCTCTTTGTGTTGGCTCAAGTCCAACCTCTCCCAGCTACTCCTGGGGCTGGTATGCTCCTCCTACATCTACTTCCAACTTGAATTTTTGGATGTGCATTCTTTGCACCATCACCATCCTCTCTAGGGTTTCAATATACTCACACAGATCAACAAATCTCATGATGTCTGCCTCTTCTTATTTTTTTGCTGCAAGCTCCAATGCAGCAGTCTTCTTAGCTTCTTGGCTGAAAATGTTTAGCCATCCATTAGAATGCTCATATTCCTCTACTTGGGAAGCCTTTGATGTCTGCTCCATTTCTTCGACAGTCACAACTGGCTGTCTTTCCTCTGTTTATGCATCTGAAACATAGACTCTTGCCTCAACTAGGCTCAATGGTAGGAATATCTAAATTCCCCCAACGATCAGAATGTCCTTCTGATATTTTTCCTCTGTCAGCTTTCCTTGTTGATCTGAACTCACCTCCAAGTTCGTGATAATTTTACATAGCCTCACCTATGTTCCCCTACCCACCTAGAAATCTAGAAACTTTTTGCTGCCTTCTTGGCAGTCTATGAGATCCTCAGATCCCATCATATTTCCCACCTGGAAACATGAAATTTCCCTGTTGTCCTCCCAACAGTCTATGAGATCCCACAACGATCTCATCTCATTTCCCACCTAGCAATTAGAAATTTCTATTCTTCCCTCTTCGTCATATCTAAGATCTTCCAGTGATCTCAACTCATCCTCATCACTGAGATTTCTCTCAACCTCTGGTTCATACTTGAACCATCTCCTTCTATTCATCCTTGAGGATTTTAGCATGCCTCAACCATCTCTTTAACAACCTTTGCTATATTTTGGCCACCAGTACCTTGACTGGCCATTTCACTTATGTCTTCATGGGCCATTCATACACCCAATGTGGTCTTACATCTTGTTGCATCTGCAGTGCAAGTTCCTCCATCCTCACTCTGATCTCGGCAAGCTATTTATCCATCTCAGCTTTGCTTGGCTACTGATGGATCTTCTTTACATCATGTCTATGGCCTTCAGTAACCATTTTCCTGCCTTCTATCTTCCCTCCTAGAAAACTTGTTGCTATCACTCTACAACCCTAAGTGCTTCCAGCATCTCCTCAGTCCTCCCAACTATCTTCTCGAATGTTGTGTACCTGTGAGAAATCTCCACAGAGTCTCAATACTTTGCCTTCCTCTAATACCAAATTGATGTGTATCAGAGTACACTTTCTCCTCTCACTTCCTCTACCTGCGATATACAAATAGAGTCAAGCTCTGATGCCTCTTGATGTGTATCAGTGTGTTTTTTTTATCCTTCTCTGCCTCCTTATGCCTGCAATATACAGATAGAAAGTAGGTCTGATACCACTTGGTACAGACCCCTGACGCTCAGGCCGAAATCTGCTATAGGATCATTCCAATGCTTCCCCAAGCCGAAATGACTCTTTCAGATCCCTATCAGAATATCAAATTTTGATCCACAGGTCCTTTCCTGAAAACCCTACCTATGCCAACATATACCAGGTGAGAGTCTTCACCTCTTCAGCCAAGCCAACAGTTTCTTTTCAGGTTTCACGACTTTGCAAATCCTCATGTTGAGTTTCCTTGTTCCTCGATCCCCCAAGAACCTCAACATGAAACCCGAAATGTGGGCCAGGGCTAATTGTCTTTAAAGCTTTAAAATGCCCAATTCTGAAATAGGCTTTAAAGACAATTAGCCCTGGCCCACATCTCATCCATGTGACCACTTCCTTCGTGACCACAACCTAACTCCAAAGGTATGTCATGTTTCATGACGTCGAGACTTTCAATGTCACGTGCCTGACTCCTTCTCCTCAAAACAACTGAAAAGCCGAATAATGAAATGTTGAAATGTGTGACAGCAGCCCCACTTCTACAATATCTCATGTTTCTTGACTTCAGGAGTTTCAACTCAAAGCACCCCTGGTTTCTTGTCCTCGAAACTTCCAAAAATCTGAATGCCAAAATTCTTTTCAAGAGGGATATCAACAGTTGTGAGCCTCCCCTAATCCAACAACTTGGATCCTTTTAGGACTTCATGGGTTAAGAGTCCTAAACTCTTGCCCTTTTCTTTCCTGGTAGTTGAAATGTCGAAATGGTCCTTTCAGGAATCTCACGATGCCTCAATCATCGCCACGTGTCCTCTTGTTGGACGGTCCCGATACTCTTGGTGTTTCGGGACTTGCGACCCGAACAGAACTGATCCCTGGCCCTTCGAACTCCTGGTATCCAACTCCCAGTAGCTCCCTGATCACTACCATGTGTCCTCCATAGATGGATGACCCTAATCGCTTCGGTACTTTACGAGTTACGAAGTCGAAAGAATCCTCCGTTCCGCTCTTCGATGCCCGAATCCCCGAAATACGAGGATCTTGTGACACACATCCTTTGCAGATGGACGACTCTGATGTCTTCAAGACTTTGTGAGTCGAGACTTCCTCTATCTCATGACTCTTACCTCTTGGACTTCCGATTTCTGAAGATCTGATGGCTTTGGGGTTTCTGCGATGCATCCCTTGAGATGGACGGTCCCAATTCTTTCAGGACTTCGTGAATCAGGAGATTGTGATGCAGCGATTCCATGACCCCTATACACTCCTCCTCCCAGACTATGAAATATCGATGTGTTCACTATTTCGGGACTTTGATGAGCCTCTGCTCATCTCATATGCGAGATTAACTCGTGTGCACCTTCTCCCAGATCGGACGACTGTCGGCGATCTATACTTGGATCTGATGGTGGTTGTATATCTTCCCTTGTGTGCTCTGTTTCTTCCTGAACCTTGGAAAAATTCAAATTATCAAAGGCCTCAGCCTTTGTCCCCTACTTCAAAGCCTGGGAATTTGGCTTTTGTTGGATTTCTTGAAATTGCTGACCCTCCTGAGCTTCCTTGAACTCAAAACCTCCAAAGGGTTTTTCCTGGGCTTTCTGCTCCTCCTTACAGCTATGGGCCTATGCATAAAAGCACTGCTCCTCCTGAGCTTTTTCCTCTTTGAAGCCTTAAAGGATTCTTCGACTTCTACACTCCTTACAAGGTCCCTATACACAAAGGTGATATCTCTTCCTGAGATTCTCCCTGCTCAAACCTCTAAGGGACTTAACCCTTTTCTCTCCCTCAGATGGAGATTTGGTGCCCTTGTGGAAATATTTTGCTCAAGCAACTCCTTGCTGAGCCTGAAAGGTGTTCAACAACCCTATGAAGGTCCTATTCCTTGGATACTTCTCTATTCCAAAACTCAAAGGAGTTCTCTGTGCACTCTAGCACCTGCTCAATGCCCTCTTGATAGATTTTCCAGAATTCTCAGTGATTTTATCTTCTCCTCTAGGCTCAAACAAGAGTTCTCTCCTTGTGCCTTCTATGCACATGCTTAATGCCCTCCTAGAAGATATCTACATAACCTTCAGTAATTTTGTCTTCTTCTTTGTCCTCCTCTGCACAATATCACCTCCAAGGTATTCAACAACCTTCAGGTTTCTCCTTGCGCCAATGACTTCGGCTGGTGTGCCCTCCTAACACATCCTTGCCCAAATTCTGTAGAATTTAGGAGTGCATATATGCACTGGCTTTCAGAACCCGTAGCGTTCTGTCACACCCTCTTGGCATGAAGCCTCAAAGAACCCCAAAATTGAAGTCAAAAAACCCATAGATAGAAGAACCTATCTGTCCCTGCAAATGCACATATACAACATATAAAGAACACACAAAGACATTCATAAACACATAAAGACACACAGAAACTCATGCAGGAAATCTTCTCTTTATGTTAATATGAAATGCCTCCTTTACAAGGTGTTCTTGAGCTCAGACTTTGACAAAGTCTTGGCTCCTTCTCTCCTTCACTCTAACTCTCGTAGAGCTATCTTATCTCTCGACTCTACTCGACTTGCCCAACTACTACTCTCTCTCTCTCTCTCTCTAACTCATCCTACATACAAAGGATCTTTTACATGAGGGGGCTCTTCAAGATATTCCCTCCATACTGACCAACCCTGTTCAATTACATTAACCTTACATTGAATGGGATGTCTAGTCCATATCGGAACTAGATCCATCCTTACAACCATTAAAGGCCTTCTTTAACTACAACCTTCTCAAAGGAATGACTGTGGCTCTACCAGCCTTACAAACATTTAATACAAATTTCAAATTCAAAATTTGAAATGAGAGGGCGACACCTCTCTTCATCCCATTGAATTTGTGTGTTGCTAAGCTGACTGGTGCATAGTGTTAATATTATGGTAGCTGCGGGAGGTATTTAACTCTACATATGAACCTGATGAGAATAGAAGACTCCAGAAAGCAAGAGAAACCCTAATGAATTGGCTAATAACCCTAGAATTCTTGTCAGCTCAAGAATATAATTTATATTAGGCTATTAGCCTCCAAGAGAAGAAGTCAGCCAGAAATAATAATAATATATTGAACAGACACATACCCAGAAGGAGAAGTCGGCCCCAGCAAACTGGTAGGATTACTATAAATACAGGGCACCAGTTCTCATTTGTAGCATCTCAGCAGTTGTAGATAGAGCCAATTTTGCGCAGCAGTTTCCCAGTTGGTGCGCACTACAGTTGTTGTCTGGTGCACAAGTTTGGAGAAGGGTTGCAGGTGCAATTGTAGCAGCAACTAGTTTCAGTATTGGCTTGGATATCTCTTGGCTAGGGTTTGGAACATATGATCATTATTTTGTGATGCGCTATCCTTGGGGATTGATGTGCTACTCTTTGTTTGGCTATCTAGCCTAGGGTTTGCTTCCGGAGGAGTTCTTAGGTCAAGGTTAAGGTGCTCGAAGGGAGGCTTCAGCCTGTGGTTGGGTGATGAGGGTATTGTCAATGGTAAAATGAGCACACCATCTTCTATATTCTAACAGGTTATGGGAACACACCCCTTTATTTAGCCTAAAATGATGGAAGGAAACATAGCCGCTAGATATTGAGCTCGTTGAGGAACTGTCGCTAGGGTTACTAGCGGGAGAAGTTTCCAGAAACACTGCAGCTAGGGTTACTAGCAGAAGTAGTTGCAGAAACCCTAAACCTCTTATTGAGACACCTTAAGTGATGAGATTGACCTAATCTCTAGATAGATCAGTGCGCCCTAGCCCAACGCATCTCCTGGTACACTCAGAAGGCCAAGACGTGAAGTTTGTATTTCTGGTCAAATCTAGGGTTTGACCAAGTCAAGCAAGCCATGATGAACTCTATGAAGTCTGAGAACAAGTTAGATGGAGCTTCTAACTTCAGAGCATGGAAGACAAGGATTTACCTCATCCTTGCTAAGAATAAAGTGTTGGACATTGTGAAAGGAAATATCGTGAAGCCAGAGTTTACAAAAGGAGAAGAGAAGGAACCGCAGAACGTTGCAGCTATGGAGAAGTTCAAAGATGTTGACATCAATGCCATGAGTATCATAGTGGATTCCATAAAAGACCACCTGATACCCTACATATCCCATCTTGACTCATCAAATAATATGTATGATGCGCTAACAAATATCTTCTCAGTCAGAAATATTGGACAAGTTATGAGTCTGAAGAATGAGCTCCATGACATGAATATGAATGATGACGACAGCATAACATCCTACTTTGTAAGGATCTCCCAGCTAAGAGATCAACTAAAATCTATTGAAGAGATCACTTTAGAAAATGAATTGGTGAACATAGTAATTAATGGTCTTCCCAAGACATGGGATTCATTTGCCACAAGCACGAATACAAGGAGTACCCGACATTTGAAGAAATTTGGACTTGTTGTGCTCAAGAAGAATCAAGGATCAATTCAAAAGAGAAAACTCAAAAGAAGTACGATGATCAAGCCTTCACAGCAAGATTCAAGAACTTCATAAACAAAAAGAAGTTCGGTTCAAGGAGGAAGCCAAATCTAGATAAAGACATCTCAGAAATACAATGCTTCAACTGTTAGAAGTACAGTCACTACATAAATCAGTGTCTTGAGCAAAAGAAAAGGAAGAAGAAACATGAAGCATCGATTGTCGAATAAAAGGAACCTACTAAGAAGACTAAGCAGGATGGAAGTGACTTCTTCTAGTAAAAGGTAACAACACTCTTCTTATTTTCTTGTATAGATCTTGCTTGCATCATCTCTGTACATATCTTGTATATCTATCTCTTGGAAGATAATGTGTTCCAATATGGACTATACCTATGAAAGAACAAGAGAAAAAGGATGAATTTCATTAGATAATACATATGAAAGGATGAAATACAAATCATGTGGAAGCTACTGCAAGATAAGACGAATCAATCTTGAAGAGACTTTGAAGTTAGACATCAATAGAAATTGGGGAAAGACTTATGACGACAATGGATATGGAAGCATGGACTCATTCAGATGAAGGGAGCAAATTATATGCACTTTTACATGAAGCAAATATTAGGAGGGAGCTAATACTATGATCCATTGAAGATGATGAAATGTATATATCCATGGTAGCAGTCATGAAAGACAGTACGTGTTCAGATCAACTGCAGAATAAGACCTTTTGAAGAGAAGCCTTAAAGTATTCCTGGTTGTCCATCTAGATCCGTGAACCAATGATGAAGGTAAGAAGTGGAATCTCTAGGACATGGAATCTATAAGAAACTCCATGGACCCAAGAACTAAAGAAAAAGAAGAACATGAAGATTCCAAGAAAGAAGAATCAGAACAACCAGTCATTATATCAAGAATCACAAGATTACCAGCCTCATATGAACTCACTAAAAGGCAATAAAGCAGAAGAACTGAAAGTCATGATGAAGAACAGTGTACGAAAGACTTATGAATGAAAGCATTGCGAGATCCAGAACCAGAGGTTCTCCCAGATGGAGGGAGAATACTATGATGATTGATTGTTCCAGTACACCACACTTATCTTTATATAAGTCATTATATTATCTGTAACATCCATGAGTCAAAATTCTACATCAAATGAATGAAAACAATGTTCTCCAGAAGAAATTGAGTAAAGAGCGCATGCAGAGAAATCTCATGACTTTGAGGCATACTAGAAAGATAATCCTGTATGCAGATAAGAATAAGACAACTTGGTGGAGAACCTCCAGTGCACAACAGAAGCGTGGTTAATATTTCCTATAACATCAAGATGACTATTCAAAAGATCAGATCTCATGATAATAGAAGAAGTGCCACATGGATATGTTCCATTCCTCCAACTATGATATACTTTATTGTTCACATCTACAAGAAGCCTTCACAGTGTTCCGAACTATAGTACAAGAATTACATTATCCATGATGAAGTCCATAAAGGAGAAATTGATTCTCCAATACATATCTCCATAGATGAGCAGATAAGCATACATTTTGGTAAAGCCCATATTCAAGATGAAAGAACTTTCATACTCAAGCTAGAGCTTGTGGAAATAACTCTACTAACCGGAAGGGAAGACTCTCCAAGCTAGAAGAAGGTACACAAACATTTATTTTTGTGATTGAAATAACTCTCCAATTATGAGGGAGCATTTATCTTTGTAAGAGTCCAAATTGAACAGATGCTTTCCTTTTCGGAAAGTGGATTGAGATTTCTGACGGACAGTGGCTTACCATTGTAGTTAACATGGGAGGCAGACTGATTGTTGATGTATCATGGACAATGATTTCCCATTATGGGGAGTGGTCTAGGACAATCATTCTTCTTGGAAGTCACTCTGAGTAGTGGTGAAGTAGAATGGTCCACCTCGTCAGGTAGTCATTCTTTCGAAGTTCACAATTGTGAGTAGTTTCAAAGAATCATGCATTTTGGAGGTTGATGCAGGACAGACATTCCTCGAGGGTAGACTCATTCTTTCAAGATACACTTTGTTTAGTGTCGGAGGAATGTCCCAAGGTGGGGAATGGTCTGGACAGTTACTCCTCAAGGGAATACTCATTCTCTCCAGGCTACACCTTGTTTGGTGTCGGAGGAATGACCCAGGGTGGGGAGTAGTCTAGGCTCAGCAATCAAGGACAGTTATTCCTTGAGGGAAGACTCATTATCTCTAGGTTACACTTTGTTTAGTGTCGAAAGAATGGCCCATGGTGGGGAATAGTCCAGGATAGTCATTCCTTTGGGCAGACTCATTCCCTCCAGGTTACACTTTGTTTAGTGTTAGAGGAATGGCCCAAGATAAGGAATGTTCCAAGAATTTCTCAAGGGCAGACTCATTCTCTCTAGGTTACACTTTGTTTAGTGTCGGAAGAATGGCCCAGGGTGGGAAATGGTCCAGGTTCAAAAATCAAAAACAATCCTTTTTCCTTGGTTGAGAAGAATGGGGCAGATAGCCCAGTGTTGATATTCTATATTAAGGGCAGACATTCTTTCAGACCTCATAGATGTGAGTGAAAGATTGGCCCAAATTATTATTATTGATGTTATATATTGAGGGCAGACATTCTTTAAGATCTCACAGACGTGAGTGAAAGATTGGCCCAGATGATCATTGTTGATATTCTATACTGAGGGCAGACACTCTTTCAGATCTCACATAGGTGAGTGAAAGATTGGCCTAGTTGATTCAGTTTTTATGATAACATTGTTTCTATGCAAATGAAGACTACTGTGGTGGAAAAAATTCTTTCATATCTCACAGACGTGAGTGAAAGATTGGCCCAGATGATACAGTTTTTATCATAACATTGTTTCTATGCAGGATGCTCTCAGATGTTTGTTATGAAAACTATATGACAGTAGATGAGGACTACTATGGTGAATGTGTTTCATTGCTCGCAACTATACGTTGTTGATCAAGTACTTGTGTGTTACTTGATGTGGTAGTTAACCACTGGATTGTAGTTTTGTACTACTATGAATAGACACAGGTGTGTTCTATCCTTGTTCTAATTTCCTTGAAGACTATTGACAGTTTATTGGAGATGATGATCATTCAGATGAATGATGAACAAAGATTTTTCAGATGAAAAATAGTTCAGAGCTTTTACTCCTCTTGTATCACTCTATGGTGAGAGTGACTTATCCATAATCATATTACTTAGATGAAGTATGGTTTCGAGAGATGATGAAACCGATGGTGATGGTGATGCTCATGATCTAGTCATGAAGTAGTCTAGATGACTATATTGATGCTACCGGGTAAATGGTATGTTTGGTGCTCAAGTCCATTACCTGTAAATACCTCTCTAGCTAGGAGGGAGTGTTAATATTATGGTAGCTGTGGGAGGTATTTACCTCTACATATGAACCGGACGAGAATACAAGACTCTGGGAAGCAAGATAAACCCTAATGAATTGGCTAAAAACCCTAGAAGCCTTGTCGGCTCAAGAATATAATTTATATTAGGCTATTAGCCTCCAAGATAAGAAGTCGACCAACAATAATAATAATATAATGAACAGACACATACCTAGAAGGAGAATTCATCCCTAGCAAACTCACAGGATTACTATAAATACAGGGCGCCAGTTCTCATTTGTAGCATCTCTGCAGTTGCAGACAGAGCCAGTTCTACGCAGCAGTTTCCCAATTGGTGTGCACTGCAGTTGCAGTCTGGTGCACAGGTTTGGAGAAGGGTTGCAGGTGCAGCTACAACACCATCTAGTTTCAGTATTTGCTTGGATATCTCTTGGCTAGGGTTTGGAACATCTGATCAGTCTTTTGTGATGCACTATCCTTGGGGATTGATGCGCTACTCTTTGTTTGCTAATCTAGCCTAGGGTTTGCTTCTGGAGGAATTCTCAGGTCAAGGTTAAGGTGCTCAGAGGGAGGCTTCGGCCTGTGGTTGGGTGATGAGGGTATTGTCAATGGTAAAACAAGCACACCATATTCTATATTCTAACACATAGTTGGGATTTGGAGCGATGCTCCTGCATCGTGAAGTCATCTGAGGTGAGGGTGGTCTCAAATTTGGTCCTGGTTTCTTTCATTTTCTTCTAGGATGAGGGTTTCAGTGAGGAAACCTTCCTTTTCTTTGAGGGGTCCTCCTCATCTCTAGGCTATGTAACCTCGCCTTTCTTTTGTTGAACTTCTGCGCCATCTATCTTTCCGCCATCACCTCCTTTCTCAGGTGAGATATAAGAAGTCTTCACCAAGGTATTGCTTAAATCTTGAGCTTCTTCATTTTTATTGGTCTTGCTCAGTCCAGGTGTATTGTGCACACTTTTGTACTGTCTATATTGGACATCTCCGCAAGGTTTGCTGGAATGAGGAGGTCCGTTGACCAGTTCTTGGTGATCTCCTCCAAGTCCTCCTCCGTCAGCTTGTAGTATGACAACAACTGTTGTTTATGCTCATTAGCACACAGTGTGATATATATGAAATGGCGGTCCACACTGAATTTCATCAAGGGCCTAAACCTATGGAGAGTGTTCAGGGTTATACGAGGCTCATACTAGATGGCTATATTTAGCTAGTTGTAGTAAGTGTGGAAGATGACATTTGATTTCCATTTCTTGTTGATGTCACTGGAGTACCACAGTGTACTGAACTTCACAGCCATAGGTTCAAAGGGATCAATGTCTGGGAAGGTCACACCTTCTGACATCTCCCATGTAATGAAAGTGATAAAGACGAGAAGGCAGCTGAAGTGGAACTCTTATCCTTGGTCCTACATTTCCCTATAGTCCAGTTTGAGTTGGTTTACAAGGTACATCATCCAATTCATTTCTAGTCCCTCCATGCACTTCCCCTCGAGGTCGACTAAAAATCTAGTCACTTCGGTGGGTCGATTCTTGTGAACTAACTTTCCTGCAATCAATTGACAGGCTACGCACATTACGCTACTCTAGATAGATGCTACCTTGTAGCCTCGCATTCCTTTCTCAACATCTCCATAGGTGTCTTTAATCTTCTATGCAAGAGCGCGATCCGTGGCTTTCTTGGGATAAAAATCATGTGGGTCAGGGCCTTGCATGCTTAGCCCTGTGATCTGATTGATCAACGTCAGATCCATTTTGATGCAATGGTTCAACCACAAGTATCTGCCATGGTAGTAGGAAAAAAAAAACTTTACGCATGCATTCACTTCTTGGTGCCTTCCAAAGTGCGGGATCTTCATGACATTGAGTAGTGTGGACTGAGCGAGGTTCATGGTCCATGACTGGGGGACGATCATCGAGTTCTTTCCCTTGGTTCTGGTCAGATACTTGTGTGGGGCGAGCATGTTTTAAACCTTCCTATCACCGAGGTTGAAGTCTCTAAACTTCAATGCTATGATATTATCCTAGTCTATGTGCACTCCGCGTATCCCTTTCGAGAGGTACACAGTGACCAAAGTGAACTCAAACTCTCTAGGCACACTATCATGCTTGATTGCACCACTCAAAGGGGGTATATAGGTGAGTATTATACTCAAGATTAACTTAGCATTCGTGAGATCATCCCTATGCTTAGTTCTCTTTTCATCTGCTGGTCAGGATGGTATGACTCGAGTAGTGGAAGAAGATTCTTTCCTGACTCTTGCAGATGAAGCCTGGATACCTTCAGACATCGAAACGACTCTCTCAGTCATTAAGTTGATCAAAACTTTTTTAGTGGTTTTCTCTGTGGCACTCAATTTGTCTGACATGCACACTCGGGGTGAACAATCGTGGGTTCGGGTAACAACTTAGTGTTGTTGGGAAATAATACCCTACAGACTAGCAAGCTAGGGTTAGACTTGCATGCAGATCATGACCTTAAAGAAATCACTTTTAACCTATTACCCCAAAACTCAAACCCCTTTTTCACACACAAGCATGGAAAGGACCTACTAACTTTTTTACTGATGTTTGGTGTAGTTCCTCCATTGTGCTTTGTCCGCTTGCTTACGCTGCTCCTTCCAAAGACAATCCTGTAATCAAGACAAAACACTACGCATGCATGCTATTTTTCTACTTGAGGGTTAGAGACTAATCATAAATCAAATAAATCATATATAACTCATGCATTGGGACGGGAAAAGTATTCTTTATTATTTTCAAGATGAATCAACTTACAATCAATGTTGAGACCGACCATCGTTCCTTGATATTGATCCTGGGCTCCTCCTCTTCTTTGTCCTCCAACTGCTTTGCTTTAATTCTACTTAAGCTTGAGGAAAGGCTAAAGGGTTGGGACAAATGGATTCGGCAATTGGGAAGAGTTTCTTCGCTATATTTTTCCTCCTCCAAATAGTACCCCTACCCCTTCTTTTATAGGCTAGAAGGAGCTAGGGTTTTGGATGAACTCTCAGCCATGCATGGCTGGGAGTTTCAGTTAACTGACCCATAGCTTTTTGTCCTGTCGGAAACTTTCCTATTTTTTTGCTTTGTTAGGTAAACGCGGGCTGTAGTAGGCCTACCAGCGTTCCAACGCGTGCAGTAGTAGGCCTGATAGCATTCCAATGTGTGAAGTAGTGAGTTAGGGCGCCTGTCACTTGATTTAAGAGGATTTTCAAGAGTTTATTCAGCATGGCTTTGGCAAGGAAGGGATATGAGTTGGCCTGATGCCAGGTAAGCATGTGTGGTGCAATTTAGGGTTATAAA